>JAXQQM020064843.1:0-59058 GCA_034641835.2 Pinus albicaulis | reverse complement strand
TGAAAAATATGACTATGATGGTGGATCAATAGTCAGACCAAAAGTATAGATCCAGAGTGATCTTTAGGCAACAAAATGTGATAAATGAATGAACCCTTCTATTTATAACAAAATATTGAGTTAGTCTAGATATTGGTGCATAATTAAAATATTATTAACCAAACCAAGATCCAACTTTTATGGAATATTTTATTATATTTGTTGGAGGGAAAAGGAATTTGACTTGGGTCAAATCCCTTCTATTTGTAAATAATAAATAAATAAATTATTTATTTATCATTTTAAGGATGTGGTTGAGTAATAATCAAATAAATAATGATTTATTTAATTATTTAAGGGTGATTTAGTCATATTTAACAAAGAATATTATTTAAAATAAGGTTTAAATAATTATTCTTAGAAAATAATAAGATAAATAATTATTTATCTAATTAATTTCCTTGTTTTGGGTTAAATATAACCAAGAATATTAATTAAACTGTTGTTTAACTAATTATTCCTTGAGGAAATCAAACAAATGTATATTTATTTAATATTTCCTCATGGGGTTTCCTGTTTAGACCATAAACAACTTAATAAAGGTGGTTTACTAAGTTATTTTCATCGTGAAAGCAATTTTACTTAGGGTAAAATTGGTCTTACATGGTGTACTTGGGTCCATCTAATGATAATAGGTCAAATGACCAAAAAATGGTGTAACAGAAGCGATGATATATTGACTCGTTGGATAGAGATGCTCCGGGAGTCAAATCGATCGAATGCTCGACCTAACACTGCAAGGGTACCCTTGTGGGTGAGGAAAAAAATGTCTCTATTCTTCCATGACCATATCCACCTTCCTCTGTTGTGTGGAGGAACCCTTCCTGGGGGACATGGATGTAGCTACAATATTCCCCTTACTTTGAGAGTGAAACAGAAAGAAAACGAATTTCCCAGTCTAGGAGATGATCTTACTACATCGCTTAGCAGATATGAAAGAGATGGCGGTAGGCGGGGCTACATTCAGTATCCGGTGTAACTTATCACTCAAATAAATAATAATAGAATGAGGTATAGACTCATATACAACATGTATCTTCCAAAATTATGGTTTTCCTAATAATACATCACAAACTTCAAGAGGAGCAACATCACACAGTACCTCATCCGTGAAGGGCTTGATGTTATAGGGAAGGTGGCACTGCTGGCTGACGCGGAGATCTCTTCCTTGGTGAAGCCACCCGATGGTGTACAAATGTGGATGTGTTTTAGTCAGTAGGCCCAACCACTTCATGACCTCTGTTGAAATGAGGTTCTTTTGGCTCCCGTTGTTGACAATGAACTGCAGTGGAGAACCCTTCACCCACATTTGTGAGTGGAGGAGGTGTTCCCCATCCTTTGGATATTCAGGCTCAATTTTATGGATCTTGGTGATGGCCATAGTGGCACTGGGCTCCACGTCAATGATCTGCCTCCCTTTCTCATTCCCCTTTGAGGGTTCTAACTCAGAGTCGAAACATGCATCTGATTCAGAAGCCTTTAGCTCAACCAACAGGGACTACTTGGCCTGACACTCACTTGTGTTGTGAGTGGATCTCTTATGGAACTCACACCACTTTCCCATGTCCTTCTTCATCTTTATGGTGTTGTTATTTTATTGTGGCTTTGGCGGGTTATCCTAGGTCACCCCGCGTTAGCTTTGTCCTTTGCTCTATGGTTTGGGGGCACCTTTCCCTTGCTTCGGATTCGCAAGTCTGAAATTTCATTTTTTCTGTTTAACTTCTGCTCAATCTTAACAGTGTATCAGTGTGTCGTGCCAAGCAAGGATATGTCCAGGAACTCCATCTTGTCTTGGATGTACCTATGTAGACATTCGTGGTACTTGATTACCAAATTCTACTCAGAATCCTTGATACCCAACTTCATGTGAAGGGTATGAAAAACATTGGTAAACTCAGACACGTCTTGGTCCCTTCCCTATCGCAATGTGGTCGAATTTATGTATTTATCCTCATAGCTCCCGAAAGGGTATTACTTCTCCTTGATAGCATCATGGAATGAATTCCAAGTGGGTGCGGCAGAATATAGTGAGAGTGTACTTTCGTCCTTCTTCTCACAGTAGGTTTCCCACCAGGGGCCTTGACGTGGGGGGTGACTTTGAGAAGTGAAAAAGTAATCTTTTCCCGACTAGAAAAATCATGAACATAAAAATATCCTTCTAGCATATTTAGCCATTTATCTACAGCATCCACATCTATTTGACCTTCAAATATGAGGATTTCAAACTTAACTTGTACCTTGAAGGGTGTGGCCCTTCCAGAGTGGTTGTTGGAAGGAGATGTGTCGCCTTTGGGTAGTCGCTGAAGGATCTGGGAAAATTTGTCCATCAACGCATTCCTTTGTCGCTCGAGGGCTTCTTCGAGCAACATTTTGAAAGTATCTCCTGCCCCCTCATATTTCTTCTCTTCCGCCATTAGAGGTCGTTGGGGTTTGCAAGGTTGATATTGCAAATGTTCGACCAATTCGAGCCCTAACTCCTTCTATCTTGACTTTATTGGGGACATGCAAAGAAAAATCGAGAAAGAGCAGACCGCTCTGATACCACTTATCCGAACTTGAACATAATCACAACAAATTACAGATATAACCATAACTACAGAGATGCAGCATAAATAACACTTCATTTCATTAATATATAATATTGAAATAAGCTTACAAATAAAATGGAAATAAATTAGCCCGAGCGATGGTAGCTTATCTCTTAGAAGAGATGTGGTGGTTGCATGCCTCTGATCTGTGTTACAATGAGGTTCGAAGGCCTATTAATTATTTATAAACAATAGAAAAATCTAAACATCCAAAAACCTAACCCTAGGAGATGAAGAGCAAAAACTATGGGCCTCGTTGGGGTAAATTGGTACTCAACATCCCAGGGTCGTATCTTTGGCATACTATATTTGTTTGACGTGCACAATACCTCGTTAGAAATATCTATCCGAGGAATACAACTTTTTAGTGGAAAACATCATCAAATTTCCATGCTTGACCTAGTTTTCCCAAAAAACGTCATGTAGGGCCTCTAAATGGTTCCAGAAGTCAAGACCCAAAAATCTACCAGAAATAGTAAATTGTGCTATAATTATGGAAACTGAAACACTGAAAGAGACAGTGGTGGGGGTCCAAGTGGAATAGGTGGGTGGCCACCAACATCCACCTGGATAAAAAATGAAGGAAAATAATGGAAAATGAAGAAAATAAAGGACTCATTGATAAAAAGGCTTCTGAGGATGAGTGGGCGGGCTTGGTTAGTGTAGCTTTTGTTTAGTTCAGTTTTGGAACTCTAATTTTATTCTCTCTCTCTCTCTCTCTCGCATACTCTTGGAAACTTAGAGTATTATTGGAGAACTCTTGGAGAGAGTGGCATACCTAGATTTTGGGAGCGAGAAGGCAAAGGAAGAACATGAAAGCGCAAGAGGGCATCAGGATCAACAACTATAGAAAGTTTTGCTTGCAGGTACCGAGTTGCATGTATGTTTTCCTCACTAGTTTTGGAATGCATGGAATATGCATGTGGTTATGAGTTTATGATCTATCATTGGCATGGAGGATTTCCTGGATTGACAGTGTATTTTCCTAGCCTTTCCATTTCCCGAATAGCCATGGAATTGTGGATTCATTTCATTGTTGTTTTCTGTTTGGTTCTAATGTTTCCTTTAGCTTGGGTTGAGTTATTAGTTCCTGGAAGCCATGGTTGGAAAAATGCTTTGGAAGCCCTGTAACAACTTTGGTATAGTTAATAGTCCTGGAAGCCTTGGTTGAATAAACGCTCTAGAAGCCCGGGGTCAATTGTGGGTTGAGTTACTAGTCTTGGAAGCACTGGTTGGAACAAATGCTCTAGAGCCATGGAAAACTTGGGTAGAGACCAATTTGGTGATTTTTGTGATGTCTGACCATGAGGTGGAATCATTGGTTGAGGGTTGAGGTGGTTTGGCCTCTGGAAGCCCTAGTTTGGTTTGGATTGATGTGTTTTATGAGATCCCACATTCATGCTTGGAATATGGCACGGGGTTGACTGGCTGAACAAATATTTGGCCCAACCATGTCTAAGGTCGGGTGGAATTTGGAAGTCCCAAACCTGGTTGCATCTTTCTTATGGAAATAAGATCTCTTTTCCTATTGTATTGATGGGTAAATATTCTTATTATTATGTGGCTTATATGGATGTTCTATTCTTGTCATTTTTGTTGTTTATATGTTGGTTATGAATGTGTTTCATGATATTAATGATGTATGTCTCTCATCATGTTTTGATGTGTAAATGAATGAATAATGTATCTATGACCTAATAGATGATAATGTAGCTAATGATATAAGGGAAAAATGCTTCTTAGGGATTCTCAGATAAGTATGAGACCCCTATGCTTAGATCTATTTTTTAAATCTGTAGATTACATATGTGTGATATGTTTGATGAAATTTATGCCATGGCTAGTAGGGGTCTAGTCAAATTCTTGTTCAAGTGATTGCATTTACATCGCTATTATTTTGTTATATTTCATTTCTGAACTTGTCATTGAGTTATGGGCAGTGACCTGGGCTTTGGGCCTGAAAATTTGCACAAATCCCGAGGACGTGAGCACATGTATGAGGAAAAAATTCCCTAGACGCATGCATTCCCATGTTGTGGGAGCGTCTAGTGCCTCCCAGACATACCCTTGCCCATATCAAGGGAGTTTCTGGGGGCTTAATGGTCTAAAAACCCAGTAGGACCTAGGGTCTGGGTACCTGAGTGGTTGGGATGGCTCCTGGGAGTTTTGTTTCCGATGTGGAAGTTTTGTTTCATGTGTTTCCATCGATTCCACTTCCTTAAGGTCACCTAGGAGGTTGGATCATATCATAGTAACTCTTCATCACATGTTTACCTCGATTGGCCAGTTACTTGGGTAGATGTGGGAGGAGTGTGTTACAGAGTGGTATCAAAGAATGGTTCGACACTTGGACTGGATGGGTGGAATGTGTTTTTCATGCATACATGTTAGTTGCATATGTGTTTTTTATTTTGTGGACTATGTGCTTGTTGTTTATGCATGGTGGTGGTCATTATTGTCGTTGTGTCGCCATGTGGAAGTTTATGATGTTGTTTTTGGGATGTGTTTTTCATGAATTCGTGTCAGTTGTATATGCATTTTTTATGCATGTCAGTGTCTATATGTTGTTATGCATGCATTGTCATGGTTAAGGTTGTTGTCCATGAGGTCATTATAGGAATTTTAGGTCATCATGATGTTGTTGATATGTTATGATGTTGATGTGTTGGTTGAGATAGAGCAGGAGATGTAGATCATCAAAGTGAAGTTGCAACACTAGACTTTGGGGTAAGAGCAGATCATCATACAGGTAATGTATGTTTGGCATGCAGGTATGTGGTTAAAGGATTTTATAGGAATTAGGGTTATATACTTTTCATTTTATATTTGTTATGGTTACATGTATGATAGATGTTAGTTAATTAGTGTGATCATATGTACATGTGTCGAATAGTCATGAATGATGGTAATTTGTTGATTATATGCATTGTTGTTGTTGTTTTATGTTAGTTAACTTGATGAATATGCTATATGTTGTTGATAAGTATGTTATATGTTAACTTGTTGATTGTTATATGATAATTAACTTGAGGATTAAGTTATATGTTTTTGGTGAGTATGTTATATGTTAGATTGTTGTTGTTAGATGTTAGTTAACTTGATGATTGGGGTTATTGTATTAATATATTGATGTTATATGTTTCATGTTGATATAGATTGGCCTTGCAGATGGTTATGGTTACGATATTCAGGTATGAGTCGACCTATTGTGATATTATGTTATATTAATCTAGACTGACTGTGCATATGTGATTGTTATGCATGAATGACAATTGTTTATGAGTTTATGATGTGAACATGTTAGCTAGTTATTGTTATGGATATCATGACCTTATTTATGTGAGTTGATATTTTGAGAAGTTATAGGTTGCTAATCTAGATGGATTGTGCAGATAGAATAGCCTCCCCTGAGATACATTGAGGTGTCTGTAAGTTTGCATGAAGGAATAATCGTGTTTTAAGATGGTTGTACTAACACATATGTGCTAAGACAAGTAATATCCGCTTGAGTATAAGTAGGTGCTCGTTGTAGTGCTATGATTTATGAATATGAGTTGGTTGTCGATTATGACATAGTTAATAGTCTTGGTAAAGGTTAATTTCAATTACTGGATATGATGTATTTATCTTTGGAACATGTGGTTGACATGTGTGTTTAGTTACAAGGCAGCGTGTTTGGCATAACAAGGTAAGATAATTGGTATATCGTTATATTTATTTATGTGTTGACAAGTATGTGTTTAAGGCAGTTTGATGCAGGGATTGCATGGAAAAAAAAGACTTCCTTGAAACCTTGAAGAAGGCTCGAGTTGAATTTTCCTTTGGAAGCATTGGGAACCATGGGGATTGTGTCATGGTGTTTGTTGTTAAGTCTTGTGCTTTCAGTCTTTTTGATTTATTTGCGCTTGATTTGTGGTCTTGATTATGTCTAATGCATGAACGTGCCACTTTTTTGTGGTGTCTTATTTCTATTGGTTTTCCATGGTTTTCTTCTTTTGCTTCTTGTGCTTGCCTTTTATGTATCGAGAGTCTTGGGAATTTGTTGGGGAAAGAGGAATTTAATGGACTATGGGAAGAGTTGAATGAAACCCGACAAGTGGGGTAAGACTTGGATGAAGTTGGTGCATGTATAAGGGCAGTCAAAGGCAAGAATATGACAGTCGGTTGGACTAGATGGGTCCATTGTGGTAAATGAATGGTGGCAAGATAGTTATGAGAAAGGTAGAAAGGAAGGTGAAGTAAATGTATCTGAGGTGTCAGATGCCTTGGCTATGTTGGGAACAGTTGTTCTCAATGTTATGCATGTTGTGCATGGATAAAGGAAGTCCTCTTAACCTTGACCTTATGTTATTTGGTAATTATGTTGTGATCATGATTATGTTGATGTCTATATATGTATACATGTATGTATGTATGTAGGTATGTCATGTCTGACAAGGTCATCATGGATCATGATTGTTTAATGCTAATGTTTATATGTATATATGTGTGTATGTATGTCATTGTATTATATGATAATGATTGTTTATGTTAATGATATATATATGCATGTGTTTATGTCACTATCTAATAGGGTTGTCAGGATCATTCTTGTGGAGGAATTATTTCTTATGCAGGTGAATTGCATGAAGAGATTCCTGGTTTATGAGGAATCGAGTGGGAAGAGTATCCATGAAAAATATATGAGGTCAGTATCATGTGGATATGAATTGATATTGTATGTTTGTATTATGCCTATGTTTATGTTATGATAGCTAACGTTGAAGGATACATCAATGGAATGAAAGCAATATGATCTGCGACATGTTGAAGCATGCATGCATAGTGGATGTGGATCAATTTGTGGTCTATGGATGTCCAGTACTACTATTATATATATGTTGTACATGTTTCACTTGTGATGTTATGGGCATACAGTGTTGTGTATATATGTTGTTGTGTGTATATTGGATATGCAATGCTAGGAATAGATGGTGTTATGTACATGTTGGATATGCGGTGTTGTGTACATATCGTATCGTACACATGTTGGATATGTGGTGTTGTGTGCATGTTGGATACGTATTCCTATGTACATGTTGTATATGCAGTGCTATGTACATATGGTGTTGTGTACATGTTGTACATGTGGTGTTGTGTGCATGATTGTACATGTGGTGTTGTGTACATATTGTGCATGTGAATTTTTTTACATGTGGTGTCATGTACATGTTGTGCAGGTGGTGATGTGTACATGTGGTGATGTGTACATGTGGTGTTGTGTACATGTTATACAGATGGTGCAGTGTACATGTAACTTTGTGTACACATTGTGACAGTGGTGCCGTGTAAAATTGATGTTGTGCACACGTTTTGCATGTGGTGCTATGTACAAGTGGTATTGTGTACATGTGGTACATGTGGTATTTGTGCATGTCGTACATGTTGTGTTGCAAGCATGCGGTACTATGTATGTGCTTTTTGCAGTTGTGGCATTGTGACATGTGTATTCATTGTGTTGTACTATGTGTACGTATATGTATTATGTTGTACACTGGGTGTAGGTGTATGTGTTCTGTTGTACAATGGATGTGTGTGTATGTATTGTGTTTTGTTGTACACCGGGTGTAGGTGTATGTATTATGTTGTGTTGTACATCGAGTGTGGGTGTATGTATGGTGTGGTGTTGTACGCCTTGTGTGGATGTACGTGTTGTACATTGTGTGTATGTGTACATGAGTGAAGAGAAGCAAAAGCATTGGGTGCTTGCCGGGTGTGGCAACCGATCCGATGTGTGTACGAAAGAACAAAGGAAAAAGTAAGGACCGGTGAAGGATAAATATCGATATTTTATTTCAATCTTGTTATGCATGTGATCTATGATTATGACTTATGATGGTTACATGTGATTTATGATTATGGTTTATGGTGATTTCATGCGATTCATGATTTTAATTTATGATGGTTGTGTTTTGAGATAACCAGATGTGATACGTTTATACATGATGATTTGATAAAACAAATGGTTTGACTTGTGACAAGAAGTGAACAAAATTGCAAGTGTACCTTATTGACGACCTACCAATGAAGTATGATGTGAATTTATTTCAATTTATTTTGAATCTAATGGCAGTTATGTGCTTGGTACGGGAAGCACGGAAATTCCTGATTGGGATGGTTGAAAACCAACTGCAAGAATTAGCAACAACGACAAAAGGAATTGTGAAATGTAGCATTATGTTGGTAACGCACTTTAGGAGCAGGGTCATTGTGGGACACTGGTACCCAATAGTGTCCATTGATTTCCATGAGCATGCTATGACTGATATGATGATCTTAAGGCAGGCATATGCCTTTGTTGTTTGACCTTCCGATGTGAGGAAGCCTTGCCAAGGAATGGACTACCCAAGATGGGGGTGTCAGCGGAACTTGAAAGGTGTGTGACTACACTAAAGGGAGTGACCAGATTTCCTGAGGGACTCTATAGCAGAGAAGGGAAGTTCGGGGATGGATTTTTTTTGGTCAATAGCATTGCTAGATGGAATCAGATGCACATTGGGAGTGTGCCCTGGAATAATGAGTTGGTAAATGTTCACTAAGAGGACAAGTGGAGAAGGATTGTAGCATTGGACATCGGATGCAGCTTTGACTTTAACAATTGAATTTTTACTTCTTGGGAAGGAGGTGAATCCTAGTACTACTTTTGAGGGTGGAGGTGTGAGCCTCTGGATTCCCTTGTTGATTGATACATGCATTGTATCATTTTATCTGCTAGTTGAGAAAATGTGTATATGTGTATATTATTGTAAATATTGTATCAAGCTGGTTTATAAAGCTCCACAGACAGTATGGTTATTTGTTGGTTGAATCAAATGTGCTTAAGTATATGTGGTTGTTATTGTAAGTATCGTAATGAGTTGTGTTATAAATATCCAGTAAACAGTATGATTGCCATATTTTAACAGATGGTCATTGTAAATACTGCAACAAGCTACGTTATAAAGCTCCATGGGTAGTATGTTTTGTTCTCAGTGGTTTTGCTGGTTATAGGTGTCATTGAACACCGAGGACGGTGTTCCCCCAAGGGGGAGGGTTTTGTAACAACCCTGGGTTAAAAATAATGTAAAATATATAATACCACGGTCATGGGACATGTATTCCAAGCTGAATGGTGGGAAAAACATCCTAATGGATGTCACTTTGGTTTATTATGGCTAAGGAAATTGGAAAAGGCAATGGAAAAGGATTTGGAAAGGCAAGAGGCATTATTTGGAATTTATTTATGAAAATAATGGAAATTAGGAGAAAAGGAAGGTAAAAGGTCATAGGTTGCATGTGAGGAGGAAAATGAAGGAAAATAATGGAAAATGAAGAAAATACAGGCCTCATTGATAAAAAAAAGCTTCTGAGGATCAGTGGGCGGGCTTGGTCGATGTAGCTTTTGTTCAATTCAGTTTTGGAGCTCTCATTGTATTCTCTCTCTCCCATACTATTGGAACTTAGATTATTCTTAAAGCACTCTTGGAGAGTGTGGAATACCTAGAGTTTTGGAGCAATAAGGAAAAGGAAAAGCAGGAAAGCTCAAGAGGACATCGATATCATAAGCTATAGGGGGTTTTGCTTGCAGGTATCAAGTTACATGTATGTTTTCCTCACTAGTTTTGGCATGCATGGAATATGCATGTGGTTATGTATTTATTATCTGACATTGGCATGGAGGATTGCCTGGATTGACAATGGATTTTCCTAGCCTTTCCATTTCCTAGATAACCATGGAGCTTTTGATTCATTTCATTGTTGTTTTCTAATTGGTTCTCTTGTTTCCTTTAGCTTGGGTTGAGTTATTAGTTCCTAGAATCCTTGGTTGGACAAACACTCTTGAAGCCTTGTAAGAACTTGGGTTGAGTTACTAGTCCCAGAAGCCTTGGTTGGAAAAATGCTCTGGAAGCCCTTACTAGGTTGAGCTACTAGTCCTGGAATCCTTGGTTGGAAAAAATCTCTAAAATCCTGGCGTCAGTTGTGGGTTGAGTTACTAGTCCTGGAAGCCCTGGTTGGAACAAACGCTCTGGAGCCTTGGACAAATTGGCTAGAGACCGATTTGGTGATGGTCGTGATGTTCAATTGTCAAGTGGAATCATTGGTTGAGGGTTGAGGTGGTTTTGCCTTTGGAAGCCCTGGTTTGGTTTGGATTGATGTGTCTTATGAGATCCCACATTCATGCTTGGAAAACGACACGAGGGTTACTGTTTGAAGAGAGATTTGGCTCAGCCTTGTATATGGTCGAGTGGAATGTGGAAGTCCCAAACATGGTTGCATTTTTCTTATAGAAAAAGGAGCTCTTTTCATCTTGTATTAATGGGTAAATATGCTTATTATTATGTGTCTTATATGGTTGTTCTATGTTTTTCATTTATGTTACTTATATGCCAGTTATGAATGTGTTTCATGACAGTAATGATGTATGACTCTCATCATGTTTTGATGTGTAAATGAATGAAAAAATGTATCTATGACTTAATAGATGATAATGCAACTAATGATATAAGGGAACAATGCTTCTTAGTGATTCTCAGGTAAGTATGAGACCTAAGACTTTTGTGATCCATAATGTAGATAAATTTCTTTCGAAATAATCACATCATTAAGATTTGGTCGACATTTCTAACCAACTAATGTGGTTCATCCTCGGGACAATGTGAAGAAATTTATTAATCTTCATGAATAAATAGTATGGATGCATCATTGCCCAGAGATAGCCGTTAAAACTAGACATTAAAATCTAGACGTTAAAGAATTAGGTAATTAGTTATCTAGTTATTAAAAATCAAATTAATTAATTTAATCTCATTAATTAATATTAAAGAATATTCAAATTTTAAAAAAATAAAAAAATAAAAAATATTTTATAATCAATAACATATACTTAAAGTATAAGAATAATAAAATATTGGTTATTTGAAAAATAAATAATAAACTAAAAAATATAAGGGTAAGAGGGATCAAAATAAAATCATAAAAAATTAAAATAAAACAATGAAAAGCTAGGGGATAATATTAAAAATAATGACGAAAATAAGAAATAGAAAACTATAATGGAATATATATATATATATATATACCGAAAGAAAATTAAGAGCCAACAATAAGAATACAAATGAGATGGGAGGCAATCACATTGAGAGAGTTGGAGTCACACTCTTTCTCAATTTCCAACAATCATCTTCGTTGAGATTCCTAGTGTGTCTCTCAATCTCAATAGCCTCTCTAAGTTTCCTATAGTGGAAATGATCAACCTTAGAAATGACCCTCGAGTCCTCAATATAGAAATGGTGACAAGATTTTTCCGCATGTTCAACTAGAGCCGAAGTGTGAGAACGATTGTGCCTAATGTCTGCAGCATGTTCTTGGATTCTTTGCTTAATTTATCGACCCATTTCTCCAATATAGGGAATACCACAAGAACAAGGAACCAGGTAAACACCTTTCTTGTCCTTCGTCGACAAGGTCCTTAACAAAACTAAGAGAATTTCTAATTGTACAAAGAGGTTTGAACGAGGAGAAGGCATTATTCCTACTAAGGACATGGACAATCTTGTTTGTGGTCCCTTGGATGAATGGGAGGTTAACCTTAGAGATGGGGTCCACACGAGCATTTTTTCCATTTATCCTTTTATAAGATTTTTGAAAGGCTTTAAGGCCTAGGGTTCTACTATACCCATTATTTTCAAAGACATCAAGAAGATGGGATTTCTCTGACTCCAGGTGGTTTTCATCGGAGATTCTTAGAGCCCGGGTAGCAAGAGTGCAAAGAACACCAAATTTATAGGTAGGTAAATGATGGGAACCAACATGAAGATATTGTTCCGTGTGAGTTTTCTTACGAAACACTTAGTGAGAGATGGAACCATCTGTTGGCCCTCAATTTTGATCAATTTCCCTTATTAAAAATACACCTAATTCCCAACATTTTCCACATTATAGCATCTACATATGACTTATTTTGACCTTATTATGCATATTCAGGTAAATAAATTATGTTTTTCAATTTTTATATATTTTTGTAAAAATTGGGTTTTAAGATTATTTTTGGACAGAACTGAAAATTCTCGTAATTGCTTCATGGAAGTCATATATGCAGGACACTTGGGCATGAGCTGAGCATGGATTTGGAAAGCTTGGGAACCATGGATGAAAATTCATGTATTGGTTCGGTCAAACTGAGCAAAAATAGGCTCGGTCAACGCTAGTCAAACATTACTTGTTTTTCAGAAATCCCTAGAAAATAGGGCATAAATATTTGTTTTGGGGATTTTTCCAGATTTGGTGTAACTAATTGGATGAGTTCGACCTAGATGGATGGGATTAGGATAAGATAAGGTTGTTAGATACATTGTATCATAGTTTATATATCATTTACCTATTTATACCAAGTTTATGAACCATTGAAACAGGGAGAATTTGTATAATTTCATATTGAGATTTCTGAAATTTGTGAGTTAATTTGAGGAACCAGTTCCACTTTCTTTATTTTTTTCAATGCTATGGATGATTGACTGATTTTTTAGTAGCTGATAATTTCTTCAAGTGTGCAAGGCAAGGGTGGAGGGCCCCCACACCAAGCTAAGTACACTTCTTAGATAATTTAGCTTGATTTTCATGAACTAGTTTTGCTTCAAATTTGTTCATTTAATTAGATGAATGATGATTTATTATGATTGTTGATGAATCTTGGTTTACTTCTAATATGCATATGAAGGGAAAAACTAGTGTTTAAGTTAAACTCTCTTATCTGATATCAGAACAATAACTAAAATTCATTTTATTTTCCTTGTTTCAAGCTATTTTCTGAATTTCTAGTCTTAAATACAATCGTAACAATGATGAATGAAATTGTGAAGAAGGACAACATGGAACTCCTCAGTTAGGAGCCTCTTCTATTATTATTTATGCATCATAAGCCATTTTCCATCAGTTAATTGATTTCTCTTCATGAAAGTAATACTGTAGGGAAGGTCAAACATGATCTCCTAAGTTAGGAGCCTCGTCCCTCAAATATTACATATTGAATCAAAAATTACTTAGTTAGATTTTATATTTGTAATATGCATTTCCTTTAGTTTAAACAAATTGTCTTCTAAAAGATTGACTACATTTGAGATCCATATATTTTGGACATGCTTCCAAGTTTACAAACCCGGATTGATAATAAAATACTTTTGTTAGTTTACCCCGTAAATTGACCCAACACCATCATCCCTCCTAGAGAGGAGGATATCAAGGAAGGAATGAAATCGTCTACTTCCACTTCCATTGTAAACTTGATGGAATCTGACTGGGATTTAGGTGGCATAGAAACAAATCTAACTTCTCATGACCATGGGGTCAGATGACACAAGTATCATCGATAAACCTCTTCCACTTTTTAGGGCGAAATTTAGCTGAAGCTAAGGCCTTAGTTTCAAAATCTTCCATGAATAAGTTAGCAACAACAGGGGAAAGAGGGGAAACCAACGCAACACTGCAAGTTTGTTCATAAAAATCGCCTTGGAAGCTAAAGAAGGTTGAGGTGAGACAAAGACCCACTAGTTTAGCAGTGTCTTGGTCTGAGATACGATCAATGATACCAATGGCTTCTTGGATGGGGATTTTGGTAAATAAGGGCACCACGTTAAAACTTACTAGCAACTCACCACATTCCAACCTGATATCTTTCCATTCTTTAATGAAGGAAGCCGAGTCCTTAACATAGAAATCAGTGAGGCCTACAAGAGGCTTAAGCTTCTGGGCTAAGAATTTAGCAAGAAGGTAATTAGGACCACCTATTGTGTTAACAATATGTCTTAAAGGGGCCCCATATTTATGAATCTTAGGAAGGACATAAATCCTAGGGGTGAGGGTATTGCTCTCGATAAGTTTCTTAGAGATAGGATTAAGAGATAAATCAGACTTAATGGCTAGGTAAACCTCCTTAGAAACTAATTGAAGGGGGTTCTTTTTAAGCTTGACGTAACTGCCACTATTCGAAAGATGGTCGACCATCTTGTTGACATAGTCAAATTTATCTAAAATGACTATGGAACCACCTTTGTCTGCCTTGAGGATTACAATGTCAGGGTCATCCCTCGAGGTTTTAAGGGCAAGAAACTCAAGCTTGTTGAGATTATTTTTAGGAGACCTAGCCTTCCTAAGAACAACAACACAATCTTGCCTAATAGTCTCCTTAACATGATTCAGAAGGTCCCTAATACCAAACTCGATGTTACATATAATGTCATTGTTGGAAATCCTTTTCGAGTAGGAGCGAAATTAAACCCTTTGTTAAGGAGACTAAAAACAAATCAAATTGCTTACTAAAAAGGTTTACAACATTCTTCAAACACCTAAGGGGATTACTTTTATTATTAATGTTATTATTTAAATTCATATTAAAGTCAATATGATTATTATTAATATTGTTATTAATACTCATATTGATATCATTATTATTAAAATATTTATTAATATTTGTATTATTAGTGTTATTATTTAAATACAAATCATTATTATTAAGATCATTATTAAAAAAATTATTACTAATGTTATTATTTAAAACCATGTTAATATTAATATCATTATTAATATTTTTATTATTAATGTTATTATTTAAAACCATGTTAATGCAATAGGATTATTCTTATTATTACTAATATTAATAAATATTCATATTCATATCATTATTATTAAGATATTTATTAATATTTTTATTATTAATGTTATTATTTTAAATCATGATAATATTAAAATCATTATTATTAAAGTCATTATTAATATTTTTATTATTATTGTTTAAAATCATGTTAATGCAGATATAATTATTATTAGTATAATATTACGAATAATCATATTGGCATTAACATGATTTTAAATAATAACATTAATAATGATATTAATATTAACATGGTTTTAAATAATAACATTAATAATAAAAATATTAATAGTGATTTTAATAAAAATGATATGAATTTAAATAATAACATTAATAATAAACATCTTAATAATAATGATAACAATACGAATATTAATAATAATTATATTGACATTAATATGAGTTTAAATAATAACATTAGTAATAAAAATAATTTCCTTAGGTGTTTGAAGAATGTTGTAAATTTTTCTAGTAAGCAGTTTGATTTTTTCTAGTAAGTAGTTTGATTTTTTCGTTTTTAGTCTCCTTAACAAAGGGCTTAATTTCGTCTTTACCACGAAAAGGATTCTCACCGATGACATTATATGTAACATCAAGTTTAGTATTAGGGACCTTTCGGATCACGTTAAGTAGACTATTATGCAAGATTGTGTTGTTGTTATTAGGAAGGCTAGGCCTCCTAAAAATAACCTCATCAAGCTTGAGTTTCTTGCCCCTAAAACCTTGAGGGATGACCCTGACATTGTAATCCTCAAGGCGGACAAAGGTGGTTCCATAGTCATTTAAGATAAATTTGACTATGTCAACAAGATGATCGACCATCTTTCGAATAGTGGCAGTTACATCAAGCTTAAAAAGAACCCCCTTAAATCCATTTCTAAGGAGGTTTCCCTAGAAATTAAGTCTGATTTATCTCTTAATCCTATCTCTAAGAAGCTTATCGAGAGCAATCCCCTCACCCCTAGGATTTATGGCCTTCCTAAGATTCATAAATGTGGGGCCCCTTTAAGACCTATTATTAACACAATAGGTGGTCCTACTTATCTTCTCGCTAAATTCTTAGCCCATAAGCTTAAGACTCTTGTAGGCCTCACCGATTCCTATGTTAAGGACTCAGCTTCCTTCATTAAATGTTGAAGATTGCAACAAGAAACAGTGAAATTGGCATCCGGAAACATCATCCTTGATCCTAGTGAAAAATAAGTACCTACACTAGGTGGGGCCCACACAAGCTATTTTTAGGTAATATATCTATTTTTAGAATTTGAATCAAAGTCTATTTTTAGCAGTAATCTATTTATAGATGTTTGAGAAAATTATATGGATGGATGGGCGTCTAAGTTTGGAATGCATGTGCGAAGTTGTTTCGTGGAATGCATGTCTAAAATTAGAATGCATGTCGATTTTTGTAAAGCCCTTAACCAAAATTAGACAATAAATAATTATCTATTTTCAATGAGCACTTGGAACTAGTTAACTGAAGTGGAAAATCAGTTAGCTAAGTGGATTTTTGAGTTGAAGTGGTTGGTTGGTGGACCATGCAGTGGACTTGACTTGTAACAGAGTGATTCTAGTTGTAACAGAGTTGGATGTGTAGTTAAGTGCGTTAAACTCAACTGTGCTAGTTGTAAATAAAATACACTAGGGAGAGATCAGTTAATTAAATATTAAATTAATTCACATGGAGTGATCTCACTTGCAACTGAAGAAATACTATTGTTAACTACATGCATGTTAGATCCAGTGGAGACCCAGTTGAGAGATAGGGGAAAGGGCCTGGTTGACTATCAGTTGTGACTATATTGATGCATTCAATGCATCCACACACACATTGGAGATGCTTATGAGGATTGCGCAGTCAATGCTGGCCATATTGAAATCGTTTAGAGGTTCTTGACCATCAGGGATTGCGCAGTGGAGGCAGGTTGTCAGGAGGCAGTAAATTGGTGCATGTTTATGTCAATTTTTGCGTGAGAGTGTGAGACAATTGTATATTGTACTGAGAGCTCTTAGAGTAGAGTTTTGTATGAGATTGTTTCATGATCCATTTTATACATAATATATGATAGTTGGGGTTTTTAGCTTTAAGATTTCCCGGTAAAAACATTTGTGTTATGTGCGATTGATTTTTCTTCATGTGTTTGCAATTGGCGATTTAATTTCCGCAAAGAATTAAGTAGAAGGATTCTGTATTTAACAATGGATTTAATTGTTAGATCAGGAGAGTCTGGTAATACATCACAATATTGTTTAATAAATTTCTACATTAAACAATGGAAAGATATCAGGTTGGAACCTGGTGAGTTGCTGGTAAGTTTTGACGTGGTGTCCTTATTTACCAAAATTCTCATCCATTATATCAAACCAAGACATTACTAAATTAGTGGGTCTTTGTCTCACCTCAACCTTCTTTAGCTTCCAAGGCAAGTTTTATGAACAAACTTGTGGTGTTGCGATGGGTTCCCCTCTTTCCCCTAATGTTGCCAACTTATTCATGAAATATTTTGAAACTAAGGTCTTAGCCTCAGCTCAATTTTGCCCTAAGAAGTGGAAGAGGTTTATGGATGACACTTGTGTCATCTGGCCCCATGGTCGTGAGTGTAATATTCCCAATTTTCCACAAGATAATTGGAATATTAGAGTTCTTAATTTTCATATTTAATTAAGTGAATAAGAGTGTGGAGGGACCCACAAGCCCCATAAATGAATAAAATCCACTTTTGATGTGTGTATGTGGATATTTCAAATCTAGATCTACATTATGGAGCAGTGGAGAAACTTCTTAATGTAAAAGGAGTGGAGATCATGTCTCATTACTGAGAAAGATCATGGAGGTTGAAGTAGTGAAATAAGATCATGGAGGGAATCAAATGTAAGATCATGGAGGGAATCAAATGTAATATCATAGAGCATTCATGATGAGATGATGGAGGAAGCGGTGCATTTAATGCACACATGATGGAGAGGGTGATTATTACATGCATATGTGATCGAGATCATGGAGAGACAACGTAGTCAACATGGAGACCCATGTCTACATGTACAACGTAGTTATGAGGTGGGCCAAGGAATGAGAAGGTTCACAAACTTTATAATGAAGCTGAAGGCAACATTAGAGGAAATATTTGGTATTATTGATTTTAATCTATTTAGATCTAGATTTGTCATGTGAGATTTATATGCATGCTTATGTTGTTTAGCTAAGTCTGCAGTGTTGTTTAGTACAGGGTGTTTCCGAGCGGAAATCCCACCCTTACCCACCAGGGACTTCGAGTGCCTACTATGGGAAGGTCATTCTGAGCTGCCATTCATCATCATGCATTGGTTCCACATTGTTCCTACTTTATGTTGCCCATACATCTTCAGAAATAACACATTTCTACATCAGGGTTTGAAAGGAGGAGGTTGTCCTTCAGTATTTCAGTTGAGGAACCGGTGAATGATTTATCCTCTCAGCTTGAGCTTCAGGATCAGCCTTCCAGTGCTTTAGATCTATATCAGGCATCAGGCATCAGGCCATCCATTATACATCTCCCAACAATTGTAGTTCCATCAGGAATTGCGCAGTCGAGTCCTGTAGATCCAAGGGACAAGGGAAGTTTCTAACATTTCAGCTAGGAATCCTATGAGGGATCATCCCCTCACTTTGGGATCACTTTTTGCGTCAGCCTTGAGATTATTTGCTACATTTTACATAAGGCTTGAGCATATCCCTCCCTTACAGCATGGTTTTTCCAGTAGCTACATATTCAGTTGTTGCATCTTGAGGAGGAGGAAGAAGAAGCAAGATCTCAAGCTTCTAGCTTGGAGATTTGAAGGAGGGATAAGCCCTCAAAGCTTAGATCTGGTTGCACATCATATTTTAGCCATCATATGATCGAATATAGCTTCAGATCTGCATAACCCAGAAGTCAAGGGATCAAACCCTAGGAGGGTGAATTTGCAATCTCATAGATCTTGAATTTCCTTCTATGTTATCTTGGGTTTCCATCTTAGTGCCTAGATCTAGAATCTTGGCATCATCAGAGCTCCATATTACCATAGATCTAAATTTCCCTTTCGGCCAACATTCATATGTACATCCTCTGTTGAAGGGATAGCGCAGTATTTTCTCCAGCAACTCTTCAGTTACGCAGTGCCTGGTTGGGCATGTTTTCAGGGTCATTCTAGGCCACTTGTTTGGCTTGAGTGCCTCTATTTGAGCACTGTTGTAATCTGAAATCCATCTCCAATAATAATAAAAGGCTCACCTATTTTGTATATTTTTGTGTTGTTAAATCATTTATGTATACTTGTTGCAGTTTCAAATATTGTGTTTGTATATCAATGCATTATTCCATTTTGGGATATTACAGAGGTATCAGAGCATGATCTTTGGCTCAGCTTGTGGACATTATTGACATCATAAGAAAAACAGATAGTAGAGATCTACTATGGAGGGATTAATTTTTGCAGCTTCTCTCTTTAGAACTATGAAGTATCTCTCCAATGAGATCAATTAAATGAAGAGATAAAGGCAAAGAGAAACCTCAAGATGGTTTCAAAATGAAGAAGGTCCCAGTACTTCTTATCAGCAGCAAAGAAAATCGGAGAAGCAAATAGCTTCACATTATTCGACTAGATCCACCTTCTTTGATAAGAAAGAGGACTGGTCTAGATATGAAGAAGACTTGGGGCATGAGACCCTAAGTAAATATATGTTTGAATACAAAGCACAACCAAGGGCATTGAAGGAGAATGTCTCTCCCCAATAGTTTTTGCAATTCAAAGAAGAGAGGAGATCCCGAAGCAAAAATAGAAGAAAGAGGCATAGATTCTTCTTGCCTACATTTGATGGATCTTCCACAAGCACATTGAGGGCTTGGAGGGAAGAATTGGCTACCTTATTTCTGAAATATCCTATATCAGAAAGAGAGTTTGTGGAGTTTATAGTGCTGCACCTAGAAGGTGAAGCAAGAGATTGGTGGTTAAGTCACTTGTCCCATATGAAAATATATGTTTATGCAGATTTTATTCTAAGACTGAAGAAGAGGTATGATAGAAAGAAATCAGATACATCTCACATAGTGACATCTCCTATCATTGAGGAGATAGTGCATGAAGAATCCAAGGAAGATGTCCCCATTATCACTCAATAGGAGGAGCCTCTACCACCACCACCAACTGTAGAGGTACTTACATCAGGAGGAGGATCACTTGCATCTTTGCAAGATGGTCTTAATTTCCTGACATTTGGAGCCCCATGCATGATTTATGAGATGCATGAGGAGGAGACAGATACCAGCGTTGGTACACTTGTAGAAGAGCAGCCATCACTCTTACCAGCAGTTGGAGATGCCATTACACTAGTTGGAGGAACTCTTATGGTCTTCCAAGAGGTTCCCACACATCACTTGATCCAAGATTTGCATTAATTTTCGTCTCATATTGTTTCAGTACCTCTTATTGAAACTTATGGGGGCATTCCATCAGGGCTAATGCATGACCAAGGATTAGAGAAACATGTTGATTTGAAGCAGCAACCTATCACTACGCAGAGGACCCTTGATCTAATCAAGGAAGAGATGAAGAACTATCCCAATTTGTCATTGATGAGCTACACTCAACCCTTTTAGTTGAATTGTGGAGTTTCAGAAGATGGGATGAGTATGATCCTATGTACAATGGTTGGCTATGAGTTCAGCAATATGCCTTGATATGAGACAGTTGATACAGTGTTGCTAATGAGCAACAATGATGAGAAGAGGACCCATTAATTGGTGGAGCATTCCAATGGTAGCTTCATTCATGAAGCATTGGAGAATAATATGATATATGGTAGACGTCTTGGTATGGGCAATATTTTCCCCTTTCAAGTTGACACTTTCTCAATGAGCATGTCACAGCTCAAAGGGAGACTTCTACCTACAACATATTTAGAACCTTATGGGTTTTGGAGGGCCAATGATGAGAGGATCTCATGGAGAGACCTCAATGGAGGTGCACTTCAACATTTCATGGAGTGCAAATCTATTCAGTTGGAGGATGTTGGTATTCTACAATGGGAGGATACCAAGATTGAGCTTGGAATGATTCATCATCCACATTGGGATGGATGGATCCAGATGAGAAGCAGGAGGTTGCATACCTTCCTGCAGATCTATGATACTAGGCAGCAAGAAGCATGGTTGCACTGGTTACTTTTGGGTGAGTATGGATACTACCCAACATCTCACATTTCCAGGATCCATGCCATATATATCACTGATGACATGCAGCAGTAGGAGGCATGGCTGCGCTGGTTATTGATGAGAGAGTTTGGACACCTCATGATGTATCTTATGTCCATGTATTTGCTTTTGTTTGGGATATGTCTCATGTCTTGACATGTATTTCTGTTTGGGATATATCTCATGTTCATGCATGTACTTGGTTTTGGGACATTACATAACTCTCATATGATGTGGCAGCAGGGATACTGTTTGTATTTGGCTGATGAGACATTCCATATTTCCATTAGTATTTTTTTTCTCCGTGACTTGCACCATGATGATGTAAGATGGCAGCAAGAATCCTTGTTATTGTGGTTACTTTTGGGAGAGTATGGGTTGATTTCTTCCCATACATTGCATGACATTGATGGAGGATGGAAACAGGAGGCCTTACAGCGTTGGCTTCTGTTGGGGGATTATGGTCATTGTACTTGGTATGACGATGTTGAGATGAGGCAGCAAGATGCCTTACTACGATGGCTTCTCTTGAGATAATATGGCCACTACATTTGGTACAATGATGATGTGGTGTGGCAGCAAAAGGCATTGTTGTCATGGCTTCTATGGAGAGAGTATGGCTCTCATATTTATATTGATGGAGATTTTGCATGGCAGCAAGAAGCATTGTTGCGGTGGCTTCTATTGAGAGAGTATGGCTCTCTTATTTGTTTTCATGATGATCTAGCATGGCAACAGAAGGCTTTGCTGTGATGGTTGTTATTGGGATAATATGGTTTGGCATTGTTCATGGTCATCCATATGTCTCTACTTCTTATTTTTCACTATGTTGATGTTATGTTTGGTTCCTACATGACCAACAGGGCTAATGATGAGGGCATTGATAGATGCAATCTACTCTATGTATCATGGGTTGGAGAGATAGTTCATGAGTTGGGATTTTCCACTTTGGGAAGAAACCACTTCATTTCATGTATCTCATGTATAGAGGAGATATTTAGACATCATATGGTTGCCACTTGGAGATTCATTGATGAGGAAGGGTATCTAACTTTTCAGTTGGAGGCCATTCTATACATTATAGAGAGGTAGCTTTGGAGGTGGACATGCATGACACATTGTGACAGATGGGGAGGCCTTCGATACGAGGATGCCATTTGGAGGGAGGATGTTTGTTGTAGCACCCACTTTTATAGTTGCTTGAGGAAAAGCAACATTTTTTCGGGGAGGACTGTAATATTCCCAATTTTCCACAAGATAATTGGAATATTAGAGTTCTTAATTTTCATAATTAATGAATTACATAAGAGGGTGGAGGGACCCACAAACCCCATAGATGAATAAAATCCACTTTTTATGTGTGTATGTGGATATTACAGATCTAGATCTACATTATGGAGTAGTGGAGCAACTTCTTAATGTAAAGGAGTAGAGATCATGTCTCATTAATGAGAAAGATCATGGAGGTTGAAGCAGTGAAATAAGATCATGGAGGGAATCAAATGTAAGATCATAGAGCATTCATGATGAGATGATGGAGGAAGTAGTGCATTTAATGCACACATGATCGAGAGGGTGATCATTACATGCATATGTGATGGAGATTATGGAGAGACAACGCAATCAACATGGAGACCCATGTTTACATGTACAACAAAGTTATGAGGTGGGCCAAGGCATGAGAAGGTTCAAAAACTATATAATGAAGGTGAAAGCAACATTAGAGGCAGGCTTTGGTATTATTGATTTTGATCTGTTTAGATCTAGATTTTTCATGTGACATTTCTATGCATTCTTATGTTGTTAGTTAAGTCTGCAGTGTTGTTTAGCACAGGGTGTTTCCGAGGGGAAATACCACCCTTACCCACGGGGGACTTCAAGTGCCTACTCTGGGAAGGTCATTCTGAGTTGCCATTCATCATTAGGCATCGGTGCCACATTATTCCTACTTCCTTCTACCCATACATCTTCAGAAATAACACATTTTTTCATCAGGGTTTGAAAGGAGGAGTTTGTCCTTCAGTATTTCAGCAGAGGAACCAATGAAGGATTTATCCTATCACCTTGAGCTTCAGGATCATCCTTCCAGTGCTTCATATCTATATCAGGCATCAGGCCATCCATCATACATCTCCCAGCAGCAATAGTTCCATCAGGAATTGTGCAGTCCAGTCTTGTAGATCCAAGGGAGAAGGGAAGTTTTTAGCATTTCAGCTAGGAATCCTATGAGGGATCATACCCTCACTTTGGGATCATTGTTTGCATCAGCCTTGACCTTATTTGCTGCATTTTACATCAGTCTTGAGCATCTCCCACCCTTACAGCACAGTTTTTCCAGCAGCTGCATATTCAGTTGCTACATCTTGAGGAGGAGGAAGAAGAAGCAAGATCTCAAGATCTAGCTTGGAGATCTGAAGGAGGGATCAACCCTCAAAGCTTAGATCTGGTTGTACATCATAATACAGCCATCATATGATCATATCTAGCTTCATATCTGCATAAACCAACAGTCAAGGGATCAAACCCTATGAGGGTGAATTTCCAATCTCATAGATCTTGAATTTCCTTTCTATGTTATCTTGGGTTTCCATCATAGTGCCTAGATCTAGAATCTTGGCATCATCAGAGCTCCATATTACCATAGATCTGCATTTCCCTTTCAGCCAGCAGTCATATGTACATCCTCTGCTGAAAGGACAACGAATTATTTGCTCCAACAGCTCTCCAGTTACACAGTGCCTTCTTGGGCATGTTTTCAGGGTCATTCTAGGCCACTTGCTTGGCTTGAGTGCATCTATTTGAGCATTGTTGTAATCTGAAATCCATCTCCAATAATAATAAGAGGCTCACCTATTATGTATATTTTTGTGTTGTTAAATCATTTATGTATACTTGTTGCAGTTTCAAATATTGTGATTGTGTATCAATTCATTATTCCATTTTGGGATATTACAGTGAGAGCTTATATTTGTTTCTATGCCACCTAAATTCCTAATCGGATTCCATCAAGTTTACGATTGAAGTGGAAGCACATCGTTGCATTCCTTTCCTTGATATACTCCTCTCTAGGAGGGATGATGGTTCCATCTCTCACCAAGTGTTTCGTAAGAAAACTCACACGGAACAATATCTTCATGTTGGTTCCCATCATTTCCCTGCCCAGAAATTTGGTGCTCTTTGCACTCTTGCTACCCAGGCTCTGAGAATCTCCAATGAAAACCACCTGGAGTCTGAGAAATCCCATCTTCTTGATGTCTTTGAAAATAATGGGTATAGTAGGGCCTTAGGCCTTAAAGCCTTTTAAAAAGCCTATAAAAGGATAAGTGGCAAAAATGCTCGTGTGGACCCTATCTCTAAGGTTAACCTCCCATTCATCCAAGGGACCACAGATAATATTTCCCATGTCCTTAGGAGGAATAATGCATCCTCCTCGTTCAAACCTCTTTGTACCATTAGAAATTCCCTTGATTCTGTTAAGGACCCTATTGACCCGAAGGATAGGAAAGGTGTCTACATGGTTCCTTGTTCTTGTGGTATTACCTATATTGGAGAAATGGGTCAATCAACATAGAAAATTTTAGGGGCGAATCTTAGCCCATGGGCGAAATTTAAGGGATTTCCTATTTTAAAGGGGCGAATTTTTTAAATTACATTCATTTTCAATAGTTTCAATAATTAGCCCAAAAAATATCCAATAAATAATTTATTATTATATTTTAGCCTATCAAAAAATAGGGCCGATAAACCTTCCCCGCCCTATTCACCTTGTTTTTTTGTAAAATTTTCTTTAGATCGCTCGATTTCTCCATCTTTGTTTGTAAAATTTTCTTTAGATCGCCCAATTTCTACAAATGGTACTGGTTATGGGAGACTAGTTATGGGTATTTCGCCCTCTCCATTCCTTGAATATCAAGTTCACCCTATATTTGTATTTTAGGGCGGCCCAGGCGTTGGCAGTTTGTTCTTCAAAGATTAATTTTCGTTGCATTTTAGGCTATAACAAGGTAGAAATCATGGTGAAGGCTTGATTTCCTCCTGGATTTTTCATTTGCAGGTTAAGAAACCATGGTGAAGGCTTATCCCACCATAAGTGAGGAGTACCACCGTCAGTGAGGTGTACAAGGCTGCCATTGACAAAGCCAAGAGGAAGCTCCATGGTCTCATTGCAGAGAAGAACTGTGCGCCGATCATGGTTCGAATCGCATGGCACAACGCTGGGACTTACAATGTCAAGACCAAGACCGGAGGGCCTTTCGGGACGATCAAATACGGGGCCAAGCTTTCCCATGGTGCTAACAACGGTCTGGACAATTCTGTGAAGCTCCTGGAGTCAATCAAGGAATAGTTCCCCATAATCACCTATGTTGGTCTTTATCAGTTGGATGGTGTGGTGGCTGTTGAAGTGACCGGAGGACTTGACAGTCCATTCCATTCCGGAAGAGAAGACAAGCCTGAGCCTCTAGAAGAAGGTCGCCTTGCTAATGCTACAAAAGGACTTGATCATTTGAGGGATGTTTTTGGTCACATGGGGTTGAGTGATAAGGAAATTGTGATCTTGTCTGGTGCCCACACCTTGGGGCAATGCCACAAGTAGAGATCTGGTTTTGAAGGACCATGGACCTCTAACCCTCTTCTCTTTAACCTGCAATGGCAGCAGGAGGCGGCACCTGCCACAGGCCTAAGACAATCGTCAAATTCAGAGAGCTTGTGACTGGAGAGAAGGAAGCCCTGCTTCAGCTACCATCTGATAAGGCACTGCTTGCTGATCCTAGTTTTGAAGTTTATGTTAAGAAGTATGAACATGATGAAGATGCTTTCTTTGTTGACTATGCGGAAGCACACCTGAAGCTTTCTGAACTTGGGTTTGTTGATGCCTAGATTCATACCTACTGGAGAGTCAATATCAGATGACGAGAAGGGGCAGTTTGGTGCTTAACTTTTGATATTATGTTACTTCATAGGAGCGCTCTACACAAAATTTCCATGAATCTATCGTCAAAACCAGGTACAAATTGTCGTTTTTGAGCCTCTCTCCATTGAGAACCATTTGATAATTCAATTTATTAGCTAGTAGCCTTTAAATGAAGCAATGATTACAAAAATTTGCCTAAATCATGGCCAATGTCGTTCCTTGAGTGAAAATAAGCAGGGTCTGCACAAATTTTATTTTTAAAATTCTTTAAATTGTACCAGAAAGTAAAATTAATTTATCATGTTATGACACTTCCAGAGTTTGAGTTGGATGAGTTTTGATGAATATTCGACAGTGATTTGATTATACAGAGACTTCTATTTTTGTATTTGTTGGATTGTCGAGGGTATGTACAAAGCTGGAGCTTTGAAGGGGATGCCATGTGATTAGGATTCATGAAGGGGGATTTCAATAACTTTTAGGGTATAATTAAAAATTGGGGGATTTTGAGAAGGGCCTGAAATGGGTAGGTCATTGTTTTATCAGATTCTTAAGAATCCTGCAACGAGTTGCGTGATTGGTTTGTGCAGTGCAATATGGTTTTACATACAAAGGAAGAATATTTGAGCAAGAGACAATGAATTCATGTGACACACCATGGAGTGAAACACCTGAGACTAATAACTCTTTGATTTTTCTACATATTAATATTCTTCTCATTTGATTTTCATTACGATGCCTCATACTAGGTATGTAGAGCTCCGACATCTGGGTTTGGTAGTTAAATTTTATCTTCACTATACTTTAGTTTTTGTCATCTTATCAGGCCTTTTAGTCATTGGAGCTTACCATATCTTGGTCCAAAGATTCAAGCTTGATTATTTCAGCAAAGTCACTGTTGTGGGTTACTCATATGTAGTGTTTGGGTGGATGGCTATCCTTGCAGTGAAGCAACCATCTTCTAAATTGGATCTTTTTGGATTTCTTTCCCTGCCCATCAGTTTTTTCTGTTTTGAATCCCTTGTCTTCACATCTACAATAGTGCCATAGGAAAAAAATTTGGAGCACTTGTTTGGGATTATTGTTGGTTATGTTATTGTATGGGGTTTGATTCACGGTATTAATAACTACTGGTCAATATCTATGTTGGTATGGATTGTCATAATTTTCATTTTCATCTTGAAGCGAACTGGCACGCTTGATTTTCCATTTATTTAAATTGAGCATGTAATGGATACTTCTTACCTATGTTTAGTTTCTTTGGTTCCATAAAAATGGTAGATTCGTTGATTATGTGTTTGGTTGAATGCTATCTGCAAATTCTATTAGCTCACAAAACAGGGCCAAGTCAGATATCCAAAAGGTTTGGCTCCCTAAACAGGTAACAAGAGCTAATGTGTTTGTGAACTTCAAAGATGTTGTCCAAAGGGATTAGTTTACTGAAGTCTGAAATGATTTTTTGTAGAGATATTCCTGAAAATTTCACTACCTTGTTTGTGTGAAATGAAATGGGTTCAAATTATTTCTTTTGTAAATTCATAGCTTTGGTGTCTTTCCTTAACCCTGTAGCCTCTGGCGTATACTTTTTAATAATCCTGGAAGCATGACCACAGCATCTTAGAGCTCAATAAATTCTTAGCTATTGTATAGGGTTATGTCCTTAACTGTTCCTCCTGATCTATATTGTAAGGTTTTTGCTGAATTATGTCTTCTACTCCTCAGAACTAACTGCTGAAATCACAAAGCCTACTGTTTGGGTCAGGCTCCTTTTTCATTCAATGCTCCTAGATATTGTACTTCTGTAGCATCCACCAGGATGCAAAGTTTGCTAATATAAATACAAATCCACCAGTTGC
This sequence comes from Pinus albicaulis, assembly GCA_034641835.2. NCBI lineage: Eukaryota > Viridiplantae > Streptophyta > Pinopsida > Pinales > Pinaceae > Pinus > Pinus albicaulis. The sequence goes on along the minus strand of JAXQQM020064843.1, from coordinate 30,790 downwards.
GAAAAAATAATACCATTGTATCGGGTCCTTCCTATTTTGCTGCTTTTGGATGATCATTCTAATTTTGTTGTCTTGTTCAAAGATTTTAGCCGATGTTGATGTGGGGTTCTCTCAAAATTGTGTGTCCATGGGAGCAACAGAGTTAAAACTTGAAAACAATATTCAGCAATATAGACAGCTTTGAACATAAATCTACCAACATGAATCTTGATAAAGTGCTTAGTTTTTTGGATTTTAATTTAGTTTTTATTTATCTGGAAAAAGTAAAAAGCTAAGCTAAGGTATGAATCAAAGTTACCAGGCTCAACTCCGTTTGGGACCCATTTTGGCCCAGGAGTCAACCTGGGCCAAAACTGTGTGTCCGTGGGAGCAGCAGAGTTGAAAACAATACTCAGCAATATAGACAGCTTTGAGATCAAGCAAGAATGCAAATCTACCAACATGAATCTTGATAAAGTTAGTTTTTTGGATTTTAATTTAGTTTTTATTTATCCTGAAAAAGTATAAAGCTAAGCTAATTTCCAAGGTATGAATCAAAGTTACCAGGCTCAACTCTGTTTGGGACCCATTTTGGCCCAGGAGTCAACCTGACAAAGACTCAACTCAAGCCCCAACATATAGAGATTTAAAAAAAAAAAATTATAGATTTTCAAGAAAAATAATTATGTTTTCCATTGAATTTAGATTAGACATGAATATAAATCATAATAATGAATATAATGCAAAATAACATATGGCTCAACTCTGTTTGGGACCCATTTTGGCCCACGAGTCAACCTGGCAAAGACTCAACTCAAGCCTCAACATATAGAGATTTAAAAAAAAAATTATAGATTTTCAAGAAAACTAATTATGTTTTCCATTGAATTTAGACTAGACATGAAGATAAAGCATAATAATGAATATAATGCAAAATAACATATGGAGGTATTTCATATGTTCTTATCAACTTATGTCAAAATTGGCCTAGTGCATGAATGAAATTATGAGCCAAAATGGACAATATTCAATATGTACAATGTCAAGAGTCAAGTTTGATATCATATGATACTACTTAATAAATATAACATAGTAATGAGTGCCAACAGAATGCCCTTCTCGCCCTTTCCCTGAATTAGAAGTTTGCTACAACCACATTAATTCCTCCTCTGGAAATAATGGTTCTTGGACCTCCTAGTACAAAGTGAAAGTACCATCAAAACTCTCAAGTGCCACTAAAAGGGGCTATTATAATCATTTCCCTTCTTGTGGTTATGCTTGTGGTGGAATTGAATATATACCGATTACAGTCATAAGTTCAAAATAGAGGTTCCACATTGTACTCATATTGGTTGTATCCTTCAGTCCCATTAACACATTTATGGTTGTTCATTGGACATTAATAAAATTACCTTATCTTATTTCATCTTTATCTTATCTTATTATAACTCTAAAATGCATGCATTCAAACCCCGCTTGTACTAGCAATCAACCAGACAGAGGGCTATATGGTAGAGAGATAGGCAAAAGACATGCAAACTCTAGACCTTAGAAAATTTCAGAATATAACTACTTACAAAGAGAACACTACTATTGCACTCTTCAAACATGGAAGAGAAGTACCTTTAGTACTGCTCTTCGAAGACTTGATGCACGTAGATATGCCCGCACAAGATGATAGATTAGAATGTCCAAAGGAATCTTGAGATTGTGAGAATTTTTAATCTAGGGGTGGGTTGTTGAATGTCAAAGAGATTCAGTACTAAATTACAATATATTTAGACATTTGATTTTCAACATGAGTGCCCTTTGGAGCCTAGGTGTTATAGAGAGCCTGGGACATCTGGGTTTGGTAGTTAAATTTTATCTTCACTATACTTTAGTTTTTGTCATCTTATCAGGCCTTTTAGTCATTGGAGCTTACCATATCTTGGTCCAGAGATTCAAGCTTGATTATTTCAGCAGAGTCACTGTTGTGGGTTACTCATATGTAGTGTTTGGGTGGATGGCTATCCTTGCAGTGAAGCAACCATCTTCTAAATTGGATCTTTTTGGATTTTTTTCCCTGCCCATCAGTTTTGCCTGTTTTGAATCCTTCGTCTTCACATCTACAATAGTGTCGTAAGAAATATTTTTGGTGCACTTGTATGGGATTATTGTTGGTTATGTTATTGTATGGGGTTTGATTCAGGGTATTAACAACCACTGGGCAATATCTATGTTGGTATGGATTGTCATAATTTTCATTTTCATCTTGAAGTGAACTAGCACGCTTGATTTTCCATTTATTTAAATTGATCATGTAATGGATACTTCTCTACCTACAATAGGCTTCATTGGCCCTGATAATGGTAGATTCGTTGATGTGAATGTTCTCACGAGAAGAGGCCCTGCACTTGTATGAATCACATGCTTAGATGGGTATGCTAATTTTTTTATGATTTTTCACTGAATTTTCATTGGGCTGCATACTATGATACCATTCGATATGAAAATTATGTGTTTGGTTGAATGCTATCTGCAAATTCTGTTAGCTCACAAAACAGGTCCAAGTTAGATATCCAAAAGGCTTGTCTCCCTGAATAGGTAACAAGAGCTAATGTGTTTGTGAACTTCAAAGATGTTGTCCAAAGGGATTAGTTTACTGAAGTCTGAAATATTTTTTTGTAGAGATGTTCCTGAAAATTTCACTACCTTGTTTGTGTGAAATGAAATGGGTTCAAATTATTTCTTTTGTAAGTTCATAGCTTTGGTGTCTTTCCTTAACCCTGCAGCCTCTGGCTTATACTTTTTAATAAGCCTGGAAGCATGACCACAACATCCTAGAGCTCAATACATTCTTAACTATTGTATAGGGTTATGTCCTTGACTGTTCCTCCTGATCTATATTGTAAGGTTTTTGCTGAATTATGTCTTCTACTCCTCAAAACTAACTGCTAAAATCACAAAGCCTACTATTTGGATCAGGCTCCTTTTGCATGATGCTCCTAGCTATTGTACTTCTGTCGCATCCACCAGGATGCAAAGTTTGCTAATATAAATACAAATCCACCAGTTGCGAAAAAATAATACCATTGTATCGGGTCCTTCCTATTTTTCTGCTTTTGGATGATCATTCTAATTTTGCTATCTTGTTCAAATATTTTAGCCGATTTTGATATGGGGTTCTCTCAAAATTGTGTGTCCATGGGAGCAACAGAGTTAAAACTTGAAAACAATATTCAGCAATATAGACAGCTTTGAACATAAATCTACCAACATGAGTCTTGATAAAGTGCTTAGTTTTTTGGATTTTAATTTAGTTTTTATTTATTTGGAAAAAGTAAAAAGCTAAGCTAAGGTATGAATCAAAGTTACCAGGCTCAACTTCGTTTGGGACCCATTTTGGCCCAGGAGTCAACCTGGGCCAAAACTGTGTGTCCGTGGGAGCAGCAGAGTTGAAAACAATACTCAACAACATAGACAGCTTTGAGATCAAGCAAGAATGCAAATCTACCAACATGAATCTTGATAAAGTGCTTAGTTTTTTGGATTTTAATTTAGTTTTTATTTATCCTGAAAAAGTAAAAAGCTAAGCTAACTTCTAAGGTATGAATCAAAGTTACTAGGCTCAACTCTATTTGGGACCCATTTTGGCCCAGGAGTCAACTTGGCAAAGACTCAACTCAAGCCTCAACATATAGAGATTTAAAAAAAAATTATAGATTTTCAAGAAAAATAATTATGTTTTCCATTTAATTTAGATTAGACATGAAGATAAAGCATAATAATGAATATAATGCAAAATAACATATGGAGGTATTTCATATGTTCTTATCAACTCACGTCAAAATTGGCCTAGTGCATGAATGAAATTATGAGCCAAAATGGACAATATTCAATCTGTATAACGTCGAGAGTCAAGTTTGAGATCATAGGATACTACTTAATAAATATAACCTAGTAATGAGTGCCAACAGAATGCCCTTCTCGCCCTTTCCCTGAATTAGAAGTTTGCTACAACCACATTAATTCCTCCTCTGGAAATAATGGTTCTTGGACCTCCTAGTACAAAGTGAAAGTACCATCAAAACTCTCAAGTGTCACTAAAAGAGGCTATTCTAATCATTTCCTTTCTTGTGGTTATGCTTGTGGTGGAATTGAATATATACCAATTACAGTCATAAGTTCAAAATAGAGGTTCCACATTGTACTCATATTGGTTGTATCCTTCAGTCCCATTAACACATTAATATTAATAATGAAGAATATTAAGAACACTGTGTGTCTATGGGAGAACTCATGTCCAAAGAGCACTCATGTTGAAAATCAAATGAAGAATATTAATATGTGAAAAGTTCAAAATAGAGGTTCCACATTGTACTCATATTGGTTGTATCCTTTCAAGCAACCACAACATGAGTGTTGTTTAGTGAGTAAGTGGCATCAAAGGCCTAAAAATCCTCAAGATATTCGTTGAATTCAATGCAAGATTGTAGTCTCTATGTTTTTTTTTACTATATTTAGCTCACATCGCTTTGTAGCCCATAGTGTCCAACCTTGTCCCCAAGAGTGGTTCCGCAACATTCATCAGATGCATTTTACCGTTTTTTCGCCTGACCCAAATACTCTACAAATGTGAAAGTGTGAAAGTTGTAGTACCTCGTAATTCTAGCTTTATTTATTTTTCTTAGGTGGTATTTGTAGATGGCATAATTCATATATAGAGCAAACATTTCCAAATTTCTACAATCAATACTTTTTCATTCTTTTCTTCTCTCGACCCTTTTATTGGTGATTTGTTATTCGGGCGAGGTCCGTGAAATTGTCTAGTGTTATTTTTGGCCGTGCCTGGTGTACTTGATACATAACACAGCCTATATAAATTTCTACCCCCACCAATTCATATAAGCTCACACAATCTCATCAATCCAAAGCAAATAACATTTCTAAGCATGTCCATCAGAACCTCGATAAGTTATTGTGGAATAACCATCTAAAAGTTCAAGAATTCATATGGAAGAGGGATAATCTTTCCGTATCTAAAATAACGCCCTCCGAAATGTCAACACTCAAAACCATCAAGTAGAATTATACTTTTTAATACGATTATTTTGTGTGGTCTTTGTAAGGTTAGCAAAAGGTCCAAGGTGTTAATGGAATACTAAAATTCAATATTTGGGCCAAATGGATTCGTGCATAACGATTTAACATTGTTATATTTTCACTATGCAAAGTGCTTGTAATTGAGTAATCTCTGCTAGTGTTTCGATCTCGTACAGATATTGCACGTATCCGTATATAAGGAAAATTCAACAATATGGAATATCACACTAAAATCAAGAACATATGGACTGAACCTATTCACGGACCCTGGGACCAATGTAGTTGGTGACATTTCCATATATAACAGAAAACACTTTATTATATGCTTCCAAGATCAAAAAATAAGTGCACAACAATAACTCGAGTGTCAAGATGTGTTGAATGACAAGAAAATGTTCGTGATGGGCACAGCCCATTATCAAAAAACAAGAAGAAACACCGCCGAGATTGTCTGAGAAAGCATGTGTAGCAAGATATTTGAAAGGAAAGTGTCATAGATTTAAGCAATATGATTTTCTCATCAAGAGAAGTTTATTATTTTGTGTGGTATTTGTAAGGTTAGCAATAGGTCCAAGGAAAACATTCTAGAAAAATATATAATAAGCCTAATAATGAATCATTCTTTCGCTTAGCCCCCGCTATGGCTTTATGAACCTTGTTCGTACTTGTTATAACTAAATCAATGTTCCCCCGACCGGAATCTTTGGGATTGATTTAGCTTGAGAATTTGCATATCTCCTTAGTATCCTTTCCTCTCGCATTAACTACCACTTAATACCATTCAACTGTCGTAATGTTATGTATGTATCTCCATCAATGGCCTTTTGATGGATCTCATTTATCATAAAATAGGTTCTTCAAGTTTGGTAACATAGTGACAGTGTTTTTGGAGTCACTCCTCTCATTTAGCATATCAGCTGTGTTCTTTGAGCTGCTAACTCTTAATAACATGTTTTTTCTGAGTTCCTTACCTTTTCTCTACTCGCCTTGATCCACAATTGTGGTGATGATATGTCAAAGATCCGTACTAGATCATCGAACAACATCGTTCCAAACTTCTTTAGGGGGAAATCGTAGAATGGGGATATTCTCGTTTACCGTTTTTTGTAGGAATGTCACAGGGATAGTTCCTAGGCAAATAAATGGATGACTAGGGATGCTTTCTAGTTTTCTTCTTATCTCCAATGAAAAGAAGGGTATGTGTTCCCTTTTCACATGTGATGTGTTCCTTTTCATACCGGTGAATATGGATCCTTCTTAATTCACTAACAATAAGTGTTTTAATGCATTTGTAATTAATTACCGTAGTGCCTATTTTCAGCTTTCACATTGGGACTAATTCTCGACTCGAATAATGTCATGAATATAATGATTGTAGTATATCCGTAAAGAAATAATTTCTTCAAAATTGACGATATCTTTTTCTTCAATCATGCTTAAAGGTTGCTATAATCATAATTTGTCGTTTGATGTATATTTTGCCTTTTATCGATCTACTAATGAATCATAATGATAGACAAATAGACCTTTAGTCTTTAACTCGTTTTTTTCCGCTACAAGGTTGTATCTAGTCTTGGAAAGTTTTATTGAGATATTATCTCATAATTGCTTAAAAGCATTAACGTCCGTAGAATTTTTTTCGTTAACTTATTTAATTAAGAATCGATAAATACTCACCTCTTCATGGTTAAAGCAAAGCATGAAATATGACAAGGTTTTATTATATGTTAATTCATTTAAACTTTAAAGTTTATGTGAACGTTTTGTGGCACATTTTAAGTGAGATGCAGAAAATATTGCCTAGACAAAATTTGCTTAGTATTTCCCCATAATATCATTATGTAATTTGTGAACGCCCAATGGCACGTTATCTAAATACTCCGAGTTAAGACTTTGTGGGCCTTGTTTATGAACTATTGGTATAAGTGATTGAAGATTTTGTTGTTTGAGCTATTGATGGTCATAATTTTTATTTAATTATTTTCTAATCATAAATTTGTTGTATTTTGACTCCTCCTCTTTCCTTTGTATGCCCTTTTTATCTTCAAGAAAAGAGATTTTCTGTTGCATTTGATAGTCTCTTTCTTTAAGAAAAGCAGTAGATTAACTTGGACCATTATATCAAAGTCTTTTAGACCTCTTGTATTTAAGAAATAAATACTATTCTTTGTCTCGTTGTTTTACGTATTCCGTGTTTCCAAAGTTGAGCCGGCATTTCGAATTTATGTAGCTTGCGTGGGTGGTGTGACTTGGAGCAACAACACACCATGAGATGTTAACTTCTTTCTATGGCACCCCGTGTTGATAAATTTTTGTCAAAGCGTATAATCACCTTGAATGAATCACGCTCGGTAAATGGCCAAGATATCCGGAAGACAACCATTTTCTTTTTACAACTCCATATTCTTCTAATTTATTAATAATACGTCTCCAAGCCACAGAGATTTTCTCGTAATATAGTTAGAAGTCTCCGACTTTTCTCTCAACTTGTATCTCGAACTTTCGAAGGGTTAAGGTCTCACAGCTGTGCATGCCTTACATTGTATTTGGAGTATCATGAAGGATAATCTCAAATTTTCTTACGAATCGAAAGTGTTCTCCTCAGTTTTTCAGTGTTTTTTGTACGTAAATCACACATGTATATATATAGATATTTTTCAAAGGTATTCATGCATTCTCTTGTAATTTTACAGAACAATCATTTTGGGATTTGGAAGCATTCTTTATTCCTTTATATCAGATAAAATGGTTGCAAATAATTGCCATCGTTTTCCCGCAGAATCACCGTTGGGTGAGAAATCCAATATTACCATTCTCTTTGTGGTTGAGAAAAGTTCCCAAAGAGTAAAGTGTTTTGTTTGTGGAAGCAACATTGATATTAACATGATTACATATGTAGTGTTATTTAATCTGTTCGTACCGGAGCAACAGAGGCCTTCGCTTCTGAAGAGAGGTAATCTTAGGAGGCATTTGACGCTCTGGCCGTACTTAGCTTGATACCAGCAATGCAACACCCGACAATTTAGTTGCACATTTCGCCTGAAGGTCCCGAGTTACATGAGATTTATTTCCGCAGTTTTTTCAATATTATTTGAATATGCTATATGGACCGATATCAAATAATTATCTATTTATACATTTAAACCTTGTTCAGAATTCCCGTCAATCTTTGTGCCTTGTAGGTCCGCCGCAGGGACTGCGTCGTTACCATTGTTTTGATCCTAGAAGGTTCAAATAGCTTATAGCGTGTTGGCACAATCTTTGTAAAAGTGGTTATATGGACATATCTATTGCGTAAATAAAAGTTCTCTTTGGAATTTGCTAGTTAAGGATTGATTTGCAATTTTCTTCTAGTGATTTCAACAATTCTCTTAGAGTATCAAGAAGGGTAACGTAAAAAGCTCTCGTGCACACGTATGAGCCCTCTCGTGTACATTAATTTTTTTATAAAAGTTGGTTTAATTGAAAGCATATGTTTTTAGTATTTCATATATATATATATATATATGTTTGGTTTCGGTATTTTCCCCCGTAGATTATGGATTTTTTTGCAATTTTATTTTGGTCTAGAGGTACCAAGAAGGAAATATAAATAGTTGTCGGGAAATTACAAGCAAAAAAAATTTGTAAAAGGCAAAGAGTATGACGTCAAGCTTGTGATTTTTTCCCCACAGACAACAACATATAGCGGGTGGCATTGCAAAGACGAGGATGACCGCGTTAAAAAAATCGACTAAAAGGGGATTCATGTAATCGCCATGACGCCCGGGAGTTTATAAAATTTTCATAGCCGTGTCGTTGCATATAGAGAATATATTACCGATTTATGGATCTTGTATCTAAGAGTAGCAAAACCCGATCATCAAAAAGGGTGAATATTTTAGGTATATATTTCAAGGAGAGTTACTTTTCACTTTAAAGTTGTTTTTAATTGAGGTTACTTTGACTCAAACACTCCGTAGTATGTCGGCTTGGACCATAAAAGCTTAGCCGCATAAGATTTAATTTGAGAGTTCAAGTGATCTCCGGTTTTTAATTACTGTGATCTTTTTTGATCAGATTTCCAAAAGCTATTATAGCTTTTGTTTCTTGACTAAATTTAAGTTTATTGAAATCAATTCTCATGAATACTTTTCATTTGAAGTTATCGATTTTTTTTTTTGAATTTAATTATTTAATGTAAATCAAGGATTTCCATGATTTCATGATTTCCATTACTTTAAGAGTATATTGCTTCACTGCTATTGGCCTCACTTTTACTAGATAAAATTTATCAGCCAACGTAGGTATGCCTAATTGCGTTGTAGCTGCTGCAGAGACAACCTACAAAACCATAATTGACATAATACTGTTAAAAAACAAACCACATGAGCAAACAACATAAATACATTAATTATCATTCTAATTTAGAGGGATTGGATGTTTTGGAGCCGAACCCAAAGGAGATGGGTAACCGACCTAGCAATGGATGCGATATTTCCTTATTATATGATTCAAGATCAAAAAATAAGTGCACAACAATAATTGAGGTCAAGATGTGTTGAATGAAAATAAAATGTTCCTAAGATGGACACAAGCCCATTATCAAAAAACAAGAAGAAATACTCGCCGAGATTGTTTAAAAAGTATGTGTAGCGTGATATTTGAAAGGAAGTGTCACAGTATTTGGAAACACATGATTTTTCTCTCTATCAAAAGAGAAGTTTATTATTTTGTGTGGTCTTTGTAAGGTTAGCAATAGGTCCAAGGAAAACATTCGAGAAAAATCTATAATAAGCCTAATAATGAAAAAAGTTGGAGGTGCTTAATCTAGATACAACTAAAAACAACACTAAAAAATCTTGAAGAATACAATCGTGGCCATGGAATATCCATTTATCTATATCTCGTGCTTAAAATAGAGCAATGGTAATCTATCACACTTTGATGGATCACCCGTTTAGCCGGTGAGCATCATGATGAAAGGGTGTTTTACAAAAATGTCATGGAATGAACTACAACACCGCTCACCAAATGAGAAAAGGTGCGCAGATGTTTTTCGTGGGAAGTGGAATCTCATTTTGAGGACAATTTATCCTACTATCGGTGAGGAACAGATGGATCATCGAACCCATTCATTTGACCTGGGACTAATGTAGTTGCCGACATGACATAGATGTAAAGTAGGAAAACACTTTACTACGTTCAAGATCAAAAAATAATTGCACAACAATAACCTGGTGTTGAAGATGCGTTGAATGACAAGAAAATGTTCGGGATGGGAAATGGGGGCCTACTATCAAAACAAGAATATTTACTTCCATTTCTAGATTGTCTATAAAGCATGTGTAGTAGGATATTTGAAAGGAAGTGTCATGTATTTGGAGCAAGGTGATTCTTTCATCGTAGAATTTTATTATTTTGTGTGGTCTTTGTAAGGTTAGCAACATGTCCAAGGGAAAATTATAGAAAAACATATAATAAGTTTAATAATGAAAAAAAAAGTCGGAGGTAAGGCTAATCTAGATACAACTAAAAACAACAACTTGTGGGACCTCATAGTTGTGGGATGTTTCCTATTGGCGTAGCTTCAGCTTAGTGCATAGTAAAGCTATTCAACTCTAATTGGACAAGAACAAAAATTTTCCTTCATTTTATGAGTCAATATGCAATTTCTTCAAGGCATTAGAGGTAGGGAAGGTTCTATAACATACAACTCCTCTTCTAAACAAGAAGAAGGTCGGTGAAATTTACAGATACATGGTAGAAAAGAACATAGTCTAGGAGTTTGAGCCTCGTAAGAGATTAGATGTACTAGGAAAGCTTTCTTACATTCAACAATCAGAAATGTTAGTAGTTAAGAATGTGCCATCATGTTGGAGAAGCAAGTTTGTCTCTTTGGAAGTCGTGGAAATTTTATCTACATATGTGCTACCATATAAAAGTAATATTGGTACACTAAAGGTTATTGTGTTTTATGCCGTATCATCACCGTGAGTTCCATGCTAAAATTTTTCATGTTTGTGATTGATAGGTATATGATATACATGGTAAAGCAAGTATAAATAAAATTTATAAATATTGACCACCCCAAGGCTAGTTAAATTTTTTTATTTATTGTTTACCCCATACACAAATCTATATAAATAATATTTTTAGTTCGAAAATGAATATTGTATTAAATTCCTCATCAATAAAAATGTTCTTCAAGGAATGGTTCATATCTTGTGAGGGTTACCTATATCTAAATGAAAATCACTTTATTGCCTTTGGCTACATCTTTTCTAAAAGCTCAAACTTATCTTAAAATAGAACCGATTTTTTTCTTATTTTTTGGTTACTATATAGTAAGTATATCATGAATTCGTGACCAATGCAAATCGCAGAACCAAATGAAAGGGAGAAAACTATATTTGAGGGTGAAGCACCTATATTATACATATGAACATATTATAATTAAAGATAATGCAACCAAGTGTATTTAAATGAATGACACGAAAGGTGACAGTTTGGATAATAGATAGCAATTTGGTCAATTATGTTTTGATGTATATGTTTGTTTAATTAAATTTTTATTTTATTATATTAAAGAGCTTCGTGACCAATTTTATTTCATGGAAATGATAATATTTAGATAAATATAAAATTTTAAGATTAGGGAGGAGTTGAAGTTGTTCACTATCTTATACTTTCACTTTATTATATTTTAAAACAAATATTAATGCTCCTCTCATGAACTAGGTACATATTCCGTAGAGGCCGTTGAATATGCATTTTGTGGATAGTTTTTTTGAAGGTTTCAGAGGTAGGAAAAGGAAGAGAACAAAGCAATTTTCAAGATAACTCACAAAAAGTTGGGATAAAAAACCACCCATTCTTCCAAAACATTTTGTATTTCCTCCAACTTTATTACCTACATCCCTCGTATCTTGGTATGAAGATGTATCCCCACTCCCTCGACGTGCGTTACCGTGCACCTCTTGGTGCAAATGCTAGTATTACTTGATTTCTCCAAGTGCTTATGTGAAACATGGTCAAGACAAGGAACTATACCAATAATGGATTTGCATGAAAGCTTTATAATATTTTCAAACATGAAAGTTGTGATGCGTTACTAAGTTTCTTCTTATTATTTTATAGATCAATACACGTTAAACCGACTCTTACCCTGACTACTCATTACATTCGACATCAGGCACAAGTATGTTTTAAATGTATCAATCAAAAGTATGATTTTATCTATATTCGATAATGCAAGTTGAATACATCATACAATACATAGGAGCGCTATGGCTATGAAGTTCAATATGAAATAATCTATTGATTTCGCTTTATTACCATTATACAAGGGTGCCTCTTCCAATGGCCATTTATTAGCTATGTTAAGAAGCTTAGAATTTTTATTTACTATGATTATGTATAGTTGAGCTGCGACAACTACAGAATTTGGTAGCGTTTGGAGTATGTGTAATTCATAATGATCTTGTATTTCTCTTCATATCGATGACTTTTCAATGTGTGAGTTTTTGACCTAAGCCATTTCATTATCAATGTGTCAAGGCTCACAACTCGACCTATATGCCAACTACTTTTTATGATCGTTCCTAGGAACATGAATCCTAATTTTTGTAGGTTTAAAATTATGCATTAATAAGTTTTTCTCTATTGTGGTCGAATTTGTGGTGGTTATCTCAAAATTTATTTAAGGTACCATGGATCTAAATTTATGAAATTTCAACACTATAACAAACTTTGGTGAAAATTGTTGATCAATTCTCACTTGGTTAGGTTATAGATGTTAATGAAAATTTTGTGTGCGTGCATGAGAGTTGGGTAAATGCAACAATGTTGTGTAGCATTAGTGTGATAAATATGAGATAGTGTAAAGCATAGTTTTTAAGATTAGTCTAAGTTGACTCGTACCTAATCAACTTAGTCAAGTTGATTGTTGGTTGAACGGTTAATTGTTGGTTCAACGATTACAAGATCTTGTAGGCGCAAATACCAAAGGGAAAAATGGATCCCATCATGGGGTAATCTTTGTAATTCTCCACCACTACTACCTTCCATGCTTCCTCAAACTCCTCTCCAACCTTAATATCAGTTGCTTAGTAGTAGCATGAACAACAACACTACGCTTAGCAGAACTAGAAGAACACGTTTTCCAAACTGCACGAGAACTACTTCCCTCACGAGTCACCATGTGCCATGCTTGGTCTCGGTGGTTCTCTTCCTTCTACTCTTGGTTCAACTACCATATCTTCATTGGAACCAACACCTCGAACTCCACTAGACAACGATTCACCATTTTGTAGTAGTGATTCAACATGACTTTTACAAGATAATATAATCTCGTGAGGGGATTCTAAGCAAAATTATATATACATATTATATTATTAATAAAATCGCCTTCCATTTTTCCTATGTATCATGGGGATTCGCCCATTTATTATATATATATATATAAATTTAGGTTCTAAAATTTTCCTTGTGGCCAGTGTATGGAATCGATGCCAATCGAGAAAAAACCACCCTCGCCCAAAGGTAGTGCGATGAATACCGCGCGGTTTTGGAATGGTGAGTGGTTGGCAGGGACCACCGGGCTGACGGACTCCGTGTCGTTGATCTGCAAATCAGATCGACGGTGGGGATTGACTGGGGTTTTTTAACCGGCAGAAAAGTTTATAACATAATAAAAATCGAAAAATTCATATAACCAAAGGTTTTATATATATTTATAATGTGGCTTGGCGCCCGACTGCGGGGCCGAGGTTTATATGAAGGGTAATACGACCGCAGTTAAAAAGGAGGGGCTAAAGACTAAAATACATATAAAACATGCATTTCAATGGTTTAGAGGGGTTCTGATAAGGCAAAGAAGGAGTCTTTAAACCTTATCAAAGGGTTTTGATGAAGGGGAAAGGGAAAAATCATGAAAATGAGGGATTTTTCATGGGAGATGAAAGGGTTAAAATGAGGTTAGTTTTGGAAGAAGGGAAGGGGAAAAAGGTGCTTGCAACAGTATTCTTTCTTGGGAATCAGCAGGATTTTTTAGTATAAGAAAAAGGAACAGCAGTGAAGATTTGGACAGAGGAGAGGCATGAGGCCTACAAGAGTCTTCAAGAGCCAACACTTTTTAGTAATAAAATTTGTTCCTTGAAGGCTCAAAAAGTCTTAGCCACCTTTTGATATAAAAATTTTTATAGGTGGCTAACAGAGTCAAAAGGAACTTTCTCTCTAAAGAATATAGCTCGTCATCTGATGAAGAAAGTGACACCGAAGAAGCCAATGAGAGAGCATTGTTTATGGCAAGGCACAATAAACAAGAGGTATCAAACAACGAAGAAGAAGGGTTGACCATAAAATAATTTTCTAAGGAGGAAATCAAGCTTATAAAAGAGCTCAATGTTGAGATGATCCATTCAAGTACTCTTGAAGAACAAGTTCAAGGTCTCAAAATTGAAGTTGAAGAACAAAAATGTATTGAAGAGTCAATTAAAAAGAAGTTGGAATAAAGAAACCAAGAAAGGGAAGCATTAGAAGCCGAAGTAGTCTCGTTGCGTAAGGAAGTGAAGAAGGGAAAAACTATCCAAAACTATGCCAACAGCTCAAGGAAATTGGAAGAACTCATCAACAATAAACGATTTTACAACGACAAAACTGGCCTCGTTACAAAGAAGAAGAAGCAGGACCTTCTACAGAAAAATACAATGAACCTATGATATCTAACAAGCATGTAGACTTCATTGGGAAAGATTTGCAAGAACAGCCTTGGAAGACAATTCCCTGACGAAGATTTCCATCAAGGTACCGACATATTTTTCATGGCTATTGTTATTCATGTGGAAAATTTGGTCATAAAGCTATAGAATGTCGCACATACACTAGGAACCAATACAATTCCAGGAGATCTGTCATATACAAAGCTCCCAGGGCTCAACGAAACATCAATAGGTTTGAACATTTAAGAAATAATATTGAATGTTAAAAATGTCAAAACTTTGGACACATAGCTAGAGACTGCAGAATTGAAAATCCTCCAGAAGAAGCTTCAAAGCCATAGAACGAATGAACATGGAAGAAGAAGAAGACTAATAATTATGTTCTCGCTCTCAAGGCTCAAAACAAAAAATATGTGTGGTATGTTGATAGTGGTTCCTAAACGCATATGACTGGAGATAGAAATAAATTTGTATCTCTGAAAGAGAAGAAGGATGGAACCATGTCCTTTGGAAATGATGAATATTCAAATGTTATAGGATCAAGTACTGTCACTCTCAGAAGAAAATATGCTCTAGCCAAGAATGTTCTATTGGTTGAAAACATGAATCACAATCTGCTTAGTCTTGGAAAAATGTGTGATCAAGGACACACAATGTTATTCAACTCCACAAAATGTGAAATCAGGAAAGGCAAGTATGGTAAAATTGTGGCTACAATAAGTCGAGCTCCAAATGGCATATATGTTTTGGATGAAGCAACTAAAGCATGTCTACTAGATAAAGAAGATGAAAACTATTTATGGCACAAAAGAATGGGTCACATGAACTTTGAAAATCTTGTCAGGATAAGAAAAAAGGAAGCAGTACGAGAAATGTCGAAAATCTCAAAACCTTCCAGCACACTATGTGAGGCATGTCGGCATGACAAGAAGACAAAATTCGAATTTAAAACAAAATAAAACTTTGCATCACATCCATTGGAATTGATACATACTGATCTATGTGCTCCTGTGAAAACAAAAGGTGCTCCTGTGAAAACAAAAGGCTTAGATGGAGAATTATATTTCATGTTAATGATAGATGACTATACTAGGATGACAGCTGTTAGTTTCCTAAAGAAATAATATGAAGCATTTGGGTGCTTCAAGATCTACAAGGAGTTGGTCGAAAATGAAACTGATTTGAAAATACAGTGTCTAAGATCAGATTGTAATATTCCAAAACAGGAAAAACAGAAATATTGAACATAAAATTGGAAATTACAGTAAATATTAGTACATTAAAACATGATCAAATCATAGAGCCAATTCATTATGTATAGTAGCAGTAATGAGTACAATATCTTGAGGACAAAGACACTCAAGCTAGGAAAAACAAGCCTCCAATGATCCAATACACCCAAACAAGAAATACTACTGCTACAAAAAATGGTGGAAGGCCATAACTGCATAGTCCTAGTGAGAATAACTGCAGCTAGAAAATAGGAATACAGGGATCTGTTGATTTAGTGCTCAGAAAATGTTGGGATCAAAGATCTAGGCTCTCTAGCACAATTCCAAGACAACCCAGAATGGGTTTCCAGAAATACACAATGTGAAAAATGCAGCCCTAGGGTCGAATTACGCTCTACAACTGAATAATTGGTAGGAGGTGGTTGATATGAAAAGAAAATAGCTAATATTCCTCCCTAATAGCTTTCTGGATGAAGGGTTGCTCCTCTCACTAGAAAACAAGCTCACAAACTGGGTTTTTCAACCCTCCACTACAACTGCCCTACAAAACAACACAATTTTTGAAGGAGACTCTACTGCTAAAGGTGGCTGAAGCTTGGCCTGATGCCAGATGGTGGAATGAAGCTCAAACGAACCTCTCCTGAGTGGGAACTCGAATTCCCACAAGGATGAGGGTGGGATTTCTGCTCGGAAACACCCTTGTGATAAACAACACAACAAACTCCGCTAAACAGCTAAAGCGTGCAGAAAGTCATAAAAGACCAAACATAAAAAATAATCATAATTCCTTCTATGGCTGCAATCCCCTTCCTTATATGCTTTGTGAGATTTCTCACCCTTGGTCCCACTCATTAAATATGCTACTCCCTTGCATACACTGCTCCATCATAACTGCGTTTTTCTCCACTATCTCCACCTCCATGAAAATGGTCGTTGATTTGGTCAAAATAACCTTGATCCCATCCGTATGCATTTACTCGATTCCCACCAAGGGTTGCTTTATTTCAACTAGCTACATCGTATCCACTTTCACACTAGAAGTGGTTTTATTCCTACTAAGGAGATTTAAGGGTCTCTCTACCCACTTATTCATCTAATTTATGAACAAAATAAAAGTTTAATATTCCAACTAGATAAAAGCTAACTAGAGTATTAAGGCCCCTCCTTCAAAAAATGTTGCTTGTCCTCACAACCGCAAAGACCTGATGTCATGAAAATATTTTTCCTTCCTGGCGGCATCTCATCCCAGAGATTCTCTCCATCGAATTAGATATTCTTTAATCACCGCTCCCCTCTCTCGAGTATCCAAGATAGATTCGAGGTTTAAACCAGATGACCCCATCATGAATAGTGGGGATATCCATAGTGGAAACTACATGTTGTCCAATGGCCTTCTTGAGGTATGAGACATGAAATTTTTTTATGGATCTTACCCCCAATGGGGAGCTCCAACTCATATGCTACTTCCCCAACACGATGGATCAACCCGTATGGGAAAACAGAATCGGGGGTCAAGATTTCGACTCCCCTTTCTCCTTAAAGGTAAAATATTTGTAAGGATGAAGATGGAGATAGACCAAATCATCCACCTCAAACCGCTCTATCTCGACTCACGTATCCGTACACACCGGTTCTAGGTTGTAGCAATGTTGTCCTCGTGAGAACATGGATTATATCCTCGACTCTCTGGATGCACTCCTTGGTTCTAGGAGCCTTTTTTTCTCCAAACAACACATTAAAAAATGATAAAGCATCATACCTATAGATCCTTAAATGGAGACATACCGATCGACATATGAAATGTCATGTTGTAGCAATAGTCTCCCAAGTGGGAGCCAACGTTAAACTTGCTCTTTTAGTGCCCCGGCATAGTTTTGAAAGCAGCCTTCTCGAACCACTTTTTTACTATATTTTTCTTCCCACTCTGGCCTAGTGATAACTGCATCATGTCAACCTTGCATCTACCAATCGAAAAAAGATCTTGCTAAAAGCCACCTAAGAAGTGGTCGTCTCTATCACCGACTATGGTCTTAGGAATATCGTTGTAGCTCCTAGAGATAGCCTTTTTAGTTGCTAAAGACCGTTGCCTAGGAGATCTTGAAATCGCAGGTTATATGTAGACACTTAGGTGCGACCGATGACGATGGATTAAGAGATAATGATTGTGGTGGTCTGTGAATGATGAAGACTTTGGAGTTTGCTTCATGAATTACCCTATACCGTAAGAGGGCTCAAGAGGCCATATGGCTCATGGTTTTTCAAATGGGCCACATGAAACAATGAGAAGAATAATATGGGGGAAGAGTGACAGGAAGGAAACGAGGAGGAACCCGTGAGAGACAGCTTAAAGTCTTAAGAATCATTTCCGGAACTTAGAGGAAGCAAACGTAAGGAATGTGACTAACAAGAGATTCGTGGAGCGCGAATTAAGGAGGCACAAAAATTTTAACACATGAGCATTATTCATACGAATTCATGAATAAATATGCATACCAATTTTAAACTACATTACATGAATGACCTAAGAAGAAGAACATTGAAAGATGATTATACAGAAACAAGAGATTACTAATAAACAAGAGAACATAGATACATAACGCTCATTTCTCCATCTCGGAATCCAAATAAACAAGACCGTATATCATATTATGTTCAAAATAGCTCTCCCCAAATATGTATCTTAGAGCACAAAGAGCACAGTCACATAATCACAACAAAAATTTCAAAAAATTTAGAACCCTTCTTTTTCATCTCTCGAACTCTATACATAGAGTTCTCCGGAGGGGAATATGATCGAATAAAATTCCCATGACCGACCCACACATGAAAAAATCAAAATATCCCAAACTAAATTGTAGAGCATGCATCAAGCAATCACTCCCATAACAGAAAATCTAAAATAGAATTGAATAAACCCGTACCTCTGCAAAACACACAATCAAACAGCAAAGAACAACATAGTCGTCATGAGCCCAAATCCTGAAACTTCAAAATGGGTCAAGGAGGAGCATCACAGAATAGGTGGGTAGTCTAACCCACGTACCATTCCTCCCGTTGTTGAAAGCCTCCACTCCCTTATTCTCGATTTCCACTAATCACAGGAACGACTTCAGGCCGTGCGTCGTGCCCAGCCCATTACGAGGAGTGCTTGGGAAATCAACTCAATATACCACAGCTCCATTTTTCACACACCGAAACCCATACCATGTTGGAATTACAAAATGAAGACCTATTTTGTGACGCTGGGGCCCCGCCCGCTTTGTGGTATTGGGATCGGTGGGGGGGTGCGAAAATCACCGTAAGCCGACATCGTATAATCGGAGGCGGTTTCAAAACTGCACCATTTTATTATTACCCACCCCCCGACAATCTTGAATACAGAGAGGGGGGCCGAACAGATCAAAGTGAGCCATCAGACAAGATAGGTAGATATGAGGAGATGGCCAAGTATTGGTGAACTAGCGGGAGAAATGGCAAAGAAGAATGAAGCAATGTGATGTGATGGAGGAAAGGTGACATGGAAGGATGGAGGTGGGCCGCCTAGTAAAATTTCAATCAAGAGTGTTTAGTTACAGATAAGAGGAGGTAAATGATATGATTTCAGAATTACGAAGTGTGATGATGGAGGGTGACATGGCAGGATGGGAGGTGGGGCCGCTCGCGACCCCAATCGAGAGTGTCGATAATAGCGGGAGGGAAATGATATGATTTGCAAGTGAAAAGTGAGATGAGAAGAGGGTGACGTACAGATGAGGTGGGCCACCCGAAAATCGCAATCAAGAGTGTTTAGCGTTGGCGAGAAGCGAGGGCAAATTCCCCATGATTTGCAAAGCGCGGGCGTTGTTACGCAGGGCGCACGGGCAACACGATGGGTGGGGCCGCCTGCAACCTAATCTAGAGTGTTTAGCTCATGAGCGCGCAGGGTAAATGCCATGATTTGCACGTGTTAAGTGCGATGAAAGCAGAGGCATCGCAACATGGAGGCGTGGGGGCCGTCCCGTAAACTCGTAATTGTGTGTTTTGTTATGAGAAAGCAGAGGATAAATGTTATAACTTGTGAGGTGAAATTTGCAACCTAATGGAGGTTGGTGATGCGAAAAGGCAAGTAGTAAGAGCTCTTTCTGTTTTGATTGCGAGGTGTCCGCTCGCACCCGCGCGCTTGAAGTGCTTGGCTTTCTACTTTAGCCACTCGTCTTCATTTTTAACTCTCAATGTTTTTATCCGTTCATAAGTCCCAAGCCAAACATTGGCTCCATTGTACTCATATACGCTCATTCGAGCATGTCGATAACCTCGTACTAGTTGCTTATGTTCTATTGGGTATGGAGTCAAAATGCATATAAATTTGAATTGAAACTAAGTTTGAGATTTTACCGTAAACTATCAAAACGAAATCAGTTGTCGCACCGAAAACTTGAATGTTGAAATATGAACCTCAATAAACCTAAATCGAAACACACTTGAACTTTGAATAATGCAAAGCAATATGAAACTAAAATTAGAAATATTCTCAACAACATTGATATTATTTGCACACCTACCTACCCTAATCTATTGGAATTACTTCTATTCTAAATGATACAATAATTTATGTGGTAACTAGGCAAAGCAACCGCTCTAATAAATTTGTTCTTTCACAGTTTTTCACTAACTTCAAGAAAAACCCGTTAATGGTATTTTGACAGAAATTTCCAGCCTTATCTTCTAACAAAAGGAGCTTGCAACTCAAACCGTAACATAAATTCGAAAATGTATGGTGGTCAGGAGATGAAAAATTTCTTGAATATAGATAGCTAACAGTCAAGACACTTGACTCATTTATGAACATACGACCCAATCGATCCAACCTCATAATTGGCATCGTAT
This sequence comes from Pinus albicaulis, assembly GCA_034641835.2. Classification (NCBI taxonomy): domain Eukaryota; kingdom Viridiplantae; phylum Streptophyta; class Pinopsida; order Pinales; family Pinaceae; genus Pinus; species Pinus albicaulis. The sequence continues at coordinate 9,927 of JAXQQM020064843.1, read as the reverse complement.
GTGTTCTCCATGCCTTCAAAAAACTCGAAACATGTTTGCATTTTATTCAGTTAACTAAGGTACAGAAGGTAGGTAATAAAACGAGATCAATTCCTTCCTCTGTTTTAAAGTTTTCCCTGCCCGTTCATGTCTACTTCCACATCAACCCAACATTTTTCATTTATTCAAAGGGGTTGCGTTGTCCCCTTTCTCTTACTTGGAATGCCATCCCCGGATTAAAGGCATCTGGGTAGTGCAAGAGAGCTGCACTGGGGGTGGCCTTATATCGCAGGGCACGACCGATACACATTATTGAACCTCGGATGAAAAACAATTGTACTATCTCCCCCGGTTGTCATTTTAAATGTTCATACTCTTCTATGATAAGAAAGACATTTACCATGATTATCCATCGACCTACGAAAACTTGCATGAATTGATGAAAATTTCTCATACATGTACCGGAATATTCTCAAACCAATTTTAACTTTTCCTTGCATTGTAGGACAAACATCCCGATACATCCGTCATATTATTCCTTTACCGATGACTACAATACATCGACTAAAGGATCATGGTAAACATGCAACATAGGATCTTCTAGAGGTTTGTAACCTGAAAACAAAACCTCATTCCAAAATGTTGCTTTAATTGTGTGTTGAAACTAATTCTCTTCAAACAAATCTAGAGAATCAATTTTTTTTCATCATTATCCATGTATTCAAGGATATGTGTGTTATTTATCATTCTCTTGTCACACCTTAAGCTTACAAGGGAGCCGCAAACTCTTGTTAATTTCGGTGAAGGAACATGATTTTTAACAATCTATCGTACTACTTCATTAACATCCAAGAAACAAATTAATGATTGAGAACTCTTATGATTTTCTTCAAGGGCCGTAAATTAAGATAAGGTGCAACTTGAAAATTTGAGAGATGGTCTTCATCATGCAAATCGATCGGTCTTTAATCACTAAAGGAAACACTACTTGTCGAGGATGTTCAGGATCTAGAAAATTAAGCATTGTTGCCTCTACTTCGTATCACCAAACTCCCCGTTGATTTTTAGTGTCATTCTTTGGGAAATGGGGGCCCGGCCTCTTCCCCTTATTCGATGGAGGGTAAGATCACCTCCTCTTCTTCGTAATAGGCTAGGAACTCGGTTTTCACATGCGGTCCAAAACCACCATGGGTCGTTCTTCTTGGCGATCAAAGGTGTGGCCTTTTACAATGGCTTCTTTGAACCGCTCTTTAGGAGGTTCAGTAGTTTCCAAGAGCATAGATGAGGAATTCTCATTTTTGGGATGATAAACTTCTTGCTTTCAGGAAGTGGATGCGCGTCTTACGAGGGGATGACTCTTCTAATGGCTTCTTCCTTACTAGTAGGTCTAGGAGGGGTTTTTTCTCTTGATGTTGAATCTTCATTTTTTTTTCCCCAAGCTCCTTCGGGAGGACCCTAGGTCATACTTCTTATGGAGTTGAGCCCGCATGAAATCCACGAACCTGCTCCGTTAGTAATTGTCAATATCTTGATCATCTAGAGGGAATTTATTCTATTCTTTCTCCTTACAAGATGAGTACACCCTCATCATCGCAGGTAAGTGAGGAATTGATTTCTTGATTGTCCGTGACTTCTCGACTCGCTCCACTCTCCCCTCCAAGTATGATGGCCGAATGTGGTCTTATTGTTCCTTCCTTTTCATTGTAACAGATCACAGAGAGGCTTCTAATGTTGAGGATTAAACCCCGTTAGGAATGATTTGGTTGGGACGAGGAGGGAGTTTTTGGCCTCCAATTCAAGCTTAATCAACTTATTTCGAAAGGTTCTTGATTATCTTATTCATTTCTTCAATTCTATACTCTTGTGATTCCTTCGATTTGAAGCAGAAACCTCCTCCTCGTTCTTTCTTCTCTAGCTTCATGTTTTGTCTTCCTTGAACCCACTGGAAGATAAGAAAAGTTTTCTTCACTTCCAATGCATTAGTTTGGATTCGATCCGCAGATGCGCATTTTCTTTTCTTGTGGTGAACCCAAAATCCTAGCTCGAAAGCTCCCGCAAATACCACCCTAGCACCGCTTTCGAGGAGTGTTTTATTTCGTAGGAAGATTATTATAGAGCTTATTGAACCTCTTTATGAATTATTTTTACATCCTCATCGTGTCTCTTCTTTAAAGAATTGAATCGTGAGAACGCATCTGGCATGGTCTCTCGTTTCTCCCCACTTCAATGTGAAGAAATTTTCCATTTCTTCCCAAGTGTTAATCGAAGGTTTCCGCTAGAGACTTGTTCATTTATGGGTTTCTCCATCCAAGGACTGGATGAAAAGCCTTAACACCATGTCTAAGTGCTTCAAATTCACATTTTCAGCAAAGACGCACAATTTTCAATATGTTTTTGCGCAAAAGTATTATCTTCCCCGGTGAACCGAGGCAATAGCTCTAGATATTCCCATGTACATAATTTAGACGCCGAGGGAGGCCAAGGGGAATAATTGTTCTAAAGGAAACCCGACACATCCATCTCGATTTAGAGGTGGGAGTGATGGTGGATCCGAATCCGGTGTGAAGCCCGTGAAAGCCGGTGATTACCGATTAGGACTATTTTTGCTACGGAGTCGCCAAGGTAGGAACACGCAACTCCCAACCCTTCCTTCTCACCGTCCGAAGGGTGGAATTTGTGTCATTCCGAGGAAAAAAATTTTCTAATTTGGTCCCCGGCAATGGCGCCAAAAAGATGTTGTAGTTTCCAGAGACAACCTTGAGCTGCTAAATATTTCGCTGCCTGGTGACATCTTGAAATCGTAGTTTAGATGTGTATACCTTTATGGGTGCCTCCGACAGAACATGGATTAAGAGTGATAATGATTATGGTGGTTTAAGAATGATGAAGACTTTAGATTCTCTTCATGTGAATTACCCCATACTGCGAGAAGGCTTAGGAGGTCGTATGGCTCCTGTCTTTTCAATGGGCCAAGTATAGCAAAATGAGCAAATGTCATAATATGCAGGGTGTTGAGAAGGAAGAGAGGAGAACCCTGCGAGATACATGCTAAAAGTCTTAAGAATCAGCCTCTTGTGAACTTAGAGGAAGCATATAGTGAATGACCAATAAAAAGAGATTCATGGAGGAAATTAAGGAGGCACAACAAGTTTAACACATGAGTGTTATTCATACATGAATTCATGAATAAAGATGCATACCACTCGCAACTACAAAGTATGAATCATCTAAGCAGCAAGTAACATTGAAAGACGATTATACATAAACATGAGATTACTAATAAAGAAGAGAAAACAGATACATACTCACACGCTCAAAAAAAAATGAAACATCATTTTTGATAAGCTTAAATATGTTCATGTGTCCAAAATAGGGTTGTAAGATTCATTTTTAAGTTTGGTCAAGGGAAACATTAAATTTTTATTAAGTTAAGCTTACCCTTATCTCTAAACCTACCTATTTTTAAACTCCCTCATGTCACATCATTCATCATTTTTGGACTTATTTCAATTTCCAAGGTTTTTATACCGAAAGTGTCAAATTAGTGAAGAAACCACAATTTCTGTAGCCAAATACACTGTGAAAATTCACTTTTTGGGGTAAATCCAAGGTACATGCCTAGGTATGAAGTCATCTGATCAGCTTAGGTAAGTATGAGTCATCTTAAGGCCATGAAGAGACATAAAAACTTCAAAACCTTCCTCCAATTCAAGCTTATTTCTTATGTCTCATTCTTTCTTGCGTGATATTGAGATTTGGGAGATCTAGTGCACTAAGCCAAAGCCGTGGCTAGTGTTTTCAAAGTATTTATAGGAAAATCATCAAGTGAGGTTGCACCTATCAAGCGAGGCAATAAATCATCAAGCGAGGTAATAAATCATCAAGCGAGAGTAGCGAGGTCATGAGACAAGGTTGAAACCATGGAAGAGAAAAGGAGGATTAAAAATGGTGGCCAATGCCTAAGATATGAACCTACATACATGAATTTGATCAATGAAGATCCAACAATAGTAGAAGCTTTCAGAAGAGCAGGTTGCCTACAGTTTTGTGAGAAATTATAGGGTTGTCATACACAGGTGTCCAAGGATTTTACGATCTCAGCCGGGGTTCCCATGTTTTTGCCGATCGGGCCGTTGTGGCGGATTAATCCATCTTGCGGACAAGACCGATCTCCCCAGTACTAAAAGTATCTAGCAACAAACAACCAAATAGACTAATCTTTCTCTAAGCATATATGATCTATGAAAAACTCTATATAGGTGTAAAAGACTTACCGTTTGTCCAGTTCTTGTTTGAAGTTGTTGTTATCCCTCGCGCGCTTGAAGGAGTTTCGCTTGTAAACCTGCAGTCACAAACAAGCAAAATATTACATAGCACCTGTATAGAAATCATCATAAACCATGCTTATCATAGTGATCAAGGAATCTATGAAATAAACCATTGATCGAAAGCTTATTGAGAAAAATGAGTATATTTGTATTAATTTCAAAAGAAGAAAATCCTTACAACCTGAGCCTTGATGTTGCACAGGACTTTCCGGGGTCCGAAGCAGGAATCTCCTTTACTTTGATAAGCTCTGCACTCCTCCAACCAAGACAAATAGAGGTATGCAATCTCTCCTCACAAAATTCTTAGTTAACTGAGTCTAAATCTCAACAACACTTAACTTCAAATATTCTAAAAGCTTGAACTCCCTTTGAGGCTACCCAATGCCTCTTTTTATAGTGGAAAAGAGAAGGTTTTCTGTTCCAAGTATGAAGGGATAGAATCCTCCTTCAAAGGGATAAGCTCCTCACATCAAGGGGTTAGCTCTATAAGGTAAGGGATTCATGCACCTCACAAGAGCGGTTCTGCCACCACAAAATCCATTCTAGAAGCTTCCAAAATTTACTTTGATTGAGCTTTTTGGGATTTTACTTGCGCCTTTTTAATCTTACAGGGGTCCGCACCTATAACAAAGATAAAGTGCATTCAGGAACGCAGGAAAGCTGAAAATTGGGTGCGGGACCGCAGGAAAGATAGCCAGAAAGTGCGACACCAAATTTTAGGAGACTTTTAGGAATTTTTTCTGATTTTCAAGGCTTGACATGAGGAACTGATATGTTTAAACTTGCAAAGGGAGAAGTATGAGTGATAATGAGCTCATACAGTTAGCAGAATGTCAAGGTGACAATTTTCAGTGTAACAGATTGCCCCCTAAAGTGCAAAGTCTGGAATAGATGATGCTGAAGTCTGTCATATATGAAGAGTGCAATACTTTATCATTTAAAGGATCATCCTGTGGACACCCCAGTCAGTACCTGTAAAAACATTCAATGCAAAATATATATGTATACATATCATCACTGAGGTAGGCATTCCCATACTCAGATTAAACTAAAAACTGATTCAATTGTTCTGATACATGAATGATTTTGAGTACATTACAGTATAGACATGTGTGAACACAGTATGGATGCAGTCATCTGTTTATAAATAGTCCACTGTATAAATGATAACAAAATTCCTCGTAGCCTGGATGGTAGAAACTAGATCCAGGGTCTTGATTTCCGCATCTCGAACTAGTACGATTCTATCCATGCGAATGAATGTGTCGAAGTCGAACATGGTAGAAACCACTTGATTACCAGTCAATGATGTGAACTGTTAACAAGTGTGAGAGAAACCACCAGTAATGTCAATGGCTCTCAAAGTACTCAGTACAATCCATGAAATGTGAATGAATGAGCCGAAGTCGAACATGTCACGGAATCATTCGATCGAAGGTCAATGATGCAACCTGTCGTCGAAGGCGAGAAACCTGCCATTGAGGCATGCAGATTTCAAGGTACTGACGATTTCTGGATCAACTTCCTAGATAATGAGTTGTCGTTGATAGAAAGTGATCCGTCGTAGGCAAGCCCACAACACGAAATCATAGATCAAGTTTTGAAAATATATCGGCAAGGACTGACTCAGGGATGGTCAAAATGGATGACAGATATTTTGCAGATGAATGGTTTATTTGAACTGTCCTCTTGAACACATAACGACACTGCAGATGGCTTGGCGACAATTGACCCAAAGCTAATACCCAGAAACCGGATGAAAACTTTCAATGAGGTTTGATTAACTGTTAGGCAAAGGATTTCCCAACCCAGGTGAATGAAAGTGTCGTGTTCAAGAGTGGTTGACTGAATTTTCAAAGAATCAAAATACAACAAACACGCCCATTTTCCTCTCTTTTCCCCCACCATTTCTGGCAAGTACCTCTTTATTTTTGACAAGCTTGAGGAGGATAACATTTGCTTGTTTATAAGCTCATCCTTCAGATGAGTCCAACTTAGTTTAAGATTCGAATCCTAAGAAGGAGTGGTTCGTTCCTGTTTAAAAATTGAACAGGTCCTTTACTGTTAAATTTTAACAAGTCCAGTATAGGAGAAACTCGGTGTTTTTCAATTTTAGGGAGTCAGAAGAAAAAACTTAAGAAAACTCCATGGGTGTACTTTTTCGTAAATTTAGTCTCTCAGGCCCGAAAAAGGATAAAATAATGCGAGAGAGAACTCTATTGACCGTAATTAGTCAATGTATACCTTTTTCGTAAATAGTCCATTTCAGTCCGTAAAAGGGGTAAACTTATACTGAAGGGATGATTATTCATTTAATTTAACAAGTTCGAACAATCAAGTACTCGGCGATATTTTCATGTTTAGAGAGTCTGAAAAGGGCTTAAAAGAGGACTCCAATATTTCACTTTTTCGTGAATTTTTGAAAGAGTCTGAAAAAGTGATAAAAGTATGCTCTTTGTTGAAAAATGATCAACTCTCCTGAAAAATCCAATTTCTGCACAAAAACTTGAAACATTACACATACCTGTTTAAGATGAGTAAAAATGCTTCAAAAATACCCTTTTTAAAGTGAAAAATAAATAAATTAAAAATTCATCTATTCAAAAAAACTTATAAAAAGGACTTTTTCAACTTCATTTTTACCGTTCAAGTTCAGAGTGAAAAGTAGAAGCTTTTGGGTAAAAAAGTTCCTGTGAAGATTCTGGAAAATCCGTCCGTTGAAATCGAGAACCGTCAGTCCCAGGTAATCCACGACCTCTTAATCTTGCATTTCATCCATTTACAATTCATTTTTAGGCTTTAAATTTTATTTTTAAGGGAAAAATATGGTTCGAAAATCGCCCGCGGGGGTCCGCAGGTGACACACATGGTACCTGCGGACCCCGACTTTTTCCTACAAGGAAAAAATTCGTGGGTATGCACTTTCATTATAGAGTGCATGCGTTCCTATGCACTGTTTACAAAGGTAAAGTGTAGTCCCCGCGCGTTTAAATTTAAAACTCAAATTTCTCTTTTGCCACCTAAAATTTTTCAAATTAGATTGTTCTAATATATATTTTTATGTATTGTAGGATTAACAAGATGTTGATTTGGAGAGAACGTGAACACGAGGACGTGGATGACGCCGTAATGCTCCATATGCCCACAATGCAAGCATTAAGAGCGTGCGGTTTATATAAGTTCTGGGCCATCCAAGGCATGAGAGCACAGGTAGAGCTCCTGACATGGCTGGTAAATAGGTGGAACGTGCAGGACCAGTGTTTCATTATTGGCAGAAACCGGCTCGAAATCGAGATGGAGGACATTTATTTTCTGACTGTTTTATCCAAGAGGGGCGAACAACTCTCCTTGTTTGGGACTAGGCTAGGTGGCCAGACTGTCGCTAGTCTTCGGCAAGAATTCTGTAATAATGAAGCAGACCCCAGGGACAAACGGATTGATATAAAAACTATCATCCGTCCTGAGCTGAAAGTTATTGCATTTACTGTTACCAGACTGTGCGGGAGCGCGACATTGCATGTAGCTATCGGTTCTCAGATGCGCATTGCTGTGGACTGTTTTCGCGGCACCATTTTCAATTGGTGTGACACTGTGTTGGCTAATATTAAAGGCCAACTAACTAGAGAAAAAAAATGGGAAACTGAATAACTTTGGATATAGATCCATCGTCGTCTCCTTTGCTCTAGAGAGGATTCCTATGCTAGATCCACAGAGTATCCCTGTTGATGCCAGTCGACTTAGAGAACCTAGGATGGTTCGTTGGTCCGCACTAATGGCCCGTCACAGTATTGAGGGCACTGAGATTGTTCGATTTTATTCTTCATATTTTCGTTGGCTGGATCACCAAATTTTTGTCATAGAGGACTTTCCATACACCGGGATAGATTTCTGCGGCGACCGAGAGATGACTCTCCCAGTAGGGGAATAGTGGGATGACTCAGGTAAAAATCTTTCTTCAACAGTTTCTAAGTTCTAAAATTTTTATTTTTAAATCGTCTTGAAAATTAATAACCAAAAGTTTTTTGAATACAGATGTGGGCCCACGGCAACCAACCCATCTCCAACCTTATGAAAGAAGACAACCAGTTGCAGCCGCACCAACTCCACTAGGCCAATCAGCAGAAATCCTGACTGATTTAGAGCATCATCTAGAGCGTTTGACTCTAGACATTTCGAAGATAGACATAGATGACATTCCACTCAGATTGTAGAGATACGTGATTGGTGTTCCAGGAACTTTTAGGAGGTTCCTGTGCAGGGTGGCTCGGGCAGTGGTTTCTTATCGTGATCACCATCAGTGATGGGATGATCGTGTTGTAGACTCATATTTTTGACTTTTTGTGTTATCATTTGCCGATCATAAGGTGTTTCCAACCTATGATCGAAGACGATGTATATTTTTTGAAAACACTTTTATACTATGATATATATCACTATTTACCGGCTATCTGCGTACATTTTATGAATGTTGTTTGTTTTACTGTTTCGATCACTGCAAATGTCGATTTATCATACTAGAAGCAATTGCGTCTGCTAATGTATTTAAATGTCTTGGAATATGTTGATATTCAATGTAGTCAAATTCACGTTCCAAGAGACGAACTCTTAAAAATAACCGTAACAACACTAGATTTCTAATGGCATAAACCCTGTTAAGCTGTAATACAACAAGTTCAGAATCCAACCTCACAATCAAACTCCGAATCCCAAATGATATGGATTCAGATAATAACTCAATCACTGCACTATATTCGGCAATGTTATTCGTTGTTTGACCAAGGCTTACCCCATGCATGGAAACTAACTCGTCAGAGGGTGAATAAATAACCCAAGCTGCGGAAGAAATGTTCCGTGTACTACGACAAGCACCATCAACAAAACCAATGTAGGTTTGAAGAGACGTCGACATCTGCAATATCAAGAGTAAAACTCAGATAAGCAGGAATAGTGATAAAACACACTTCTAAACTAGGCACACCTTTCTAATCTAAGACACACCAGCAGTAAAGAAATCTAACCTAAAAAATAAAAGATCTCCATACCAAGTTTAAGCATAATATCGCTTCAGATATAACCCATTTCTGGGCTTATCTAAAGGGATACCATCAAAATCTATCAGCTCATAGGCCCCTTTTGCCAGCTTTCGCTTAACAATGAAAGGACCATGCCACATGGGCACGAATTTCCCAGCTCCTAGCTTATCATTGGCTTGATCATAAACTAAGACTAGGTCTCCTTCTGAAAAATTTCGAGGGGTAACACTTCTATCATACTGAGCTTTTACTCTTTTGACATGAGCCTCGTTTTCTATTGCAGCGTTTCTCCGATTTTCATCCAATTGAGCCAAGTACAAAAAACGTTTCTCCTCTTCAGACGTAGCTGGGAGTAACTCTATGGCTAATTTCAAAGATGGAATTTCGCATTCAATCGGAAACACCGCTTCCAAACCGTAAACGAGTTGAAAGGGAGTGAAACCAGTTGATGTTTTGACTGAGGTTCGATATGCCCAAAGTGCTTAAAATAACATGGAATTCCAATTCATTTTGTGAATACCAATAATTCTTTTGATCATAGTGACTAAAACTTTATTTATGGCCTTCAAATTGCATCTTACTGTCAT
>JAXQQM020077340.1:0-14685 GCA_034641835.2 Pinus albicaulis | reverse complement strand
ATGTATTTTTCTCAAATCCATAATGGCTAAAAGAATGAAATTTATCTATGAAAAAGAGAGGTCATATGGAAAACAAATTGTTTGCAAGTGTTATTTTGAACCCATAGAACTTGCAACCCCAATATGGATACAATACTAAGTAATACATAGCCTCCTCATCTAACTTAGTCAGGGATTTGCAATACTATATTTGAGTTGGATAGCTCCATTTCAAGATATTATAATGTTAGATTATTATTTCTATAGATTTTGATTATGGTAGTAAAATGTTACAAAAAATCGGAAACTACAAATAATATTATTCTAGATATATGTAAAAAGGACATGGTAGAGAAAATCAAACAATATTAAACTTTTCATAAATAGTTTCTAGATATAAAATTTTTTTCTAATTTTGATTGTAAATTCCAAGGCTTAAAGCAATAATTTTTCTAATAATTTTTTTTAATTAATAGATAAAAAAGAAGCATTTTCAATCAAAATCACATCCAACATATAATAAAAATAATAAAAACAATATGGCAAAGAGCATAAAAATATACAAGCATAAAATCCTTTTCTATAATAATGGAGAGCTTCAAATATACAAGAAAAAAAATCTTTCAGTTTTAAACAATCATATTTTAAACAATTAAAACTTGGAGAAAATCACCTGTTTTTGAATTTCAATTATATAAAAAATTAGTCAAATATTTCAAATCTGTTTTTTGGCTAGTTGCAGAGTGTAGGTGCAGTTCTAGCTAGAGAGAGACTCCAAGAAGGGGTTTCAAGACAGAGCAGGTTTCCAACATTCCAGTCAAGAATGGAGGCAAATATTTCCAACAAAAGATGTTGTCTGTGTTTTCTTTAGTACTCAATTGAGCCTGTATTAACCTGCAAGCGAGCCCGATGTTTCTTATATAATCACAAGGATTATTAAAAATATTGCTGCAATTTTCTCAACGAACTTGACAGTCCTCAATATAAATGGTATCCACATGCTCTGTTTTTGGACGTGGTAGATAGTAATGGTTTTCAAACGAGCCTAATGTCTTTTCAAGCGAGCCTGTACTCACTTGTATGCTGTTCCATAGGGGTTCGTTTTTTTTACTAGACTATTATCTGCACAACAAGCCTGTCAATTTCATACTACTCATTGTTGCTGATCAAAAGATGCTCTCCAGTACTCAATATGAATGGTACCCACAAGGCTCTATTTTTTTTTTGGACGTGGTAGATTGTTATGGCCAGCAGGCGAGCCTAATATATCTAAAACAGTGATACTACGTAGACTGTTAGAGCAGCAGGCGAGCCTAATATTTGGTAGACTGTTTCGCATCCTCTACACTTGTTTTTGCCTAAAAGGATTGCAAAAGTGGTGTATTTTCAAGGCCTCATGTACAAAGAAAAATCATACCATTTCGGCTAAGGTGGGGTATCTTCTCTTTGTCGGCCAAATTTTTGGAGTTAACTAGAACGCATTTTTGGGCACTATTTTTAACACTAATAATAAAGAAAAAATAACATTACATGGTTCAAAAGTGAGATTATTTAGAGGGAATTAAAGCCCAATGGAAAAGGATGTCAGGGATAATTTAATAGTCCTCTCAAGTTTGACCCTTCTAGAAAACAATCACAAACTTTTTGCACCTCCATTATCCCTTAAGAAGGGATAAGAAGGGATATTTTGAGTATAAGAAAAAGTAAAAAATTTATGAAGCATAGTATCACTGTTAAGCGAAACTCATAGCCTACATCTGTACAAGATATATAAAGGTATTCTCTATACCAGTGCATAAGGTACTAGCATAATTATCATGAAAGTGAAATATAGAAAAGAAGGAACCTATTTCTCCTCTTGTTATGAGCATAAACACATTTCAAAAGACTGAATTCAAGCCTTACCCGCACAGACGGCAGGAGAAACAGGGCGGCGACAGGAGCACCATGGCATTGGCAGTAGCAACAGCGCGAACACGATAAACCGCAATAACAACGAGCGAACAATGAAACAGTAAACCATAAACATTCGCGAGCAATTTATTTATAGAAAATAGTTCAGCCGAACTATTTTAAAAGTAGAAGTTCTGCCGAACTATTTTAAAAGTAAAAGTTCAGCCGAACTCATAGTTCGGCCGAACTTTTGTAGTAGTTCGGCTGAACTTTAATTGCCGGTTTTCCAAACTCCGGCAAAAATTCTATTTGCCAGCGCTGTCAGTGTGCCGTCACTGTAAACGGAATCTAAAGTTCGGCCGAACTTTATAAGAAAGTTCAGCCGAACTTGTAAAAATTTTCGACCGAACTATTGTTGGAAAAACATTTCGGGCCCCGTTTCTCACAAAAGTGTAACCCAACTTCACGTTTCCTCCCTATAGTACATTAACTAATTATATATATATATATATATATATAATGGACTATAGTATATTATGGAATTGTGACAGATGGTATCTGAGCCCAATTTCAAAATATATATATATATATATATATATAGATATATATATAGCCATGTATGTTATCGTTTCCTTATGAAGATGTTATGGACAGTGTATTTAATCACCCTTGACCCTTGATTATACGAACCCCAATGTTTTTTATTTTTATTTTTTTTGTTCTTATCCACCTTGGGAAATCCAATGAGAAGTCCTCTTTTGCCTCCTCCACATGGAGTTCATGTGACCACATTGACAACACTTGAATAGCTGAGATGAGAGGTGAAAATCAAGGGTCTAGATGCAACGATGGAACCCTAACCTTTCCATCATGTAGATTTTTTTTAGGTAGTCATTTCCTCTACCTCCTTCTACGCCCAATGTCCTTATAGCATTTTTTTCATTCGTTCTTCGGCTCATGGACTCCGAGTGGTGCACAGATATATCATGGAGGCAAGGTGGTTTCGCTACCATTGCATTTATCATTTCCCCAACTTCTATAGGTAAATTTCCTTTTGTTTGCTAGATGTTTTTTTTTGCCTATTATGACGTTCTTATGGACTCATCTCCATAACCTATATTTTTCATTTTTTTATCACTTTCCTCCCCTAGTAGATGACATTGTGTTTCATTTCTACTAGGTCTAGGTATTTTGTCCATAATCAGGTCCTATTTCCTTCAATGCATAACTCTTCTAGCTTCATATAAGTGTTTTCATTCTTATTTCATTATTTTTCGCTCTTCTCTATTCTTTCCATTATGGCAAGAGTGTCATGCTCATAGTTAATTTGATAGATTCCCTAATTTTTTACCTTTCTCGTGTAGGGATTTTGGAGGGAGAGGTAGGGTAAGCACTTCATAATATCCTTGGGTTTCCCTTATGGAATGATACCTCTCTAGATTTATTAGCTTAAGGTTTTGTAACGATACCCTTGCGGGTTCACCTCTCTGTCCTAATTTTATTTTTTTGGTTCTTACATTTTTTAGTCTACTATTTGTTGTGAGTGATTCTTTTCTTTCACCCTCGCCTAAAAATTTAATTCTCTTGTTCTATAAATATGGGCATTGGCACCTTTAACATGTAAGAGGTTGGTTTTTCTCGAAATAATTTTACTATGTTAAGGTATACTGTGAACTATAATATACTCATACCCTATATCCTCCATCTTGCATGTATTAATTACTCTTTATGTTCAAGCTCTTGTGCGCAGAAAGAAAACACAGTCTTCTCTTATATTTTGGCACTGTGGTTTTTAGGTTGTTTAAATTTACCTACCTGGGGCTCAATTTTGTGCCATGTTCTGCTAGGATTTATTAATAGCTGATGAATTTTCCATAACACATGATTTATGAGCACTCTATTTTTTATGCCCCTACAGACAAGTGAATTATGTCTTTGGATTTTCCTCCTTTAGTCTATGACTACTAGTCCTAGTTCAATTGTATCTTTCTATTATGTTTTTAAACTCTTAAGTCTGTAGACCCTAGTTACCATGGGCACAAAAACCTGGTTAATGGATTGTCAAATGTGGTTCATCATATGGTGAAATGACTTATGTGTATTTTTGTAATCAAACAATTGGTTCCTCCAATGTTACTCAGTGCAATTTTTTCTCCTTAATGATTCATTGGATTATTACAACCTACTCCGGGAGATTTTTAGATGGAATCTGCTCTAGGGATGTAATTTTAAAATGGAGAATGGCCTCTATTTACATAAATATTTATCCACATTCCATTTCATATTTTTTATTAGTGTAATGACTATTTCATTTTCAGTGAAATTGTATATCCTTCATGTTCTTCCCAATATTTCTCAAATTTTCCTTTTGCTAGCAAATTTTCTTAGGTAAATGCAGAAAAACTACTCATTTCTTATGTTAGGTAAGTGTAGTAGTTGTTATCTTGCTTGTGCTCTTTCATACAGATTATTTATTGGCTTCCATTTCAAGTCGCATTTAATATTTTATTACAGGTGTAAAAATTCAATATCTTGGGTATAATATGACCTTTTAAGTAGCTAGTAATTATGTATATTTTTGACATATGGGTCCTAGTTTGAAATTTTCTAAAATATGGCCATATTGATTAGTAGATTGAGATAACTTAATGAATAATGGATAGGTGTTCCTTGCATATGGGTGTAGGTATCCAGTAAGAGGAATTAACATTCTCATAGTCCAATGGTTGTTGGGTGAGGGGTTTAGGGGATAGTAGTCTATAGTGGATAGGAGTTCACTTAGTCAATGTCATATGAAAAACTTCCTTGTTGTTCATAGCCAACTATTATTATGTAAATTATTTTCTTGATTAATGAAATTTCAATAGAGTAGCAGCCGCAGCAAAGGGTGGTTTTTTCCTCGGAGAGAGTTTTTCCACCAGAGATCCTTGTGTCCCTTGTGCATGTGATTATTTTACTATGTTATGGCTTTCATATGACGATCATAGAATTTGTTATTTGATTTGATGGTTAATATACTAATGGAATAGTGTGTGAGTGTGTTCATTAAGAATAAAATAAATACAAAATTTAAGAAACATAGTCACCTCACAGTCACCTCAATGGTAAGGCACATTTCTATTGCAATATTAGGCAGGTTCCTTTATGTAAACTAACACTGGAACGTAGATCATGGTCTATCAATGATATTTTGGATCAAATGGTCTACTCACTCTTCATTGATCGAATTATGCACTATAGCAGGTAATATTGGAAGCTTATTTTATTAATGTTGATGTTGGTGTTTTTCTCTCATTAGAATATAAGGTGTATGATGAATCAAATGATAAATCCAAAAGGATCATCTTGATGACCACTATATCATGATGTTGCAATAGTGAGACATTTCAAGACTGCAAACAATATTATGGATAACTTGAATTATATGTATGGGAGAGATGAATCTTATATTTCAGAACTTATTGAAGAACCTCACCCCATTCTTGAAGAAAATGAACTTATCATAGAATATTATGCATTCATAGTAGAAGTGGATCCAATCTCCTATCAAGGAGATAGTGAGAGAAGCCATGAGAGCATTGACATGAAATCCATTGAAAAATAAATACCACATGAAGATGTCATCAAATAAAATGATATGTTAAAGAAACAGCTGCAAGATCGGGAAGATTATTGTGCAAGACTAAAAGAGGAATTAACCTCTTTGACATGTGAGATCAAAAATGAAAAAAATAAGTTATCTCATTATAAAAAAATTTAGGAAAGAAGCATAATTTTAGATGAGATCCTTATCAATCAGATATATCCTCATATAAAAACTGGATTGGGATTTAAAGAAGGATCAAGTCTTGTAAAAGGAAAGGATGAAGTGAAGGACAACCATGCAGAAAAAAATCATAATCCCGCCATCGCATGCACTCCATCCCAAGTCAATCAAATATCTAGAAATCACCATCATCAAAGGAAGCCAAAGAAGAGAATAAATTTCCAGTAAAATCAAAGGAGAGAAGACCACATACACAAAATGTAACAATTCAAGAGAACAAGGAAGTAGCCAAGTGTACATCATCCCGCAAATTGAAAAACAAGGTATCCATGTTTATTTTACGGTTATTTTTTTTCTTGCAATCATTCTGGTCATCGTGCTAGATATTGTAAATATTATGCAAGGAAACATAGATCATTGGATAACCATTCTTTCAAGTGTGGAAAATATGGCCAGAAGGATCTAGCTTGCATATATGACAGGATTAATCCATCAAAAGAAGCAAGACCACCATTGAAGATGAAGAAAGTATGGATGAGAAAATATGAGTTACAAATAAATTTAAATAATTTCAATGAAATATGGTTTGGTTTGAAGAAATATATTCTACTCAGGGGGAGTATATCTTCATCTTGTGCCCAATAGGAGATGGCTTCAAGAGAATCCAAATTTGATAGGTGCATGTAATTAAAAGAAGAAATTTTTTGCTTCGTGCATTTATTCATGGAAGGAGAGCACATGAGTTCAGGGGGAGTCTACAAAGTTTGATCTATTGCATGTTATTTTATATTTTTTCTCATGATTATTGGTCGTTGCAGCCATGTTATGTGAAGATCATTTATATCTATGCACACTAATGAATGTCTTATGCAGCAATCCATATGCTTAGGGGGAGTTTGATATTATTTTATGTTATGCATGTATAAAATTTATGACATACAGGATACCATGGCCTTCATGGGAAGTTTGGTGATAGCTTGAAATAGTGAGGTTAATCTCATTTGAAACCCTCACTCATAGTACTTCATTAAATTTTCATCTTTTGCATGAGGAAGAATTATTTGATGCATGCATGTGTCTAGAGAGTTTTTGGTTTGTTTTGTGAATTTTTTAGGAGTATTTTTGCAGAGATATTGTACATTATATTGGCATTTATGGTTGAAGTTTTCTACATTGCATGTGGTGCTTGAATTGGTGCATGTATGATATCATGGGATCATGGATGAAATTTACATTGCAGATTTCTCATTTTCTTGGTTATCTCATTCCTATAGGATGTGCTACAATGACATGTTTGCATGGTTATTATTTTAGGATTGTTTCCATATATTGTTGTTACAAAAATTGATTTTAGATCAAATTATTGTAGATGAGTCATTGATGTTGTTGTTGTTGATATTCATAGTATGATGTTGTTATTATTACCATGATATGGATGATGATTGCCTTGGTAGAGAGAGATATTGTTGTTGATTGTATTGATGGTATAATATGCTTCATTTGTTGCTTGAGAGATTCATACATTATGTTTTGGATGATCTCATGCTACATATATGTTCATCTATGGTGGTTTTTATGTTGATTCTTTATCTTCATTGATGTTTTGGTCAAATAGATCATGAGTTGCATGTGTTACTATTTTTATCATTGTTGCTTATCATAATGCATGAGCTTTTGATGGTTTCTTGATGATTATAAGATTTTTGCTACTGCTTTTCAGCTGGAAATTATGATGATTGATTCTTGTTGCTTATTATTTATTATTACATGTTGATGGATAGTTTCTACTAAAATTTATTCATGAGGACTTGTGATATTAGGGCTACTGATTTTTAGTTGCAGACTGCTAGTTCATGACATGTGCTAGAAATTTTTTGGAGAGAGTTGTGTTTATTTCCTTTTAGCATGGATTTATTCATATTTGATCATGGGTTTGTCCTTACATTTTCACCGTAGTTGCACCTTTTTACTCTCATATTATGAGTCATCAGTCATATTGTATATGTGGTCATAAGTCAAGATTGTCCTTAGAGAGAGAGTTGAGAGTCATTTCAACTTTTTTTCAGCCGATATATACCATACTGCAGCCATGTAATGTCATATTTCATTATTGAGTCTTTGATAGAGTCATATTTCAGCCTTGAGGAGACATTTTATTGTGACATTATATCATTCTTGTAACCATGTAATAGGCCTATGAAGCCTTGTATTTTCATTGAAAATCTTTTTCAGCCGTATTCCTTGGTTCTCTAGCGTCTTGCATGTGGAAAGAAGGAAACGACTGTTGCAGAAGTTTTGTGTCCAAAAAATTGGTGAGACAGTTGTAGCCTCTTCAAGAGGAGAATATTCAGTGAGAGAGTATTGAAGACCACATCATTTTTTTCATGATATGTTGTTTCCCACACTATGCTTTTTGTGTGCTATTGTTGCTTGATGTTATAATGCTCAGGGGGAGCATGTTTTGCATGTGAATATTGATTGGGTGGATACATTATTTCTACTTAGGGGATCATGGTTGGTTAAATGTACAGTGTTGCGCCTCCAAATTGTCATGATTTTGTTGATGAAACCATCCATTTTCACATCATTTCATCTACCCATTGTCAACATTTTTAACCATATTTCTCCATAAACGGACCAAATTCCCACACACATGTTTACATGGTTTTTTATTATTATTTCTATTATTTTTAATGAATTAAGAAGAAATTTTCTTGGTTTTACTAATGACGTTTTGGCCAGTTCAAGATTTTGCAGCTCAAGTCAATTTTTGTAGATATCTCCATGGTTAAGGTAGTAGCACCATACTAGAAGGAAATGTGACACTTATACTTAGTTTCTAGAAGCTCCAATATGGATTTTTATTGGTCAAACTCCGCCCATATCTCACGTGTTGACCTCCAACAAAATATAAAAGGAAAAACACAGAAATTTTGACTAGTCAACTTATAATGCGGTTTCTGAGAAAATGAAAATGAACTTCAGAAATGAAAACATGATTTTTTTTCATCACGAGCCCAATTAGGTTCTTAATGAGCATTTTTTTGGTCTAATTTATTGGGTTAAATTAGAACATATGCTCTACTTATCAATATGGGTGGGTAAACTTAGAAGCACACCAATATATATGGATCTTAGATTAAGCTAATGTAGGAAGTAGTTGTTTATGTGAATATAATGGAAATGTATATTAAAAATATAAATTTCTGAAAATAAAATGCTAAAATTATGATTTAGAAGCAAGAGTTAAATGAATAATTGTGGAGAATGGCCAACAAGAAAGAGGCCCTAACTTAGATCCCTTGGTTTTCCTTCCTCATTATCCCTATTCCAACAATATTAATTCCACCATAAAGAATAATATAATCAAATTAATAAAGTAGTAAATGCATAAACATGATTTCCAATTCAATGCTCAATTCATAAGGAAGAGGATCTAACTTAGATGCCTTGGTTTTCCTTCCCTACTTAAACCAATTATTGAAAGGAAAACATTTCAGAAACACAAATAATCATGGCATACAATGAATCTACTCATAAAAGTATTCACAAGAAAAGAAAATGTTTAAGAATCTAAAATATTCACAATTATGCACAAAAATGCACTATACTACACTTAGCTTGGAATGGGGGCCCTCCACCCTTTTATTAGCACACTTGAATATTATCAACTAATTTAGATCAACAATCACATCCCACAGCAAGAAAAACAAGAAGTAGAAGGAAAGTACTTCAAATTATATTCATAAATAGAGAAGTCTCAATAGTCATAATACATGTTCATAAGTGTTGAATGGTTGTGCTTAAATAAGCCAAAAATATAACAAACTTAGATAATATAGTTGTAACAACCTATAAGAGTCATAATATATCTACTCAAGTCAAAATCATCTTTTTTTTACACAAAATATGGTAGAATCCCACTAAATCACAAAAATCCCCCTTTAGTTAAAGATTTATGGGTGACTGGTCAAGTTTTGGACTCAATTGAATTGTGACAATAGGAGTCTGTCCATCCTTGGTTTCCATGATTCTTGAATATATCTTAAGTTTCCACCTAGGTTTCCTGCACATATGACTTTAATGGAGTCATTATGGGAAATTCTGTTCTAGTCAAAAATAATTTTTAATACCCAATTTTTACTAAAAAATCTAAAATTTTAAAATACTTAATTTATTTACCTTAATGTATAATAAGAGGAAAAATGATGGAAAGTATGACCATAATATTATGGTGAAGTATGATGGATATATGGATTATGCATGGAAAAAGAGGTCAAAACTGAGGGCCAACATCTCCTCTAATTTTTTGAGTCTCAAGCATGTCTTCATGCTTGCCTCTGTCTCTTTGATTTTCTCACTATGTATGTTGATGTTGTACTTGTGGATCTATTTCCTGATATTGAAGCTTTCTTTTGTTTAAGCAGGAAGAATTTTGAATATTATTCCACTATGGCACACTTTTTCCTTCTCCTTTTTTTCGTTTTCTACGATCATTCCTTTGCATCATTCATATGCATCAAATTCATTTAGAAATCGATTTTCCTTATAGTTTGTGTTTGCACCATATGTTTTTTTTTCAAAAATTTTGAATTATATGCGCCCACCATTGCATATTTCACCATTGATATATTTCATCATTGCATATATTTCACTATTTCATATATTTCATTTATGTTCATACTATTTCATTGCATATCCCTTTAGTGATTTTTCAAGTCCTTTTGGTCATAACTTATTCCTCCTCTTTGTCCTTTAGGGTTGATGCATGTTTTCCTTTTCATGATGCTCATATTTTTTCTTTCCATGATGCATTTATAACTCTTTAAGGTATCTCTTTGAAATGACCATTTCAAGGTCATTTCAATTCCAAGAATAGAGTAAAAGTTTTCATTTTAGATCATGTAAATACATCATTGAACCATGCATCATTCACCTTTATTCTTCTTCGTTTTTTGCAGAGAAGATTTGTAGGTAAAGAGACATGACTTGAATAGGTAGTAGGGTGTATGATTTTTATGAAAGAGGGATATAGGGTTTTAAGATAGAGAAAATACATGGAATGAAGAGTTTGCACTCTTATACATTAAGTTTTAAGTAGACTTATAAGTTAATAATTATTTTCAAAATCAAAGGTATTAAAAATGAATTCATAACTTATAGTACTTTCCTTCCTTTAGTTCATGATGATATTGAATAGTGAATCTTGAATGAATATAGGTCCCTTCTGATGAATTTTAATGGTAAACTTGATTTAGTACAAGTCCCTTCTGATGGTGAACTTGAATAGTTGTTCTTTGTATACAAGTTCATTCTGACATAATTTGTTGATCCATTTAAACAATAATCTTTGGCAGGTCCTTCTGAAATGTTTTTCATTATCAGGTCCCTCATGTTCAAGTCCCTTAGACAGATTTGATGTTGAATTTCCAGGTCCCTACTATAATTTTTCTCATGTGATGATGCTCATGTTGATGTCCTTTTCATTCTGAGTTGTTTCCATAGGAAGTTGAGCAGTTTATTGAATTGTTCTTCCAAGTTGATTTTCTATGCTAAAAACACACTTATTTTTTCTATCTTCCCCCCTTGCTTATTTGGAGACTTGTCCTTAAGTCTAGAGAAGATATTTTGAAAAAATCAGTTTGTAAACTTAAAAATAAAATGGACTTCATATTAACCAAGAAAGTTGGTTTTTTATGATGAATTCAAGTTTGCACTATGCCAGGAACCTAGATTTTCATAGCCAAACCTTTTTATTATCTTTTATCTTTTTATCTTTTTTATTTATTTATTTATTTATTTTTATTCTAAAGGTAATGAAGGCATATGTTTATGCTCTTCCAAAACTTCCATGTTTTCATCTGCTGAGATTTTATTCAAAAAATATTCCTTATTCACTGGTTTATATACACTTCTAGTCTATGTCCATTGACTAAGAATGATGTTGTAGCTTTGTCTATTGTTTTAATTCTCATTGATACATTATCAAATATTTCTTCTATTTCATATGGGCCTATCCAATGAGTTGTAAAATTTGCTTTGAAATATTTGTATTTTGAATCAAATAGAAGTGCCCAGTCCCCTATATAAAAATTCTTCTTATTAATAAATCTGACATGTCATTTCATTCTTTGTTGGTGCACTAGTGATGTATGTTCTACAACTTCATTTTTTATCTCATCTAGTTCATTTAGTTGCACAATTCTTTGTTGTTCTACTTTTGACAGGTCCAGTCCTATTTTACCTACAAGTTTGTATGTATGGATATGGAATTCAATTGGCAGCAAAACTTCTTTACCATATACAAGATAATAGAGAAGTCTGTATGTATGGATATGGAATTCAATCGGCAATAGAACTTCTTTACCATATAGAATATAATAGGGGCTAAATATAGTGGTATTCTTCCATGTTATTCTATAATCCCATAATGCTTCATTTAGTTTTCCTGACCCATCCTTCTTGTGCATCTTCATTGTCTTTGTCATGATGTTCACAAGGACTTTGCTTATTTATTCCACTTGTACATTTTCCTGAGGGTGATATGGAGTTTATTTCATTTTCTTGATTTTATTTCTATGTAAGCTCTCTAACAAGATTTGAAGTGAATTTTACTCGTCATTCTGTGACAATCTACCTTGGAACTCCAAAACTTACAAATATATCTTCAAAAAGGAAAGATACCACTACATTTTATGTTGATTTTAACATTGCTTTTTCGTCTACCCACTTTGCTACATAGTCAATACATACTAGGATGTAATTCTTACCATTAGAGGGTGGATCTATAGGACCCACAAAGTCAATATCCCATTGTTCAAATGGCTCTATCAGTACTTGTGGTTTTTATGGAATTTCATCAGAAACTTCAGGTTTTCCTAACCTTTGGTAGTTGTCACACTTTTTAACATAATTCTTTGAGTCTTTGAATATGGATGGCCAATAATAGCCTAGATTCAAGACCTTGTATGCTATTCTTTTTTTGAAAAATGACCACCACATGGTTCATCATTACCTACTTTTAAGATATCAAAAATTTCGTCCACTCTTACACATTTTCTAATTAACAGATTAGGTACAGTATAGAAGAGTTAGCCATTAACCCAGCTATATCTTGCACTATCTCTAACTATTTTCTTTTTCTGTTTGTTTGTAAAATGAGAAGTTAATTTTCTAGATGATAAATAATTAGCAATGTCAACAAACCATGGTGCTTTTACTATTAAATAAAATAAGTGTTCGTCTAGAAAGTTATCAAAAACTAGAACAATCTCACCAGAAAGATGAAGCCTTGACAAGATATTTTCCACTTGATTTTCTTTTCCTGGTCGATCCAATACAGTAATGTTGAATTCCTACATTAATAACAGCCATCTAATAATACTTCCATTAGTGATGTGCTTATTCATTAAATACTTAATGGTTGAATGATTAGTATGAATGAACACTTCATATCCTATTATATGATGTCTAAATTTATTTACTATGTGTGCTATAGCAAGAATTTATTTTTTAGTAACAGTGTAATTCAACTCAGCTGGGGTTAAATTCTTTCTAATGAAATAGATGGCATAGTGTGCTTTGTTCTCTTTTTGGACTAATGATGCTCCTATTGCAGTTACTGATGCAAATGTGGATATGTAAAATGGAAATGACTAATTTGGTCCTCTAATAATTGGTGTTGTGGACAATTTTTGTTTTAGTTTATGAAATCCATTTTGGCAATCAGTATTCCATTGAAACTCTATGTCCTTTGTAAGTAGTTTAAACAAGAGAAAGGCCATTTTACTGAAATTTTCAATGAATATCCTATAATAGCCTACATAACCCAGAAAACTTATTACTTCTTCTTGAGTTGTTGGTGGTAATAAGTTTACAATGATGTGTATTTTTGTTGAATCCACTTTTATTCCAGAAGATGAAACATTGTGTCCCAACACTATCTCTTCAGTTAGAATCATAAATTATTTATCATTCTTAAGAGATAGATTTGTGTCAATGCATATTTGTAAAACGTTTTTCCAAATTTTTTAAACAATCATCAAATGTATTTCCATAAATAGTGAAATCATCCATGTAAACTTCTACACATTCATGTATAAGATCAGCAAAGATGGCCAAGAAAACTCTTTGAAAAGTAGTTGGTGCCTTACATAATCCAAAATCTAACACGTTGTAAGCATGTGTACCCCAAGGACAAGTAAATGTGGTTTTATCCTGATCCTATAATTCTATCTTAATTTTATTATAACCACTAAATCCATCAAGAAAAGAAAATTACTTTTTCTCTGCTATTTAATCTAGGACGTGATCAATGAATAGTAGTGGGAAATGATACTTAAGTGTTGCTTTGTTTAATTCCCTATATTCTACACAGACTCTCCATTTTCCATTTTTCTTGGGAACCACAACTAAGGGGGAAACCAATTTATTGTCTGAGACAGGGTAGATAAATCCTACCTAAAATAGTTTCTGCAATTATTCTTTTACTATCTCTTTCATCGTTAGATTCATTCTTCTTTGTGGTTGTCTTATAGTTTTGATATTTCCATCTATGTAAATATGGTGAATGCATGTTTTTGGATGAATTCCCTACATATTTGTATAATACCACGCAAAAGGTTTTGTGTATTTCTTTAATAGTGCAATTACTTGTTCTTCCTATGATGATTGTAAATTGTTGCCAATATTAATATTTCTTCCAAGGCTGATTTGAATTACTTTAATCTGAGAATTTGTAATTGAGCCAATAGGAAAAATAGCTTCAAACGATGCTTCCAATGAATTAATAGTGCAATTTTTCTGAAAACATTGTTCTAAGACCTAGCTTGCAGGATTGTATTGCAATTCTCTTAATTTCTCTGATATATTTGGTTCACAAATAAAGAATTTCATTAAATCCTCATGATTTTCTTCCCTAAAATCAAATTTTGATTGATGCTTAAAATAGGTTTAATTTCTTCATTTTTTTCATCAAGACATGATAGTAAATAAGGAGATTGATCAAGAGGATAGAGTTTTATGTGCTTTCTCTCATTTCAGCGTGA
>JAXQQM020066999.1:0-68488 GCA_034641835.2 Pinus albicaulis | reverse complement strand
ATATATATATATATATATATATATTTCTTATTAAAATTACCTTTTCTCTCTTTTATACCTATCCAATACATACTAAAATATATGTTTTATTTATGATTAATATTTAAAAAATAATAATATGTTAATTGCCAAATTTATATTAAAATATAGAAAGGATTGTACATCTTTTTGAGATTAGATGACAAAAGAAAAGTTATGAATGAAACCCAATTATTTTTCTTTCAATATTTTTTTAGTTTATTTTAAATTACATTATTAAAAATAAATATTAAAATATTTTATTTATAACTTTTTAAAATAGAGGGAAGAAATCATATTTTTGTTATCAACACAATTGTCATATACTGTTATCTCTTAATGCATGTGGACTCATCTTTATTATTCAAGGAAAAATACTACCTGTTATTGTTGTAAGCTGGTAAGAATGCATACTTTCTTTATAAAAATGATTAACAAATTTTGTATTATATTTAACATTTATTTAAATATTATATCTTAAATTTAATTATTATTATTATTATTATTATTATTAGTTTTTTCTATATATTCAAGTTACAAAAAGTATTTTATATAATATAAAAATGATAAATCTAATTTTATGTGATTTTTCTTTTATTATTATTTTTGTCTACTAGTTTTTGTGTATAAGGAAAACCAAGTAAATTTTAATTCATAAAATTATTTTGTGTTTTTATTTTGTAAAAAAAATTACATTTTAATTTTTGATATTATATATTGTTTTTAACTTTCAAGATTATTATTTTAACACTTTTTTTAATAATAATAATAATAATAATAAATTGTATCAAAATTTCAATTTTGTAAAAAAAAAATTAATTATGAAAACCAATATCATATTATTAATATATAATATTTATATATATCTTTAAATATTAGCCTAGCTAAAACGTGAAATTGAAATGCAATCAGATAAAATATTATTGTAAAATTATATAAATCTTATTATTTAATTTTTTGGCAGCTATATATGAAATGCAAACAATATTACTAAATAATTTTGCCTCATTTCAAATTACAATTTGAAAGGATTTTTTTTAACTTATAATTTGTTAATAAATTTTTATATTATCTTATTTTTTATTTTAAAATTTCTTTTTTTAAATACGTTTTAAATTTTAAATTTTTAACTATATTGTTTTAAAAACCATCCAGTTATAATAATAACAATAAATAAAAAACAAAAAAACACAAAAGCATAAAAATTTCATAATATAGAAAAACAAAAAAACAACCAAAAAAAAACAACAAAAGCACACAAACTCGAAAATAATGGAAATTCAAATGTGAAAGAAACAGACCGTTAAGAATCTTCTTCGCTTAGAAAAAATAGGACAGTTGACAAAAGTGGAAGTGGCTCTGGAAAAAGCTAAAGAAAACGGAAGTTTCCGTTGATCTCGGAAAAAGCCGAAGAAAACTGAAGAGGTACAGAGAATCAGGGATATCATTTTTACTTTTTACGTTGAAGGAAAATGACGTAGAAACACATATAATTTCAAATCTCAACCCTCTTTCTTCCTCAATCCGTTGTGTTATGTTTTGTGTGAAGCGCCTCCATTTTTGTGTGTTGACAGAAGAGGACGACAATGGGTTCGAAGCATTGTTGATGAATTCTTTTTCTATTCTATTGATGAGCACAATGAATTTGGCTCATCAGCTCCCGAAGATCATCAGCTCTATGCAATCAATGCTCTTTCTTGATTCACAGGAACCGCTTACAGGAGAGTTTG
The DNA here is from genome assembly GCA_034641835.2 of Pinus albicaulis. Lineage (NCBI taxonomy): Eukaryota > Viridiplantae > Streptophyta > Pinopsida > Pinales > Pinaceae > Pinus > Pinus albicaulis. The sequence continues at coordinate 66,740 of JAXQQM020066999.1, read as the reverse complement.
TGACAGAACCCAGAGGGGAGAGTTGTCATGTTCCAATGCGCTCTTGTTGCTGTTGTTACCGAAACTGTTTTTGGGCTATTATTTTTTACTACTCCAAATTGTTTCCAGGTATTTTATTTATTTCTGCTGTGTTTATTTAAATTTAATGTAATTTAGTGTTAATGTAAACTTTTGTTCGCATTTACTCTTTACTTCATTTTCTTTAATTAATTCAGCAACTCTTTATTTCATTTTCTTTAATTACTTAACCTCCCTCAAACAGGCCTCATGGGCTTCTTCCTTTCTGGCCTTTTTTTCTTTAATTAATTAGTTATCTTGTTCGATTTACGTTTATTTTTGTGATGGCTTTCAAATTTGTGTGTTCCGTTCCGCTTCGAGAGCAAGAATAAACTCGTTTTGAGGTGTCACTTCTTTTTAATATCATAGTAGTTTATTTTAATCTAAAATTCATTGAGTTCTTGATACCAATTTCAACCAGGCCACCTACGATAGAAATATGGATTTTGAGGATCTTTCCTATTCAAGTATAAACTTTTTGTTATTGAGCTATTGAGGCCAATTTGAATTAGTCGACTTAGTATCGAAATCTTAAGACTCTTTTTTGATGAAATACAAGAGTTATTTAATTACTTTAGAGGTTGTGCAATACAGCCTTCATTGCCATTTTCATGTGCAACCAAACTTCATCTAATTCGTCCAGTTTCCACTAGACTCGAACTGATGTATCACTCCACCTTCCCACTATCTTCCTTCCACATTCCTCTACATTGTATTTTCATTGTTTTTGCATTTGACTCGTGAGATGTATCCACTCGGCAAAGCTCTTCAGCGCTCCTTAGTGTCAAAACTATAAAAAAAATAAAAATTATAGGGTCATGTTTTGGAAGATTGTTAGGTTAAGACCATTGCCAAAGCATATATTATTATAGTTTTAGGTAAATTTAACGTGATTTTATCTAGTCCTTTAATAAGTCTTTTATATATTTTAGCTAAAATGGATAAGCAATTTTAGCAATTTGGAGTTCACTTCAATATATTTTATATATATTCTCAAGCTTGCCCCATACTTCTTTACTCAAGGCCTTAAGATAGACAGATTCAATAAGCCCACTGATAATGAGATCTTTAGACTTTAAATCATATATCATATTTTTCTTTCCTTGTTCATCTCGGGTCACTGTAAAACCTTTGTCAATGATTTTCCATACTTCGTATCCTTCTGCTAGCAAATGAACCTACATTCTTCCACTCCAAAGTACGTAGTTATTTGCTTTGACCAGAGGAACTCTATTCTTGGTATACTCCATGATCTCCTTCCAGTTGTTAGACTACTATTGAAGGAACCAAGATCTGATACCAATTGTTGGAAATACTAAGAGAGAGGGGTGAATCAGTATTTCTTATCAATTAGCACTTTTAAATATTTTCAGAGCATTAGTTAATATTCAATTATTCTTGTTGTGTATCTAGTAACAACACTAAACAATAGAACACAATAGGCACATGAATTTTAGGTGGAAAACCCCCTCCGAGTCAAAACCCACTAAAGGTTTTTCTAATAAATTCTTTAATATGCAGCCTCAACTGAAATGAAAGGTACAAATTCCTAGAATTCTATCAAAGCATTCTTCTTTGGCTCCCACTCTAAGGACACCCCAAGGCCTTGGTTTCTTCAGTAGTCATGTGAATGGATGACCCAACATCCTAGACTGTCCTACGACCCTAAAGTGTTCACAGGCTCCAATTTGTTGGTGACTTCATGCACCAAACTAGCACCTCCCTGCCACCGTATAATGATCATAAATAATACAAGAGTGTGTACTCTCGTACCAGGGACAATGACCCATGATAAAATATGATTCAAAATTATTTTATTGAACTAGACCAAGCACCCAATCACACTATGACCTGCAACCTAACCATAACATTATCCAAAAATGACACTTAAACCTTCCAAAAGTGCCTCTCCAACTCTATGCACATTGGCTCTTTTACAATAATGACTCTTTTACAATTTTACAATGATGATTTTTACAATACTGAATTTTGACACAACTTGATACTTGACTTGAGATTACTTCTTTGAACACTAGGAGTTGTTAAGGTATTGTTGTGTTTGCTTCAAGTAATGGTACTTTGGCATTGCATTGTCCTTCTTATATGTGTCTGAGTTGTCCTATTGTGTCTGTCTTCCTACACATGCATTAATGTTCACGACCCAAACCAATATACAAAGAAAATACTTACACTATCCTACAAACCATATGTCAGAGAAATATTCAAACTTAAAATGTAAATATGTTCAACATTTATGAAAAAAACCCAATCAAACATACATAAAAGATACTTACAATGTCCTGTAAAAACACATGTCAAAGATGGTATTCAAATTAAAATTCAAAAATTAATCATACATACCTTGTTGTAGTAAACTTACCCTTGATTGTTGATGTGTTGTCCTTACTGCAGTGATCCTTGAATGAATATTTTTTCTTGCCTTCTAGAAGATCAGTATTGAATATGTTTTATCTATGTAATTTCCAATCTCCAAGGTCTAAAAGTGCAGCTTGTGGTAGCCCTCTGAGTACTCTTTCCAACATCATAGGTATGATCAACATTGGATCCTTCAAGAAATAATTATGCCCAATCTCCTATGATGACTTGATTATAGAATAGTTCAGTAGAGTGAACTTTTACAAAGTGACACATGTCACGGTTTCAAAATTTGGTCCTGGAAATAATACACAACAAAATGCAACCGATCCTCTTTTTGTCACTTTTTACGAAATCTAAATCCAATGCTCAGATAGGAAGTTATGACAATTTTCTCAAGGTCACCTATTTGACATGAAATTTGGGATCCTACAAAAAACCTAAGTTCCTCAAATCATATCTCGAAAAATATAGCAAGGCAGTATCTGAATTTGATTTGATTTAGATCTTATTTGGATCTTCAAGGGGATATGTTAACATATTTATTGATGATGGAAACATTGCACAATATTTCTCATGGGGCATTTCAGGATCAGGTACGAGAAAATGAGCATGGTAAAAAATTACTGTGTAATAGATGGCCCCTAAAGCATGAAGGCAGAGCATGGAGCGATGTCTAAAATGCTTTATGAACCAATGAAAAGAACACATAACCCCTTTGGAAAACCTTCCAAATTAAACATTTACAAGACATGGAATCTCTCGTATAAATACCGCTAACCATATAATGTTACACTAGGCATCGAATGACACATGAGACCATGATATGCTCGCAGCCACCCCTCTAAATAGATAATAGAAATGGATAGGTGGTATGGACGCAATCATCCATATAGATAGGATCATGTATAAAATCATGAATACTCAATAACTCCTCCCAGCCTAGACCAAAAAATTAGATGTCATCTAGGGCCTTCACCGCGATCTCAATCAACCCATTTATGAATCTATCCATGCGAATAAATGTGTTGGTGTTGAACATGGTAGAAACCACCTAATTACCGGTCCACGATGAAAATCATTAATTAGGAACTGCCGAGGGGAGAGTTTGTCACAGGAACTCCGAAGGGGAGGGTTTTCATGTTCCAATGTGCTATTGTAGGTGCTTCTACCCAAACCCAAACCCAAACCATATTTGGGATATTCTTTTTTACAACAAATTTGTTGCAGATACTTTATTTATTTATGATGTGTTTATTTAATTTGTTGCAGGTACTTTACAAGATAAGATGTATGGATCTCAAGCTATGATGTCGACCCTAGTTGTATGGTCTATGTAATTCCTGCTAGCTAGGATTGAAATTTGGATGTAAGGGTAAATGAATAATGAAAATGATGATATGTAAATCATCTTGTTTGTAGGGTGATGTCATTGGCGGAGATGAAATAAGAAGTGTCTCTATATTGTATTTGTATTTGTATTGTATTTTCATTTGACTAGTGAGATGTATCCACTCTAAAAGCTCTTTAGCACTCCTTAGGGTCAAAACTATAAATATAAGGTTATATTTTGGAAGATGGCTCGATTGAAGAGCAGTTGCCAAGAGCATATATTATTATAGTTTTTAAGTAAATGTAAAGTGACTTTTACCAACTCTTTTAATAAGAATTATATATATATATATATATATATATATATATATATATATGGCTAAAACCTACTCCAAATTCTAGCAATTTATAGCATATTTAAATCTTCTTCTTCTTTTTTGTTTCCATGTGAATGATAAAATAATTAATCAATTTTACATTAAATTAGAGTGAAAAATTATACTGATATTAAATAAACCAATTAAAACAATTGGTGCAAAGATGATTAGACATATAGAAAACATCCTTTTAATTAATAACCTTTATGTCTTCTAATTAAGATCCTTAATGAGTTATAGTCATTTTATTTGAATTTACCTTTAATTTACTATATATTAATATGGTGAGGTCAAGTCAATTCAAAATTTATCATGATATATATAAAATCTCTCATAATTTTTTTAAAATAATGTTTCCTTAAATAATTTTTATAAATTAGATATAATATTAAGGTTTTTTATTTTTTTCACTTTAGAAATTAGCGTGCAAATATTTTTTGAAAGAGAGAGAAGGACAAGAGTATAGGATAAAGAGAGGGGAGTGGAATATATATATATATATATATATATATATATATAGACGAGAGAGAGAGAGAGAGGGGGCTGATGGGGGAGATGATGTGAGAGAGTGGGAGTGAAAGAGGGAGAGGTAAAGTGTGAAGGGGTATATAGAGAAAGAGAATGTGTGAGACAAGAGTTAGGGAGGAAAACAGATAGGGAAAGAGAGAAGAGAGAGAGAGGGAATGGGAAGGAATAAGAAAAAAAAATAAAGGGAGGTGGACAGTGGGAGTGGAAGTGGTAGTTCGGGAGATGTAGAGTATAATTGGTAGTACAATGGGGGAGATAAAGAGAGTGGGAGACAAAGAGAGGGTGGGGGGGGGGGGGGGGCGGGGGGATGGGGTGGGGGGCGACGGGGAGAGAGTGCGTGAGTGATAGAATCAGGGGGGAGGTGGAGGAGGATTCTTGAGAGAGGTGAAGGGGAGTGTGTATGCGAGAAAGGGAGAGATAGATATAATGAGATTGGTGGTTAGTAATAATACAATAGGTCGATACCATGGGTCATAAAAATAGCACGAATCTCCCCTTTTCTACTTTTTACTACTCAATAATATAAATTGATTTTATATTTTGTATAATTTTACGCACATTCACTTAATAAGACCCTTTAATTTAATTATACATTGAAACTTCCAAATATTACTCTTTTCACTTGTATGATAGCTAAATAATTTTACTAACTGATCCCCATTTTCCTTAAAAATTGCCTATGGGAATAAAATAGGGCATTCAATCAGTGACTATTCAGAAGATAAAAAATTTGCATGGTCAAACCTCTCCAGGTTGAAAAATAATTAATATTCCTCATCCATGCGCTCTTAGTTAACTTTACAGTTTTCATGCTAAAGTGAACTTATATCAAGTCATTGCCAATTGTGCTTACATCACAAATGGCTTCATGCGCCATCCTAGAAGGACACTACCGTGAGGGTTGTAATTCAAGGGCACTACTATAGAGGCCATAATTGGAGTGGCATCCCTATGATATACCATACATAACACATTCCATTATTAACTGTATCTCTATTTGATTCTTGATAAAGGTGTTAAGTGGTCATGGAAAGTGTCACTATATTATCATCATCCTTTGAAATAGTTTGGAAAGAGGTTTATGCCACCAAGATAATGATAAAGTAAAATAAATCCATAATACTATATAAAAAAAATATAAAAATACAAGATATTGTTGGGAACATAATTAGCTCATGGGGAAAAACTTATTATGAGCTCTATCCACCTGATTAGCCATCAATTGGTTGTTAGAGAACTTGAGCCTACCCAAATAAAAATAAATCCTTGTATTTTCCCAACCTTTATGAGAAATAAATCACCATTTCTTAAGTTGTATTAGAGTGGTGGAAATGGTACACCAATAAAATGGGTAACTCGTGTCTCCATGATTGATCCCTTTTTACATATATACACTCTATATGTTGGACATCAAGTAGTTGGTATCTTGGCTATGTCACCAAACCCTTAACTCTTTCCCAACGCATTGCCACCCTCTACAGTTGTGCCGATGGACTAATGGATTGACCTAGGAATTTTAACTTCCCCTTTGGTGTTTGAAACACATAGTACGATTATCCAACTATTCATCACAAATATAATAAAGGGAAGGTCTATATGGGACTTGTTGTAGTGAGATATGTGATAAGTATTGGTTGTTATGATAACTTTAATTATGCTCCTCTGCAATGCCTCTATGATTTTATTTACCTAATGATCAATTTACATAAACTTTATTATAAGGAGATTCTGTGAGATGTTTGACATCACAATAGTAGAGGATGTTATAGGTAATTTCCATACCTCCTTACTAGTGGACTAGAAGTTCTCATATCCAAAGTATAGAGAGGTAGATTTACTTTGATGCTGAAATTTTCAATACCTATGATATATAATTTGGCTAATAGAGGGATTTATATAATGATTTACAAATAGAGGAATTCCTAAATGTTAGAACATTAATCCCATGATTGTTAGCATTGGAAATATTGATGGTGTGATGAGTGAATATGTGACTACCCTAGTATTCCATTGCCACTATTTGATGAGAATCACCTGATCCACAATCTAGATGATGATGGTCATCCTTGAGGTGACAAGGGATGGCTTCTATATAACTTTGGAGAGACAACACTTAGCTAGCTAATGCCACATCACCTAGTTTCCTCTTGTGAGGGACATGTAGGGCACATTTTGGTCATAATCTCCTAAAAATGAGATGCTTTTGGTGTCTTGAACATGATCATCAAGAAATTCCTGGAATATGGAACACTCTTTAGCCCTTACATCACATCTTGAAGGAGTCTTAAACTCATTTGAAAATTTAACCATAATATAAGTATGCATTTATGTAATTAAAAAGAAAACAAATATTAATATTATAATAATTATTATAATATTACAAATATATATATTTTTTATATCTAAAAGTATAAAATTATAATAGCATATAAATAAAATAATAAATTTTTTATAAAAAAAACAAACATGTTAATAAATAAAGTAAAACTATATGATGACATCTATCATTGGTTCATTGTTTATAAATGTTTATATTAACAATTGTAGACTTAACTCGAAAACATTCAATATATATATATATATATATATATATATATATATATTCTTAAAATATGATTTTATTGTATCATAAATTTAGATTTAAAAGAGAAAAGAAATCCATATTACATAACTTTAAAAATTTAAATTATATATATTTTTAGTTATAGTTAAATTTAAAATAGATTAAACTAAAAATTGTTTCAAATATTATTATTAAAAGGAATATTATTTTTGAAATATTAAAAAAAGAACATTATTCAATTGAGATGTAAATTCCACTCTATATGGAGAGTCTAATAACATATGAGATTGAAGAAAAACATTACCAACAATCAATAAATGAGAAATATAATTGCCAATTGTATAGACTATATAATGGTTTATTCAATTGGCATGCATGCCTTACAAGTTTGAAGTTGTCTTTAAGTGTTACTTTTTGGATTCTCCCTTGGATTTTTAGCACGATTCTGATAGAAAAAATTGTGGGATTTTGTTGTTGTTGTTGTTGTTGTTTAAATTGGTTTTTTGATTGAATATATGAATTCAACATATTGGAAAACCCCTTGGGAACTTTATTGTGCAAATTTCACACATTAAACTTTTGATTTCACTGAATCCCTGCCACATTCTAGACAATTCAATATGAAAACAAGAAGATTTTTTTTCAAAAAATCACAAGTATAGACATGTAAATGATATGATCATAAATCATTTGAAAAATTCACAATTTAGATTATAAAATAAAACAATTTTTTTTTGAAAAAGTCACTTGAAAACAACTCGAATACGTACTATCATGGATATCTAAATAATATGACTGCAAATTACTTGGAAAATTTCCTAAAAATTCACCAATGCATGGAACATCACAAATTTTTTATCATACATTTAGTAAGATATCAATATATTGTATGTATTGTGGCATAAGTTAATAATGACACTTGGATGCTATGAATTGGCACTCTTTCTTTATTCAAGTGAAACCATGAGAAGAAGCTACATAATTCAAATAAAATACTAAACAAAATTGATCTTACAAAATTTTGTAACAAAATATTGCAAAATATGTTTATTCATTCTATAATCACTAAAGATTTTGACTATTTATGTATTTATGAGGACATCCAAATATAGCTCCCAGAAGGAGAAACATGAGATTTTTAATTGAAATTTATGATTTAGTTGAAATGAGAAACTCACGAATTAAACACTCTTCTAAAGATATGAGTTGTAGTGTAGATTGAAAATTATTACTTGTAAATTAAAATTAAAATTTTAATGATGATGATGATTATGATGATCATCATGGTTAATGTCAACTGAGACCAATATTTGGTCTATCTGACCTAAAGAAAAGAGTTATTTAACTTGATTTAAGATTTTATTCCTATGCTCAAAAATCTTGGAGAGCTTAAAATTTACATTAAAATTTTATGGTAATAATTTTTTTATGAATGTAAATTTACTTTTTCTTTGGGTATATCAAAATTCAAGAAAATTAAATTTTCTTAAAATAAGAACCTTATTTACATTATAAATTTTAAAAATAAAGTTTGCAACTCCACTTTATTATCTTTGATATGGTACTTGGTTAAGTTAGATTTATGATAATTATACACATAAACATGTAGTGTGTCAATACAAAACTAAATAAGAAAATAATTGGACATCTCTTTCATTTTGATTGAAATAATGTTAAAATGTTTTAATCATAATTTTTATTCTCAGTTATTTGTATAATATATACTTAGTTTACATTGAGATATTGATTTAGGAGTGTTCTTTAGTGAGAAATTTTGGACTTTTCAGTGTCGACTGAAATATTCAAGGTAAAATCTTGTATTATGTTATTTAAACTAGTTTTTTTACTGTGTATATGGATTTAACTTTGATTGTGCAGGGTTATCCATGAATCTTGTGATTTCAATATCAATCTTATGATTTCCATAAATTCCAGCTCGATTTTAGAGAAATTACTAAAAACAACTCATATTGATTTATGCTACCACCCCGCACCCATATATTCCATATGTTAACTTAATGTTAAATAAGGAAATACGTATAGTTATCCTTTTTTTGAGATAGACCCCATTAAATTTTTTTAATCATAAGTTATTTTTTTTTGTCAATATTTTTATATAATAATTACACTCTCAATATCTAATATTCACCTTTTTGTTAATATATTTTCAATACTAATTCATATTAAATAATGGATTTATACATTCCATTATTCCATAAATTAGAAAGAACATATGAATTAAATGAAAAATATCATTCATTTTATTTATTTATAGTTGACGTTGAATTTCCTTTTGTCATTAATATTTTTTATATTCCATGTATAAACATTGTATTAAGGATTAAAGAATTTTCACCTAATCCTTATATCATAGAGTCTAAAAAAATTATTAACATAGGAAAACATATTTTAAATTCAATTAGTTTTTCTTTACATATGTCAAGTTGATATAAAATTATTTTAAATATTATCAAATTAAATTATTTTTATTTTTATCTCTATATAAATATGTAACGAGTTTATATTGGAATATATTGGTTGATATGAATATTCTAATATCTCATCCAAGGTTTGTATTGGAATGTTTTTAAATAAAAAAATTACACATCTTCCTAATATTCAAAAGAAAAAAAATAACAATTTCTTTTAAATTAGTTTATATCTCACAAATTGAAATAAAATTATTTTAATGGTTATAGATATTGAAATAATATATTTGTTTATGATTACAATGTTAATATTGTTTTAAATATCACATATCAATTTCATCCAATTAAACACCTTCCTTGTACTAAAGAAATAAAATGCAGATTAATTTTTTTTGTGATTATTTTTATTTTTAAATTTTGTAATGTAAATATATTTATTATTTATTAATGTAATATTAATGGAAAACATATAAGTATACTAATTTGTAGAGAATTTATCAAAGAAAAAATAAATTTGGTAAATTTTGTTAGGAACATCTATTATACTAGTATCCATAAAATGTTATTTAGAATATATATATATATATATACTTTTTCTCTTTTTTATACATATCAAATACCTACTAAACTATATGTTTTATTTATGATTAATTCAAAAAAAAAAAAAAAAATGTTACTTTCCAAATTTATATTAAAATATAAAAAGGACTGTACATTTTTTTGAGATTAGATGACAAAAGGAAAGTTATGAATGAAACCCAATTATTTTTCTTTCGTTTTTTTAGTTTATTTTAAATTACATTGTTAAAAATAAATATTAAAATATTTTATTTATAACTTTTTAAAATAGTGAGAAAAAATCATATTTGTGTTATCAAACCAATTGTCATATATTTTTATCTCTTAATGTAGGTGAACTCATATTTATTATTCAAGGGAAACTACAACATGTTATTGTTGGTAGTTGGTAAGAGTGCATACCTTCTTTATAAAAATGATTAACAAATTTTTTATAATATTTAATATTTATTTAAATTTTATATCTTAAATTTAATTATTATTATTATTATTAGTTTTTGTATATATTCAAGTTACAAAAAGTATTTTATATAACATAAAAATGATAAATTTAATTTTATATGATTTTGTTTTATTACCATTTTTTTTTGTATGCAATGCCTCTATGATTTTATTTACCTAATAATCAATTTACATAAACTTTATTATCAGGATATTTTGTGAGATGTTTGACATCACAGTAGCAGAGGATGTTATAGGTGATTTCCTTACCTCCTTATTATACTACTATCCATAAAATTATATTTATATATATATATATATATATATATATATATATATATATATATATATATATATATATATATATATATATATATATATATATATATATTATTAAATTTATGTTGTTGCGCTGGGTATATGCGCAGTGAGACCTCTACTCTCCTAAATCGGGATATAAGTGGTTGATCTCTCAAGTAGGGAGGGGAGCCCCGAGCTAGTGGTATAAACCAATATGGAAGCTGAAATGCCCAACTAAGACCAGACTCTTTTTCTGGTGCATCCTCCAAAACAAAGTGCCAACTTGGGACTTTCTCCAAAGAGGGGGAAATTGGGGCCGAGCTGGTGTTCCCTCTGCAAGTCAGCTGAAGAAAATACTCACCACCTCTTCCTTCTTTGCCTTTTTAACTCCAGTCTATGGGCAGAAACCTTGAGATTGGTTAATATTCCTTTCAGATGGCACGGTGAAGACTTTCCTCAGGCTTGGAACCATTGGTGGCAGGAGGCTCCAAATGATAACGTCAGATCTATTCCTCTTCTTATAGCATGCGGAACGTGGATTGCCTGTAACAAGGTTATCTTCAATGAGCAGTCCTTCCCTATTGCCAGATTGGCAGCAAAGGGAGCTGCCATCTATGACATCATCCCTTCTCCTTCTGGTCCAAACCCTCCTCAAAAAATTCAGCTTGAAGTAATAAATGACTCAATTTCGTGGGCCTTTTTCGATGGGGCCTCTGGTTTAAATGTTTATTGTGGTGTTGGCTAAATTATTCATCTTTCACATGATAACTCTCTCCGAGCCTCGGTGGGCCTTGGGCAAGTGTCCAATAATTTTGCTGAACTTAAAGCCCTCCATTTTCTTCTTTGCTGATTGATTTCAATACATTTGAGACAGGTTCAGATTTTTGGTGATTCTAGGAATGTTGTGAATTGGTTCAATGGGACACAACATTGCAAGAATTATATTTTATTACCTTTACTTAAGAAGATCCGTCATCTTAAATGTTTCTTCTCTGAGATTTCTGTTTGTCACATTTACAGGGAATGGAACTAGGAAGCAGATCGATTATCTAAAGAAGGTGCTCAGCAATATTTGGGGTCCTGGACAGTAACTGAGATGGTGAATGGGGCTTTTCATGCTAGGGAACAACCGGATTTTGTTTAAAATCTGCTATTTTAATTCTGTTATGTACTTATTTTCTCTCAAAAAACTCAAAAACTGCTACGTTATTTGAGTCCAGAACTGTTTTCCTTACGTAAGGAGGTTTTGGGCTCAATTTTTGTTATACTTTGATGTTCTTCTGAGGACTGGGATAGTTTCTACTGCCAGTTCCTCTTGCTAATCTATAGAAGCCTTGGGCTTGTCAGTGCATTCATAACCTTCTGCTCTCAGCTATGTTTCAGCTTTCCAAGAGATGATGAGCTAAAGGAGATGCATTGGTGCCTTGAGAGGTTCTTTTTTGTTTTCTTTTTTTTTTGGCTACTTTGCATCAACATAGGTCTTGTAAAGCAACTGTGACACCATCTCCCTTTGAAATAAGGGAGTGGCTCTATTTTTGAAATGCTCTGCATATGTTCTGAGACTATCTATATAATAGAAAGTTTGATTTTTTTTCTATGGAATTTTTTTTTTATTAAATTTGTGTTTTATCTTTTTTATACCTATCCAATACATAATAAATATATGTTTCATTTATGATTAATATTTAAAAAAAAAATAATATGTTAATTGCCAAATTTATATTAAAATATAGAAAGGATTGTACATTTTTTTGAGATTAGATGACAAAAGAAAAGTTATGAATGAAACCCAAATATTTTTCTTTCAATATTTTTTTACTTTATTTTAAATTACATTATTAAAAATAAATATTAAAATATTTTATTTATAACTTTTTAAAATAGTGGGAAAAAATCATATTTGTGTTATCAATCCAATTGTCATATACTGTTGTCTCTTAACACATGTGGACTCATTTTTATTATTCTAGGCAAAATACAACCTGTTATTGTTGGTAGTTGGTAAGAGTGCATATTTTCTTTATAAAAATGATGAACAAATTTTGTGTTATATTTAATATTTACTTAAATACTATATCTTAAATTTAATTAATATTATTATTAGTATTATTAGTTTTTGTATATATTCAAGTTACAAAAAGTATTTTATATAACATAAAAATGATAAATTTAATATTATATGATTTTTGTGTATAAGGAAAATTAAGTAAATTTTAAATCATAAAATTATACTGTGTTTTTATTTTGTAAAAAAAATGACACTTCACAATTTAATATTAAATATTTTTTTTTTAACATTCAAGATTATCATTTAACACTTTTAACATTAATAATAATAATGATAATAAATTATATCAAAATTTCAATTTTGTAAAAAAAAAAAATTAATTATAAAAACCAATATCATATTATTAATATATAATATTTATATATATCTTTAAATTTTGGCCTAGTTAAAAGGTGAAATTGAAATACAATAAGATAAAATATTATCATAAAATTATATAAATCTAATCATTTAATTTTTTGACAGCTATATATGAAATGTAAACAATATTACTAAATAATTTTGCGTTATTTCAAATTAAAAGGTAATTTGAAAGACTTTTTTTTAACTTTTAATTTGTTAATAAATTTTTATATTATCCTAATTTTTATTTTAAAATTTCATTTTTTAAATACGTTTTAAATTTTAAATTTTTAACTATATTGTTATAAAAATTATCCGGTTATAATAATAATAATAAATAAAATGAAAAAAAAAACACAAAAACCTAAAAATTTCATAATATAGAAAAAAAAACAAGAAGCACACAAACTCTAAAATAATGGAAATTCAAATGTGAAAGAAATAGACCGTTAAGAATCTTCTTCACTTTAGAAAAATAGGACAGTTGCCAGAAGTGGAAGTGGCAGACTTGCCTAAAATAGAGATAATTAGGATGGATGAGTTGGTAATGGGAGTGAAAGCCGTGAATAAAGTATATCTGTTGATCTGGAAAAAGCTAAAGAAAACGGAAGTATCCGTTGATCTGGGAAAAAACCGAAGAAAACCGAAAAGGTACAGAGAATCAGGATATCATTTTTAGTTTTTACGGTGAAGGAAAAGGACGTGGAAACGCATATAATTTCAAATCTCCACCCTCTTTCTTCCTCATTCCGTTGTGGTATGTTTTGTGTGAAGCGCCTCCATTTTTGTGTGTTGACAGAAGAGGACGACAATGGCTTCGAAACATTGTTGATGAATTCTCTTTCTATTCTATTGATTAGCACAATGAAGATCATCAGCTCTATGCAATCAATGCTCTTTCTTGATTCACAGGAACCGCTTACGGGAGAGTTTGTGACAGAACCCACTTTCTTCATTCACAGGAACCGCTTACAGGAGAGTTTGTGACAGAACCCAGAGGGGAGAGTTGTCATGTTCCAATGCGCTCATGTTGCTGGTGTTACCCAAACTGTTTTTCGGCTGTTATTTTTTACTACTCCAAAATGTTTCCAGGTATTTTATTTTTTTATGCTGTGTTTATTTAAATTTAGTGTAATTTGTTGTTAATGTAAAATTCTTGTTCGCATTTACTCTTTACTTCATTTTCTTTAATTAATTTAACAACTCTCTATTTAATTTTCTTTAATTAGTTAACCTCCCTCAAACAGGCCTGCTGGCCTTCTTGCTTTCTGGACTTTTTTTCTTTAATTAATTAGTTATCTTGTTCGATTTAGGTTTATTTTTGAGTTGGCTTTCAAATTTGTGTGCTCCGTTCCGCTTCGAGAGCCAGAATAAACTCGTTTTTAGGTGTCACTTCTTTTTAATATCATGGCAGTTTAATTTAATCTAAAATTCATTTTGTTCTTGATACCAATTTCAACCAGGCCGCCTGGGATAGAAATATGGATTTTGAGGATCTTTCCTATGCAAGTATAAACTTTTTTTTTTTTTTATTGAGCTATTGATGCCAATTTGAATTAGTCGACTTAGTATCGAAATCTTAAGACTCTTTTTTGATGAAATACAAGAGTTATTTAATTACTTTAGAGGTTGTGCAATACTACCTTCATTGCCATTTTCATGTGCAACTAAACTTCATCTAATTCATCCGGTTTCCACTAGACTCGAACTGATGTATCGCTCCATATTCCCAGTATCTTCCTTCCACATTCCTCTACATTGTATTTTCATTGTTTTTTCATTTGACTCGTGAGATGTATCCACTCGGCAGAGCTCTTCAGCGCTACTTAGTGTCAAAACTATTAAAAAAAAATTATAGGGTTATGTTTTGGAAGATTGTTAGGTTAAGACCATTTTACCAATTGCCAAAGCATATATTATTATAGTTTAGAGAGAGAGAGAGGAGTAAAGGGAGAGAGGTGGAGAGAGGGGGAGGCAGGTAAAGAGACACAAAGATAGAGAGAGGGGAGGCCAGAGAGAGAGATAGAGTGATAAAGGGAGAGGTATAGCAAGAGAGAGGGAGGGAGAGGGGGAGAGACAGTGCGAGAGAGTGATATAGAGAGAGAGAGAGAAAGAGAGAGAAATGGAGAGAGAGAGAGAGAGAGAGAGAGAGAGAGAGAGAGAGAGGGAGCGTGGGGCAGAGGGAGAGAGAAGGAGAAGGAGACAGAGAGAGCGAGATAGAGGGAGAGAGAGAGGGAAAGTGAGAAGTAGGGGGAGATAGAGAGATAGAGGAAGAGATAGAGTGGGAGAGAGAGTGGGGGAGGGGGAGTGATATGTAGTGGGAGAGAGAGATGGAGAGGGAGAGTGGGAAAAGAGAGCGAAAGAGGGGGAGAGAGAGAAAGAGAGAGAGAGGGAGGGAGAGAGAGAGAGGATGTGGGAGAAAAGGAGAGAGGGTGGGAGAGTGAGAGTGAAAGAGAGAAACGGAGGGAGAGAAAAAGATAGATAAAGGTGGTAGAGAGAGAGGGGGAGGGGTGGAGAGACAGAGATAGATAGGGGGAGAGAGACAGAGAGGGGGAGAGGGGTAGAGAGAGAGGGTGGAGGGGGGATGGAGAAAGAGTGAGAGTGACTGAATGAGTGGCAGATAGAGAGAGAGGGGGGGAGAGAGAGAGAGAGATAGAGAGATGGAGGGAGGGAGAGAGAGATAGGGGGAGGGAGAGTGAACCAGAGAGAGAGAGAGAGAGGGAGAGAAGTCAGGGAGGTATATATATATATATATATATATATGGAGATAAATAGAGGGGGAAGGGGTGAGAGAGAGAAAGAGAGGGTAGAGAGATCGAGAGAGAGAGAGATGGGGAGATGGGGAGACTGGAGAGAGAGGGGAGCAGAGAGAGAGAGAGAGAGAGAGATAGAATGGGCGATACATATAGAGAGGGGGTGAGGGAGAGACAGAGAGAGGTGGAGATAAAGTGGGAGGGAGGAATGGAGGGTGATAGAGTGAATGGCATGGATGGGAGTGGTCTAGGCACATTGGGGGAGGGGCAAAGAGAGAGAGAGAGAGATAACAAGGGGGATCTCTAGAGAGGTAGAGGGAAGGGGGGGGGGGGATGCAAAAGGGTTGATAGATGGATGGAGGGAGGGAGGGAGGAGGGTTGACGTGAGAGAGTGGGAGTGGGAAGGAGAGAGTGGGGGAGGAAGCGAGATAAATAAGAATGGAGAGGTAAGGGAGAGGAGATATAGTGAGATATGTAGCGAGAGTGACTTATGGGGATAAAGAGTGGTAGGGTGGGAGAGAGAGAGTGAGTGGAATATATATATATATATATATATATATATATAGAGAGAGAGAGAGAGAGAGGGGTAGATGGAGGGAGGATGAGAGGGGAAGGGAGAGAGGGCTGATGGGGGAGATGATGTGAGAGAGTGGGATTGAAAGAGGGAGAGGTAATGTGTGAAGGGATATATATAGAGAGAGAATGTGTGAGACAAGAGTTGGGGAGGAAAAGAGATAGGGAAAGAGAGAAGAGAGAGAGAGGGAGTGGGAAGGAATAAGAAAAACAAATAAAGGGAGGTGGACGGTGGGAGTGGAAGTGGTAGTTTAGGAGATGTAGAGTATAATTGGTGGTACAATGGGGGAGAGAAAGAGAGTGGGAGACAAATAAAGAGTAGGGGGGAGGGGGTGGCGGGCGACGGGGAGAGAGGCCGCGAGCGATAAAATTAGGGGGAAGGTTGAGAAGGATTCTTGAGAGAGGTGAAGGGGAGTGTGTATGCGACAAAGGGAGAGATAGAGATAATGAGATTGGTGGTTAGTAATAATATAATAGGTCAATACCATGGGTCATAAAAATACCACGAATCTCCCCTTTTCTACTTTTTCCTACTCAATAATATAAATAGATTATATATATTTTTTTAATTTTACCCACATTCACTTAATAAGACCCTTTAATTTAATTATACATTGACACTTCCAAATATTACTCTTTTCACTTGTATGATAGCTAAATAATTGTACTAATTGATCCCCATTTTCCTTAAAAATAGCCTGTGCGAATCAAATAGGGCATTCAATCAGTGACTTTGAAAGATAAAAAAATTACATGGTCAAACCTCTCCAGGTTGAAAAATCATTAATCTTCCTCATCCATGCACTCTTAGTTAACTTCACAGTTTTCATGCTAAAGTGAACTTATATCAATTCATTGCCAATTTTGCTTACATCACAAATGGCTTCATGTGCCATCATAGAAGGACACTACCGTGAGGGTTGTAATTCAAGGGCACTACTATGGAGGCCATAATTGGAGTGGCATCCCTATGATATACCATACATAACACATTCCATTATTAACTATATTTCTATTTGATTCTTGATAAAGGTGCTAAGTGGTCATGGAAAGTGTCACTGTCTTATCATCATCCTTTGAAATAGTTTGGAAAGAGGTTTATGCCACCAAGATAATGATAAAGTAAAATAAATCCATAATAATATATAAAAAAAATATAAAAATACAAGATGTGGTTGGGAACATAATCATCTCACGGGGAAAAATCTATTATGAGCTCTATCCACCTGATTAGCCATCACCTACCCAAAGAAAAATAAATCCTTGTATTTTCCCAACCTTCATGAGAAATAAACAATCATTTCATAAGTTGTATTAGAGTGGTGGAAATATTACGCCAATAAAAGGGGTAACTCGTGTCTCCATGATTGATCCATTTTTACATATATACACTCTATATGTTGGACACCAAGTAGTTGGTCTCTTGGCTATGTGACAAACCCTTAACCCTTTCCCAACGCATTGCCACCCTCTACAATTGTGCCCATGGACTAATGGATTGACCTAGGAATTTTAACTTCCACTTGGGTGTTTGAAACACATAGTACGGTTATCCAACTATTCATCGCAAATATAATACAGGGAAGGTCTATATGGGACTTGTTGTAGCGAGATATGTGAGAAGTATTGGTTGTTACGATAACTTTAATTATGCTCCTCTGCAATGCCTCTATGATTTTATTTACCTAATGATCAATTTACATAAACTTTAATATAAGGAGATTTTGTGAGATGTTTGACATCACAGTAGTAGAGGATGTTATAGGTGATTTCGATACCTCCTTACCAGTGGACTAGAAGTTTTCATATCCAAAGTATAGAGAGGTAGATTTACTTTGATCCTGAAATTTTAAATACCTGTGATATATAATTTGGCCAATAGAGGGATTTACATAATGATTTACAAATAGAGGAATTCCTAAATGTTAGAACATTAATCCCATGATTGTTAGCATTCGAGATATTGATGGTGTGATGAGTGAATATGTGACTACCCTAGTATTCCATTGCCACTATTTGATGAGAATCACCTGATCCACAATCTAGATGATGATGGTCATCCTTGAGGTGACAAGGGATGGCTTCTATATAACTTTGGAGAGACAACACTTAGCTAGCTAATGCCACATCACCTAGTTTCCTCTTGTGAGGGCCATGTAGGGCACATTTTGGTAACAATATCCTAGAACGGAGATGTTTTTGGTGTGTTGAACATGATCATCAAGAAATTCTTGGAATATGGAACACTTTTTAGCCCTTACATCACATCACTAAGGAGTCTTAAACTCATTTGAAAATTTAACCATAATATAAGTATGCATTTATGTAATTGAAAAGAAAAAAAATATTAATATTATAATAATTATTAATTTTATTAAAAAGTTATATAAAATATAAAATTACAAATATACATTTTTTTATATCTAAAAGTATAAAATTATAATAGCATATAAATAAAGTAATAATTTTTTTATAAGAAAACAAACATGTTAATAAATGAAGTAAAACTATATGATGACATCCATCATTGGTTCATTGCTTATGGAAACAAATGTTTATATTAACAATTGTAGACTTAACTGGAAAACATTCAAAATACCTATATATATATATATATGATCTTAAAATATGATTTTATTGTTTCATAAATTTATATCTAAAAGGGTAAAGAAATCCATATTACATAACTTTAAAACTTTAAATTATATATATTTTTAGTTATAGTTAAATTTAAAATAGATTAAACTAATAATTGTTTCAAATATTATTTTTAAAAGTAATATTATTTTTGAAATATTAAAAAAAGAACATTATTCAATTGAGAAGTAAATTCCACTCTATATGGAGAGTCTAATAACATATGAGATTGAAGAAAAACATTACCAACAGTCAATAAATGAGAAATATAATTGCCAACTATATAGACTATATAATGCTTTATTCAATTGGCATGCATGCCTTACAAGTATGAAGTTGTCTTTAAGTGTTACTTTTTGGAATTTCCCTTGGATTTTTTGCACGATTTTGATAGAAACAATTGTGGATTTTTTTTTTTTTTGTTGTTGTTGTTTAAATTGGTTTTTTGACTGAATATATGAATTCAACACATTGGGAAACCCCTTGGGAACCTCTATTGTGAAAATTTCACACATTAAACTTGTGATTTCAATGAATCGTTGCCACATTCTAGACAATTCAATATAAAAATAAGCAGGATTTTTTTTCAAAAAATCACACTTAAGACATGTAAATGATATGATCATAAATCATTTGAAAAATTCACAATTTAGATTATAAACTAAAACTTTATTTTTTTGAAAAGGTCACTTGAAAACAACTCGAATAAGTACTATCATGGATATCTAAATAATATGATTGCAAATTACTTGGAAAATTTCCTAAAAATTCACCAACGCATGGAACAACACAAATTTTTTATCATACATTTAGTAAGATATAAATATATTGTATGTATTGTGGCATAAGTTAATAATGACACTTGGATGCTGTGAATTGGCACTCTTTCTTTATTCAAATGAAACCATGAGAAGAAGCTATATAATTCAAATAAAATACTAAACAAAATTGATCTTACAAATTTTTGTAACAAAATATTGCAAAATATGTTTATTCATTCTATAATCACTAAAGATTTTGAATATTTATGTATTTATGAGGACATCCAAATATAGCTCCAAGAAGGAATAACATGATATTTTTAATTGAAATTTATGATTTAGTTGAAATGAGAAACTCATGAATTAAACACTCTTCTAAAGATATGAGTTGTACTGTAGATTGAATATTATTACTTGTAAATTAAAGTTAAAATTTTAATGATGATGATGATAATGGTTAATGTCAACTGAGACCAATCTTTGGTCTATCGGACCTAAAGAAAAGAGTTATTTAATTTGATTTAAGATTTTATTCCTATGCTCAAAAATCTTGGAGAGCTTAAAATTTACATTAAAGTTTTATGGTAATAATTTTTTTATGAATGTAAATTTAATTTTTCTTTGGGCATATTAAAATTCGAGAAAACTAAATTTTCTTAAAATAAGAACCTTATTTACATTGTAAATTTTAAAAATAAATTTTGCAACTCCACTTTATTATATTTCATATGGTACTTGGTTAAGTTAGATTTATGATAATTATACACATAAACATGTAGTGTGTCAATACAAAACTAAATAAGAAAATAATTGGACATCTTTTTCATTTTGATTGACATACTGTTAAAATTTTTTAATCATAATTTTTATCTTCAGCTATTTGTATAATATATACTTATTTTACATTGAGATATTGATTTAGGAGTTGTCTTTAGTGAGAAATTTTGGACTTTTAAGTGTCGACTGAAATATTCAAGGTAAAATCTTGTATTTTTTTATTTAAACTAGTTTATTTTACTGTATATATGGATTTAGCTTCGATTGTGCAGTGTTCAATATCAATCTTCTAATTTCCATAAATTCCAGCTCGATTTTAGAGAAATTACTAAAAACAACTGATATTGACTTATGCTACTACTGCACAGCCATATATTCCATCTGTTAACTTAGGGTTAAATAAAGAAATACGTATAGGTATCCTTTTTTTGAGATACACCCCATTAAATTTTTTTAATCATATGTTATTTTTTTGTCAATCTTTTTATATAATAATTACACTGTCAATATCTAATATTCACCTTTTTTTTAATATATTTTCAATACTACTTCATATTAAATAATGGAGATACACATTCCATTATTCCATAAATTAGAAAGAACATATTAATTAAATGAGAAATATCATTCATTTTATTTATTTATAGTTAACTTTGAATTTCTTTTTGTCATTAATATTTTTTATATTCCATGTATAAACATTATATTAAGGATTAAAGAATTTTGACATAATCCTTATATCATAGAGTCTAAAATAATTATTAACATAGGAAAACATATTTTAAATTTGTAACATACACCGATAACTTCACATGGAAATGTAAGGAGTTAAATTTTTTATACAAGTTACTCATGGGTAACTATCCAGTCACTATTAAATATCCCTTACTCGTCATTACATAGAATGTTTAACAGTTCATAGTGTAACTTTAGAAATAAGAATAGTAAACTCCTTAACCATTAACAACCTCCATTACAGTACATTAACATAATTCTGTATCATGTAACCTTCCATTCATTTCATTACTCATATAGTCATCACATACTTACCATTATGAACATCATAACAAGAAAGGAATCAACATCATCAACTTGACACAATAATCAATCACATCATTGAACACAAATATACCCTGTAAACCATATAGGGTGAAAACCAACAAACGTTTAATTTTATTATTAAACGCTCGTGAGAGTGATCAACCCTCACTCAATGGCTTATAAGGGAGACCATCCCTTAACCATCGTTTATAAATCTTACAAGGAAATATACAAATATCTAGCTTAAATCCATTACAATAAATATGATACCATTTACCCTTTAGTCTTCACATCTTCGTATCTTGATGGCATGGATGTACCTACAATGGTCCATCGTACATTGGATCATCTGGTAGTTCACACTCATTTGCATGAACCATAATCATTTGCCTGCCACCAGGTTAAGCATAATATTTCCTTTATACATATAACCATCATACCCTACTAATGTTATCTTCAACGTACATTGATGTCAAGATTCATAAAGTATAGCAAATCATTTCATATATCTATACTGTAGTAGTTTCTCCATCTACTCATGTATATTCATGACATGCAAGTAAAGTACCTTGACATTCTCCCTTTAACAACACATACCTCATATGTGCTAGTTATAATTCATCACATTAACTAATGTTTCTGTCACATAAGCACACATTCCTGCAAGACAATAGCTACATCTTCCCAGCATATATTTAAAATAAACTGATACATTAGTTACGATATTCGCGCATGTGATTTATATAAATTTAGTCAAAATAGCTAACCCTTAAGATATTAGTTTTAGTGTATGAAATGCAAGCTAACATAGTAAATGTTGCTTCCATGCAGGGAAATGCATATAGATTCCAAAGAGTCTCCCCAAAGGAGTGATTACACAACGAAGCACATAGCTTCCTTCATGAGTCTTCCCAAAGGAAATCTCAACACAAGTGAGCATGTAAACATATGTTTTCTTTTCTGTAAAACTATGCAATTAAGCATACAAATACATGTCATCTTTTTTCAAATATTATACTAACAATCATTTTCAATGTAGTTTAACACAACATGCTATCTTTCCCACCTACGAACATGTATATTCTTTCCAATGAAAGTTAATACATATTTTTCATGCCTATGCATGACCCTATTACAAAAGAACTAACATAAACAAACACATTAGTTTTGATATCATAAAGGTACTCACATATTCCCCTAAATATTAAGATAGCTCAACATTTCTTTATCAATACCATGGTAAACTATCCATGGATTTATGAAACCATCCATGGATTTATTAATTAATCTGTACCAATACCATGGTAAACTATTCTTGGATTTATGAAACTATCCATGGATTTATTAATTAATCTTTACCAATACCATGGTAAAATATCCATGGATTTATTAAATAATTACTATTTACAACATGGTTAATGTATAGAATATTAATGTGAGAAACTTCCCTTTTCTTCTTCACTCCACATGAAAATATTTGAAAGAGTTACCCTTTATATTCATTCTCAAGAAAATACCTTGGATTTGTTCTCATTTCCTAAACTAAATGAGTACAAAATCCCTTTTAAAAAGAAAGATCATGCATTTTCTATTTTCTCACTTATACAATATTATGTAAATATTTATATTAAAGAGTTACCCTCTTTAATCTATTCAAGAAAATCTCTTTTAAAATAAAGAGCATGCATATTCTATTTTCTTGTTATACAATATTATATAAATATCAGTTACCTTCTTTAATCTATTCAAGAAAATCCTTTTTAAAGTAATTACCATAACTAACCCTTGTTTTGGGCATAAGAGCTAGATAGGCCCTTTTTTTTTTTAAATAATAGCACAGTTAACATGTAACCTTTGCAAACCCTTGCAAAGTAATTAATATAATTGACTTATCTTCTACTCTCAAGATAAATATATTCTTTTGAAAATAGCAAATATCATTTTCTTATCTCAAGAAATATGAGAAAGATCATTAGTATTCTTTCTATTTTCTAATAATATTTTTTTACAAAAAACTATATGATATATATAATCTTTATTTATATATTTCATCTCACGAAGAAAAAGATTATATAATAAGGAAATTTACCCAAAATTACTTATCTTGGCAGTCGACACTTACCTTCTGAATTTATATTTCAATTGCATTAATTATGCAAAATATTTAAAAAAAATACATGGCATGATTACTTATCTTTTTCCTTGAAGAATAACCACCGTAGCAAGCTTCAGTCCTTGCTTGGAGAAATTTGATTTCTCCATTCTACATAAGGAAGTGACCTCTTTCTACATTGTCTGCATTCAACTTTTGAGAATCTTTCATGCTTGCATTGGCTTCTTGTACCGACTGCCTACTTTTCAAGTTTCTGGCATTAAAGCAGAACTCGTTATGCTTCCGGTTGGGTCTACATGAATGTTGATCTGGTCCTAGATAATCTCTTTGCCCATGGGAAGTCATCAATGCAATATATTTCTGTCCGCAATTCAACAAATTTCTTTTGCAGATGGTGGAGGCGGAACATCTGTTGAAGTCTTAATATATCATTTGCTAAGTAAACGAGAGTAAATACAACGCATTGTAATGCCCTCTAGTGACACCAATCAAATATGTAGAGTCTCCTCTTTTTAAAAAGGGTGAAAAATACTCTCGTAAATAATGAATACCCATTCAGAAATTAGTTTTACATCAACTGATTCTTGATTTTCTTGATATAACTTGTTTTGGTAAAACATGGTAATTAAAAAAATGTAAATTACAATTGTTTACATGGATGTTACATGCTCCCCCCCCTTAAGAGAACACCGTCCTCGATGTGCTTCTCTCACTAAAATTTAAACTTATACTCATGATATAATAATATAAGCAACCCAAAGGGTGTCCTTCCCCTTCACAATGAAAACACTTTCGTTTCCATAAATATCATTAATTGAAACAATAATGTTTTTATCCATTCTCATAAGCATGTATAGCACAAAGAAATTTTCATTTCCATTTCTAATTGCTTATCCCTTATTCAATTCACAAAAATATAGAAAAATCTCTATACGAACTTACCATTATTTACCAATTACTATTGGAATAATGATGGCTTTTACGCAAGCTCTCTAAGAATGGTTGAACACCCATCAACACTTCCTGGAAAGAGCCTGTAATGTATGACTAACAATTCAATCACATTAGTCACATAGTTTCAATCAAATGAAAATACTTGCCACTATCAAACATTCTTACAATATCAAGAGATGTTTTAATCAAAAAACTTCCATAAGTACTCAGAGAGCACCAAATTTATAATCAATGCATCATGTGCACGTTGTTTTAGCTCCTGCTAAAGACATCCAAATAGTCAATCTTTCCATATTAATTCAAAATAGCACAACACACTAAAAAGTCTTTATACTTATTTGGAAATTTAGTCTTTCAAGCTATGGTCCTCCCAACCATCAAGGGAGGCAATTATGTCTTCCACTTGCCCCCTAGCTCCAGAATTTGGATAGTGCCATGGGTTAACAGTGGATTCCTCTGCTGTGACCTCTATATGGCTAATCTAGTCACACTCAGATATTTTTGGCTTACAAGGGTTGCTATAAGCTATTTTCAACTTGTAACACCCCCAAGTTCTATGCCTTTCAAATGAGACATTGGAACATAAATCCAAAGGGGAGTGGACCCCAG
The DNA here is from genome assembly GCA_034641835.2 of Pinus albicaulis. NCBI lineage: Eukaryota > Viridiplantae > Streptophyta > Pinopsida > Pinales > Pinaceae > Pinus > Pinus albicaulis. Next base: position 41,130 of record JAXQQM020066999.1, on the reverse strand, counting down.
TGGATGATTATTGTGTGGATGTGGTTAATTTTGTAATTATGAAAAAAATAAAATAAAATATTATGTATGCACCATGACCAAAAAGAGAATTGAGATCACTTGCCAAAAATCCATGAGGATGGATAAGGCAACAAATCCCCAAAAAGCTTTCAAAAATCCTTGAAAGAAATTTATTTAGATTTAAGGAGAAATCTAAATTTCCCCAATGAAGAGGAGTAGTTGGGAAGTGGTGAGAAAAGCTGGAAAAGCTTAGGAAAAGCTTAAAGCAGCTTTAAGGAACCCCAAGAGGGGAAGCCTAGGCTAAACAGGAAAGAAAGCATCCTGCTATTCTGGACGCAGAATTAGAAACATGCTTTGGGGTATGAGCTTAAATAAGATGATCCTAGACAGATTAGTGGTTGATCTGGGCTGGGAGGTGATCTCTGCTCGGGGGTGAATCCTGGGAGATAACGAGGATTCTAAGGTTGGGAGGATTGGTCATGGTAAAGGGTGCATGCATACATTTGGAGATATCTGTAAGTCTGTGTTAAATGTATCCCTGTTTTATGAAATTGTGCTGTCATATTCCTTTATGAAATTTGTAAAATTTTGATGTTATATTCCTTTATGCAAATTATGAAATTTCAAAGTTATAGTGCATTATGGAATGTAGGAATTGTATGTTAAGTTGCAGTATGCCCGGTTAGATGGATTAATGGTTCAGTAAATTATGTAATTGCAAATATAGCTATTGACAGTAGAGAGAAGTGGTTGGGTGTACAGATGAGTACATGGTAATAATGAGGGTTGAGATGATAGATCAATTGAGTAGCCAATATAAGAACTATGTAAAGATATAGATGGCTATCTTTTAAAGGAGAATTTAATTTCTGTGTGTATAAACAGAAGATGTTAATTTAGGAGGAGTAATCATGAGGTATAATGGACATTATTGATCCCATTTAAAAAAGTTAAAAAGGGGGTTTGGGAGACGTGACAAATGGTATCAGAGCCCAAAGTTCAAAAATTGGGCAAGATATGTGCTCACACACCCCAGTAGCACTGAAAATATATACATATTTTGGTAGCACTGAAAATATATACATATTGTGGTAGCACTGAAAATATATAGAGTTGCAGCTAGATAGAAAGTAAGATACCAGTTTTAAATTACAACCATGGGAATTCTCCCTCTTATAACTTTTATAGACTGCATGTATGAGCATTCTAATGATTTTAATATTATTCAAAATAAGAAAAGTAAGTTATATTCTAGATGAGCATACTATCAATTATATGGGTGTGGATTCCATGTCTAAACTATATATTACTTAGTGACAAAACTGTAGCATAGAAATTAATTATCATGGTAAAGGAGTGAGTGGATAATTAAGATTCTCTAGCCAAGCATGATGGACTACATAAAGGTATACTTCACAAAGAAAAATAGAGACTTTGAGTAAGAACTCTAGATTGTATGTTGTATGCTCATTGCACCATCAAAATATATATATATATATATATAATAGATAAATTTTTATTTTAGGTTGGGAAATCCATTTCCATACCCAATGATCTCCTGTAGAGCTAGACACCCTCATATAAGTGCATTTGAATCCTTATATAATCCTAATATCAAAAATATATATGAAGGTGAAGTAGTGTTAAAACAATTGAATGCTCATTTTACTTCTATACGTACTTTTAAACTATGATGTATAAGAAAAATCCAAAACGAACCCGTAACCCCAATATAAGGGCACGATAATGATAGGGGGTTGCAATTAAAATATCTCTACTATTAAATCTACTTAATTCTAGCGCTTACGAGCCTTACGTTACAGCATGTAAATGAAAATAAAACGACATCTCACCGGGTGTAATGAGTGTCGGAACATTAGTTAGTCAACAGAAAAATCAATTTTTTCGACTACATGGAATTAATTTAAATCAATAGCATTCGAAAACCGTAAACTCTAATAAGCGCAGAGGTAAACCAGTTCGTGCCATAATACTTAAGTAGTATCACAATTCTACAAATAAGTCCGGAGATGAACGATTGGTAACTCAACCCCTGCGCAGAGGAATAGTAACCGTGTTAAGAACAACCCTGTTACGAGGGGTCCCCAAATGTGTAACCAGGGGGCAACCGCGGAAAGAGAGACGAACGTAGTGCTGCATATTGAAACTCTATAGGCATTGCAACTTTAACTCATTTAACCTAGTAGAAGTTTTGAAACTATGGTGAAAAATCTCTAATAAAATTGTACGAGGATATGTAGTTCCCTCTCCAAGAAAGAATAAAAGCCGCGCGATAAACTTTCACCCTACACATACTATATCATAAACTTATTGTTAAAAAGTAGGTGTATATATGGAAATAAAGTGGAAACGATTGTTAAAAAGTATGTGAATAAAGTGGAAATGATTGTTAAAAAGTAGGTGTAAATATAGAAATAAAGTGGAAACTATGTGTAGATATGGAAATAAAGTGGAAAACGATTGTTAAAGAGCATTATTGGCGAATACGACATAGGTAGATATACTATACTACCTTGCAAAGTATAACGCATCTTCATTTAAACATAATCAAACACCTATATAAGTCTAACACCAAACGTGTAGCTATCAAAGGGAATTAGCATTAAAACAAGTGGAGGCGCATTTGATCTTTATACCCACTCTTAAACTATGGTATATATACAAGAAAGCAAACAACGGAGTCACGATGACAATAATGGTTTGAAAATAAAAGCACCAATAAACAACCTTGACGGCGCCGAGAGATGGACGAATCTTTCGATCGACCTTATGGTTTATATGAGTATATAACTAGCATTGTGCACGTCAGCGTGCAAAAAGAATGCCGAAGGTACCACTGGCATGATCTCTGCATAAGTTGATGGCAGAAGCGAACCGGATTCGTGACAAATCTGGTGAGGCGGTCAGCTTGTTTGCAACCTGTGAAGTCGACGGCCAATCTGGTGAGGCGGCAAATCTGGTACATCAGCTTGTTGGTATTAAGCATAATCTGAAGTGACAAATGGTATTAAGCATACAACCTTTATAGCCTGCATATATTACCATCCTAACAATTATAATGGTGCTAGAAAAGCAAAAATGTATTCTATGACATGTTAATATGTCATAGCTTGAAAAGAAAGTCCATTTCCTAGAAAAGTATACCCTGCATAGTAAGTGTAGGGCATATTCTGATTTTAAATCTATCTAAAACTCCTGATTAAGCATTTTTAGTCACCAACTAAAGCTATAAAGGAATTATATGACATAATAACTATCGACTCATATAGATAGGCATGAAAAAAAGGGGAGTTAATACGCTGAAGATATACCTATATGTACATAGGCCTCGAATGGCCACAAATCGGTGCACAGTTAAAACTCGATTTTGACCTATTTTCAAACATATACTTCTATGTGCCGCTATGCGGTCCAAAAACAATAAAATCAAAACCGTTATAAATTTTACCATGCTTGTTAACATCGCCTATATAGGGTCATATACCGGTACGTATAATGGCAATTAAATGATGTAAGAGTAGTGCCGATGTTTCAGATAATGAAAAACGTTGTTAGGAAATAGATATATATATATAGATTCATCCAGATCGTAGCATAATAACCTACGGCATGAACTGGCAACCAGATAGAAAAACTATGCGCGCGCCGTGGTATAGTGGTTGGAGTAAACCCTGTTCAGGATAATAAATAAAACAGCAGATTATATATATATCAATCAAAAACCCTGACGCATTGATACCGTAGGGTTAAACATAAATGAAACTGATAAATAAACATTTATATGAGGAATCACAATTAAACCATCCGGCGTCGAGAGATCGAACTTAATCTTTCGACTCTCGTTTCACTATATGCTTCTATATTAGTAAGAGAAGTAACGGTGAGCGATTATGGAGTTTCTTTAAATCTCGGGCGGGTCGAAAGTAGAAAGATATACATTAAAATCAACCCCGTATCAGTCGATAGCAGAAAGTCGACTGGGGTCGATTTATCTGAACCATCGCCCCAAATTTGCTGAGGCTCCACAGAGGGATGAGAACAGATTTTTCTTCCCCTGCAGAGGGTCAAACAGGGTCCGTTGCAGGATATAAAAGCTACTGAGATGGTAGGTTGCAGGAAGCATACGAATGAGACCGAGAACAGAGAGTGATTCGAGCACGGCCGATAGATGCCGACTAACACTCCGTCTCGGATAACCTCGTATGCTACAGCCTCTCTGCACTCGACCTGGAAAAAGAAAACCAATAATAAAACAATAAGCACCGTGGGGGAAATAGGGAATTCGCATACGAAACGAATACCCTAAACGACTGTTTAAGCGCTGCAGCAAAACCACGAAGGGGAAGGAATGAATATAACGTATCAGGAATACTGTATTTAGTCATAATCACCTGAGACGAGGTCCTGTACTGGAGATAGCGAAATCTCCTTGCACCAGCAACTGTCATAATGGAATCGAGGCGTTCCCAGGCCTGGAGCCGCTGGAATGGTCTCTTCAAGTCCATCTGTCGAGTCTACAAGGACAAGGGATGGTGTACCCTGCCTCGGGCTAAACTTCTCGCCCGAATTCTTAGTGCAACACCTGTAACAAAATCCGAATAGCGTGATCCGCATAAGTTCCGCGTAGAAACCAGAGGCGTACACAAAAATATAAACTATACATCTAATGTATTTTACCAAGGAGCCCGCGACGCGTCGATCAGAGATGATATCCTGGCACGGTCCGGGGAATTGGGCAGAGTGGCGCGTCGACGAGCATTCTGCCACGATCTAGACCTAGGTAACCTAAGCCAAGTCGTGACAGATCTGGTATCTGATGAGACAGAACGCCGGCTGTGTTAGTCTCGTGACGACAATAATAATATTTAATCGTGCCACCACGTCTCCATAAGGCGTTAATACCACTGCTTTCAGTAAAATTCTGTCAAAATTATTCTAGGAAAATTGTTGTTTATGCCGTGGCGAAATTTCACGACAACCTTTGAATTTTCCTCAACCCTGAAGAGCGGACGGCTTGCCGGCATCAACTAAACATATGTCTTTATATTAACGCGTATTAAAATTTTACATTCAAACCGAGGTTGTAGAGAAAATCGAATTACCAATCAGGATAGAATAATGCATGTTTAGGCGTGCAAGTCAAATTGAACACGAATTAAAAGGATAGGTGATGGTACTCAAAAAAAAAAAAAACCGTGAGCTGATTGGATAAAGGACATTGCAAGTGTTAACGTTCACACATTATGTATATAATTAAAGGTCGAAATGCGATAGGACTACCTAGTATTATATACATAAGGTTATATTAACAATACTCCCTCGAGATATATATAGATATATAGGTATGCTGACACATATACATAGGTAGGAAGTATAGTGGGTAAATCGATATATGAGGAAAGGTAAAGAGCGTTAATATAGGATTGTACATGTTTATAGGGATATATTATAAGAAGAAGAAAAAGGAAAAAAAAAAAAATCATCTCTTCATATTGTAAAAGGATATAGTTATATGTATATATATATTTATATATATTTGTGATGTGCTCAAGATATATATATATAGAGGCTAGGTGTATATATATATATACATATATGGAAAGTAGGATAAGATAAGGGAACTAGGTAGGGGTGATTTAAGAATATTCCATACTGGGATAAACCTTAATGTATTAATGGGTGTAATTGACCAATAATTGATTTGATGTTCATTATATTATAGAAATACGGGCGAATTTTATGTATGTAGGTAAGGGTTCATTTATCTATGCAGTGTGTGGTTACATATATGACTCCTATTTATATACGCAACAAATAGTAGTCATTCGCACGGCATCACATTTTAACATAAAATGTATAGGGGATAAAGTATATCCTAATTATGTAAGCGAGAGCATTACGCTGATATATAGATATGCTTACTATATAGGTAGTTGCATTGAAATCGATATAGAGCGCGCCTACATATATATAAATCGATATGTGACCTTTATACAAATAGATATATATAAATGTTACGCATAAAGTATGCCCTTTTTTTTTTTAGACAAAGGCTACTCTTGGGGTAGGCCATCTTAATGTAATTTGTCAATTAATTAACAATCATCCATGGACTTCATACTTACATATGTACGTATGTGTTATAAGGATTTAGAGGTGTATGTATTATAATGATATATTTATGTGGGATATGTGAATATATGTACACAGTACATATGGTTACCGCCTAGAAAGGAATTGAACTTATGGATGTTAAGCGCGGCATACAAACGTCTAAGATGTAGAATAAAAGTTGTACTTTATAATTGTTATGGGAGAATAGTATATATCGATGCATGTAGATATATATAAATATATACACCTTAATATATAGGAGGAGGTGGTATAAAGCGCACTTTAAAAGTGTTAGTAGTCCAATGGTATAGGCCTACATATATATGAATAATTATATGTATATGTGCATAGATAAAACCATGACATATACGTGGAAGTTAAGAAAGAGGCATTTTAGACTTCTATGGGTATGAGATTGGATATATATACCTATATAGAAATATATATATATATATATATATATATATATATATGAATAGGATTGGTAAAGTGGCACTTTACTTTGATTCCACTTTAGTGAATTCAATAAGTGCATGGGGGAAACTTTGAGAATGAAAATCTATCCTATGGAAATTAACCAAAAATTGGAAAAGTTGCTAGTAGAAGATCAATAAAAGAGATTATTTTAAATTTGGTATATATATGGTAACACTTTCAAAAAAGGCTTGAACTTATATATGAATATATATAAATATAGGGATATATATATATATTCATATGTTCATCAAATTAATATTGCTAAGGCTATATATATATCATACATATATCATGGTTACTTATACAATAAGGGTTGGAATGGTAGAGATTATTAATGAATCTAGTTGATTTCTAATTAAATTAAGGAATTAATAAAAGAAACAATGAAAAGATACTAGAAGTACAACTATAAAATGGGCAAGGGTAAGCATAACCATGCATATGATCCAATTGTTTTCTCTCATTTATGTGTACTAATGAAAAAAGTTGAGAAATTGTTTAGACAAGTGTGTAACAGGAAATTGGGCACTCTGGAAACGAAGAGGAAAAAGGTGAAAATAAAGCACCTAGAAAATCCAGAAAAGCTGAGCTGAACCAAGTTGCGTGAGGAAAGAATCTCACTGAAAAACAAGAAAGGATAAGTAGTGTACTAAAAGTGCACTAAACTATTATGAACCTGAACGGTTTGATTTATAACTGAATGTCTTAAGTTATTGAAATGTAGAATACTGTTGTGAATTATCAATTATATGTACCTGATATTACTTACCTTGGTATGAATTGTGGACAGAGAAACTAGAATGACGGATCTTCCATACAGACTTCTTGCAAAGAAGTAGGAAGAAAACCAACTAACTAAGGCATCAGTAAATATAGTGGGGGCAGGAGAGTACTCTGCTAGAAACTAATGGCTTATACATTAGCCCTACCATTGCTTATTAAATTTCCTGATATATTTCATGTCTCCTTGTTGGGAAGGAAACGTTATAATACATGATGCTTCTCACATGAGTGATTTAAATTGTGGTCCAGGCGGAACCAGAAGAGGAATTTCATTCCAGAGTCACTTCAAGGATGAAAGCGAGAAGAAATGGAATGGCGGAAGTGAACAGTAGCTCGGGTAAAGGTGCAGTGGGGCACTTTACTGCTAAAAACGCCACATGGCACAGAGAAGCTCAAATGATGGAAAAGCATTCATAATTATGTTCAAAATCAACTAGTAGATAGTTGTCAACACCGAGGACGGTGTTTATTTTTCAGAGGGGGAATATGTAACACCCCCAAGTTCTATGCCTTTCAAATGAGACATTGGAACATAAATCCAAAGGGGAGTGGACCCCAGTGGATGATTATTGTGTGGATGTGGTTAATTTTGTAATTATGAAAAAAAAAAAAAAAAATATTATGTATGCACCATGACCAAAAAGAGAATTGAGATCACTTGCCAAAAATCCATGAGGATGGATAAGGCAACAAATCCCCAAAAAGCTTTCAAAAATACTTGAAAGAAATTTATTTAGATTTAAGGAGAAATCTAAATTTCCCCAATGAAGAGGAGTAGTTGGGAAGAGGTGAGAAAAGCTGGAAAAGCTGAGGAAAAGCTTAAAGCAGCTTTAAGGAACCCCAAGAGGGGAAGCCTAGGCTAAACAGGAAAGAAAGCATCCTGCTATTCTGGACGCAGAATTAGTAACATGCTTTGGGGTATGAGCTTAAATAAGCTGATCCTAGAACAGATTAGTGGTTGATCTGGGCTAGGAGGTGATCTCTGCTCGGGGGTGAATCCTGGGAGATAAAGAGGATTCTAAGGTTGGGAGGACTGGTCATGGTAAAGGGTGCATGCATACATTTTGAGATATATGTAAGTCTGTGTTAAATGTATCCCTGTTTTATGAAATTGTGCTGTCATATTCCTTTATGAAATTTGTAAAATTTTGATGTTATATTCCTTTATGCAAATTATGAAATTTCAAAGTTATAGTGCATTATGGAATGTAGGAATTGTATGTTAAGTTGCAGTATGCCCGGTTAGATGGATTAATGGTTCAGTAAATTATGTAATTGCAAATATAGCTATTGACAGTAGAGAGAAGTGGTTGGGTGTACAAATGAGTACATGGTAATAATGAGGGTTGAGATGATAGAACAATTGAGTAGCCAATATAAGAACTATGTAAAGATATAGATGGCTATCTTTTAAAGGAGAATTTAATTTCTGTGTGTATAAACAGAAGATGTTAATTTAGGAGGAGTAATCATGAGGTATAATGGACATTATTGATCCCATTTAAAAAAGTTAAAAAGGGGGTTTGGGAGACGTGACACAACTGGTCCCAACCAGCTCTAGAAAATACTCCCCCTTTACCAATTTCACAGAATGCCTACTCCTCCTCTAGGACTCCGCTTTATCCTCAGAGGAGTAGGTAACTATCTTTCTAGCTATCCCCAACCACCTCCTATTCTTGGATACCATCAACTTAAAAATATTTTATTTTCATTAATTAATTTTAACAAATTAAATAATTTGCTTTATCAACAATGATGATTTAAGTTTTTCTTGCTAGATAAAAGAAAATTAAACAAATTGTCTTTAACCAGTTAATAGTAGTTAACTTTAACGAAGTTGTCACAACTCCCCCCCTGGAAGTAACATACATGTGTTGTACATTATTATTTCCGAAATCATTAAAAAATGATACTTTAACATTTACTATTGCAATTCACATTGCAATCTTTGCGATGTTTCATTTTTCCACAGATTTTCTGTTTCCATTAAGCTACCCATGCTTACTATAAGAAACAATCCTAATCATAAATATGCATTTCTCAAGCACATATTATCTTGCGCAATCATTTTAAGTTCCTGCATAAAATGTTGTTATGCATACAATGTCGTCGTGCATAAAAGAATATACAAATATTCATTAATGCATATGTGTCAATAACGATTAGAGTATGAGTGCAAACATTTCCAATTCCCATAATGTTATGTTCCAACAGACTGGCACAGGAAGTAATTAACTTAATCACTTGTTCAAAACTTTCAAATAGCTTTAGTCAAAATCAATTCGTCCATATAACTTTCATTAGTTATTCATTCATAACTAATCAATTCTATTAATATTTTTAATGTATCCATGACGACTCATGCAAACACTAGCCAGTCAACTAGTTATTTAGTTAAGTGTCACAACTTGACCCATCAAGAGGCTTTATTCGATTTAATTTTAACACTCTATCATCTTATCTAAGGAATTTCCTCATCTTTTGCATTCATGCTTTAGTTTCACACACCATCACTATACACATTCATCTTTTTAAGGTAGTGCATTTTAACTTTAGAAATGTTATTGCATGCAAAAACAACTACTTCTTTTCAAACTCAAATGAAAGGTAACTATTTTTCTTTCATGCTTTTTATACTTTCTTTCCTACATAAATGAAGCATAATACACATATTAATCTCATATGCATACTCTTATGCAGAAAAAATATATTATAATAGCATGTACTTTTTTAAGAATTCTTTTGAATAGAAGCTAATCTCATGTGATGCCATTTTTTATGTATATAACAATGTCCTTTTTAAAAGAAATCAACATGCATATGAATAGAATTCTTAAATAAAATAAAATAATTATCTTTATTTCATTCGAAAAACTTCTCTCCCTACTTCAATACTCATCTCGATCAGGAAATTCACATTTCTCCTCTACAACAATATTTTCTTTTCGCAGCATCGACAAGATTTTATAGCATGATTAGGTAAAGCCTTAATCAATAAATAATCAATATTTGAGTGATCCTTTAACACCTATTCATGTGCATATATAATATGTGAATACAATGACACAACATGCTATCTTCTAACATCTACATTAGTGTGAGTAAGTAGTTATCATTTCATGTCAAATAACTCCCACATTATTATAACTTTTTTCACACACGCACCCATTCGTATAAGACAAATCACAATATTTTTTCAGAAATTTTACTTAAACTTTTACAAAAGACTCACCACTTCAGCTTTTGCCTTTGGGGCATCCAAATATAATAAAGCTAACACATTTCCTGTTGTTCCTATGCATACAATGCATACAGATTCTAATATTAATTTCCCAACAGAGTACTTAACGTAATCGAGTAGGAAAACTCATGATTCCTCTTCGAGGACATATAAAATAATAGTTATGATAGCATAAAGCACTCACATACTCAATAGATCTTCTATCCATGCAAAGAGCCTTGTTCCTCTATGATTCTACATGCAAGTTGCTCATGATTTGCTTCCAATAATTTACCATAGATAGCCTCTTTTATGCATAAAAACAATGCAACACTAACAAGGTTAACTTAACCTTTAATATAACTAAATCAATAAGTTTACATAATCCATCTAGCAATGTAGTGTATTCAAGAGGTTATTCTCTTTAGCCTATATTTATTTTCAAGGAAAGAACTTGGATTCCTTATCATTTAACACACTGGTATGAAATCCCTTTTAAAAGAAAACAAGATTCCCATCTTTTCTTAAATAAGATATATATAAAGGCAAGCAATTTTACTTATTTATGTTTTACTACTACTCACACCTTTCAAGATACATACTAGTAATCTTTGCAAGAACTCACATGGGTTCTTCTTAGCAAAACTAGCATAGTATTTTGGTCTTTTACCATGATATATCTCTAGGAATATTATTATATTTCTAAAACATTAACATAATAGAAATATTTTCGAGAACTTACATTGTAAGTTTGTCTTTACGTACATGGAAAATATATATCCTTTTTAAAAAAGCTCTAACTTCATTGCTATTTAATTTGTACGCATTTTATTTTCCATAAATGCAATAACTATTATTTCAAGAAAAGAAAGATAATAATACTTATCTCTTGAAACTCTTTATTCAACTTGGATTAGAGATGTGATGCCTTCCTTCACAATCTCAGATCTCTCAATTTCTTTCCTCTTAACAAATCCCAAAGGTGCCAGTGCTGCAACCTTTAGCTCTGATACCACTTGTACCTTACATCGTTAACCTCACATGGAAATGTAAGGAGTTAAAATTTTTATACAAGTTACTCATGGGTAACTATCCACTCACTATTAAATATTCCTTACTCGTCATTACATATAATGCTTAACAGTTCATAGTGTAACTTTAGAAATAAGAATAGTAAACTCCTTAACCATTAACAACCTCCATTACAGTACATTAATTAGTCATCACATACTTACCATTATGAACATCATAACAAGAAAGGAATCAACATCATCAACTTGACACAATAATCAATCACATCATTGAACACCAATATACCCTGGAAACCCCGTAGGGTGAAAACCAACAAACGTTTAATTTTATTATTAAGCGCTCATGAGGGTGATCAGCCCTCACTCAATGGCTTATGATGGAGACCATCCCTTAACCATCGTTTATAAATCTTACAAGGAAATATACAGATATCTAGCTTAAAGCCATTACAATAAATATGTTACCATTTACCCTTTGGTATTCACATCTTCATATCTTGATGGCATGGATGTACCTACAATTCTCCATCGTACACTGGGTCATCCGGTAGTTTACACTCATCTGCATGAACCATAATCATTTGCCTGCCACTAGGTTAAGCATAATATTTCCTTTATACATATCACCATCATACCCTGCTAATTTTACCTTCAATGTACATTGATGTCAAGATTCCTAAAGTATAAAAAATCATTTCATATATCTATACTATAGCATTTTCTCCATCTACTCATGTATATTGACGACATGCAAGTAAAGTACCTTGACGTTCTCCCTTTAACAACACATACCTCATATGTGCTATTTATAAGTCATCACATTAACTAATGTTTCCGTCGCATAAGCACACATTCCTGCAAGACAATAGCTACATCTTCCCAGCATATATTTAAAATAAACTGATACATTAGTTACGATATTCGTGCATGCGATTTATATAAATTTAATCAAAATAGCCAACCCTTAAGCTATTACTTTTAGTGCATGAAATGCAAGCTAACATAGTAAATGTTGCTTCCATGTAGGCAAATGCTTATAGATTCCAAAGAGCACATGGCTTCCTTCAGGAGTCTTCCCAAAGGAAATATCAACACAAGTGAGCATGTAAACATATGTTTTCTTTTCTGTAATACTATGCAATTAAGCATACAAATACATGTCTTATTTTTCAAATATTATACTAACAATCATTTCCAATGTAGTTTAACACAACATGCTATCTTTCCCACCTACGAACATGTATATTATTTCCAATGAAAGTTAATACATATTTTGCATGCCTATGAATGACCTTATTCCAAAAGAACTAACATAAACTAACATATTAGTTTTGATATCATAAAGGTACTCACATATTCTCCTAAATATTAAGATAGCTCAACATTTCTTTATCAATACCACACTAAACTATCCATGGATTTATTAATTAATTTGTACCAATACCATGGTAAACTATTATTGGATTTATGAAACTATCCATGGATTTTTAATTAATCTTTACCAATACCATGGTAAAATATCCATGGATTTATTAAATAATTACTATTTACAACATGGTTAATGTATAGAATATTAATGTCAGAAAATCTCTTTTCTACTTCACTACACATGAAAATATTTCAAAGAGTTACCCTCTATATTCATTCTCAAGAAAATACCTTGGATTTTGTACTAAATGAGTACAAAATCCCTTTTAAAAATAAATATCATGCATCTTCTATTTTCTCACTTATACAATATTATGTAAATATTTATATTAAAGAGTAACCCTCTTTAATCTATTCAAGAAAATCTCTTTTAAAATAAAGAGCATGCATATTCTATTTTCTTGTTATACAATATTATATAAATATTTATATTAAAGAGTTACCTTCTTTAATCTATTCAAGAAAATCCTTTTTAAAGTAATTACCATAACTAACCATTGTTTTGGGCATAAGAGCTAGATAGACCTTTTTTTTTTAAATAATAGCACAATTAACATGTAACCTTTGCAAACCCTTGCAAAGGAATTAACACAATGGACTTATCTTCTACTCTCAAGAAAAATATATTCTTTCAAAAATAGCAAATATCATTTTCTTATCTCAAGAAATATGAGAAAGATCATTAGTACTCTTTCTATTTTCTAATAATATTTTTTTAGAAAAAACTATATGATATATATAATATTTATTTATATATTTCATCTCACAAAGAAAAAGATTATATAATAAGGAAATTTACCCAAAATTACTTATCTTAGCAGTCCACACGTACCTTCTGAAAAATATTTTAAAAAAATACATGGCATGATTACTTATCTTTTTCCTAAAAGAATAACCACCGTAGCAAGCTTCAGTCCTTGCTTGGAGAAATTTGATTGCTCCATTCTACATAAGGAAGCGACCTTCTGCATTCAACTTTTGAGAATCTTTCATGTTTGCATTGGCTTCTTGTACCGACTGCGTACTTTGCAAGTTTATGGCATCAAAGTAGAACTCGTTACACTTCTGATTGGTTCCACATGAATTTTGATCTGGTCCCAGATAATCTCTTTACCTGTGGGAAGTCATCAATGCAATATATTTATGTCTACAATTCAACAAATTTCTCTTGCAGATGGTGGAGATGAAACATTTGTTGAAGTTGAAGTCTTAATATATCACTTGATGAGTAAACGAGAGTAAATACAATGCATTGTAATGCCCTCTAGTGACACCAATCAAATATGCAGACTCTCCTCTTTTTAAAAAGGATGAAAAATACTCCCATAAATAATGAATACCCATTTAGGAATTCGTTTTACATCAATTGATTCTTGATTTTCGTCATATAACTGTTTTGGTAAAACATGGTAATTAAAAAAATGTAAATTACAATGGTTTACATGGATGTTACAAAATTCAATTAGTTTTTCTTTAGATATGTCAAGTTGATATAAAATTATTTTAAATATTATCAAATTAAATTATTTTTATTTTTATCTCTTTATAAATATGTAAAGAGTTTATACTAGAATATATTAGTTGATATGGATATTGTAATATCTCATCCAAGGTTTGTATTGGAATGTTTTTAAATAAAAAAATTACACATTTTCCTAATATTCAAAAGAAAAAAGATAACAATTTATTTTAAATTACTTTAGATCTCACAAATTGAAATAAAATTATTTTAATTGTTATGGATATTGAAATAATCTATTTGTTTATGATTACAATGTTAATATTTTTTTAAATATCATGTATCAATTTCATCCAATTAAACACCTTCCTTGTACTAAAGAAATAAAATGCAATTTTTTTTTATTTTTTTTTATGATTATTATTTCTTTTAATTTTTGTAATGTAAATATATTTATTATTTATTAATGTAATATTAATAGACAACATATAAGTATACTAATTTGTAGAAAATTTATCAAAGAAAAAATAAATTTGGTAAATCTTGTTAGGAACATCTATTATACTACTATCCATAAAATATTATTTAATATATATATATATATATATATATATATATATATATATATACTTTTTCTCTTTTTTATATATATCAAATACCTACTAAATTATATGTTTTATTTATGATTAATTTAAAAAAAAAAATAGTATGTTAATTTCCAAATTTATATTAAAACCAATTGTCATATATGCTAATCTCTTAATGTAGGTGGACTAATATTTATTATTCAAGGAAAACTAAAACATGTTATTGTTCGTAGTTGGTAAGAGTGCATACCTTCTTTATAAAAATGATTAACAAATTTTGTATTATATTTAATATTTATTTTAATATTATATCTTAAATTTAATTATTATTATTATTATTAGTTTTTTATATATTCAAGTTACAAAAATTATTTTACATAACATAAAAATGATTAATATTTAATTTTATGTGATTTTGTTTTATTACTATTTTTGTGTACCATTTTTTGTGTGTAAAGAAAACTAAGTAAATTTTAATTCATAAAATTATTTTGTGCATTTATTTTCTAAAAAAAATGACATTTCACAATTTCACATTAAATATAAGAGAGGGAAGGTCTATGTGGGACTTGTTGTACTGAGATATGTGATAAGTATTGGTTGTTACGATAACTTTAATTATGGTCCTCTACAATGCCTCTATGATATTATTTACCCAATGATCAATTTACATAACCTTTATTATAAGGAGATTTTGTGAAATGTTTGACATCACAGTAGCAGAGGATGTTATAGGTGATTTCCTTACCTCCTTATTATACTACTATCCATAATATATATATATATATATATATATATATATATATATATATATATATTATTAAATTTGTGTTTTCTCTTTTTTATACCTACCCAATAAATACAAAATATATTTTTTATTTATGATTAATATTTAAAAAAAAAAACAATATGTTAATTGCCAAATTTATATTAAAATATAGAAAGGATTGTACATTTTTTTAAGATTAGATGACAAAAGAAAAGTTATGAATGAAACCCAATTATTTTTCTTTCAATATTTTGTTTGTTTATTTTAAATTACATTATTAAAAATAAATATTAAAATATTTTATTTATAACTTTTTAAAATAGTGGGAAAAAATCATATTTGTGTTATCAATCCAATTGTCATATACTGTTATCTCTTAATGCATGTGGACTCATTTTTATTATTCAAGGAAAAATACAACCTGTTATTGTTGGTAGTTGGTAAGAGTGCATATTTTCTTTATAAAAATGATTAACAAATTTTGTGTTATATTTAACATTTCTTTAAATACTATATCTTAAATTTAATTAATATTATTATTAGTAGTAGTATTAGTTTTTGTATATATTTAAGTTAAGTATTTTATATAACATAAAAATGATAAATTTAATTTTATATCATTTTTGTTTTATTATTATTTTTGTGTACGAGTTTTTGTGTATAAGGAAAACTAAGTAAATTTTAATTCATAAAATTATACTGTGTTTTTATTTTGTAAAAAAAATGACATTTCACAATTTAATATTAAATATTGTTTTTAACTTTCAAGATTATCATTTAACACTTTTAACATTAATAATAATAATAATAATAAATTATATCAAAATTTAAATTTAAAAAAAATAATAATTATAAAAACCAATATCATATTATTAATATATAATATTTATATATATCTTTAAATGTTGGCCTAGTTAAAAGGTGAAATTGAAATACAATAAGATAAAATATTATCATAAAATTATATAAATCTTATCATCTAATTTTTTGGATATATGAAATGCAAACAATATTACTAAATAATTTTTCCTTATTTCAAATTAAAAGGTAATTTGAAAGACTTTTTTTTTAACTTTTAATTTGTTAATAAATTTTTATCTTATCTTATTTTTTATTTTAAAATTTCATTTTTTTAAATAGGTTTTAAATTTTAAATTTTAAATTATAGTGTTTTAAAAATTACCCAGTTATAATAATAATAATAATAAATAAAAAGCAAAAAACACAAAAACAAAAAAATTTCATACTATAGAAAAGCAAAAAAAAACAACAAAAGCACAGAAGCTCTAAAATAATGGAAATTCAAATGTGAAACAAATAGACCGTTAAGAAACTTCTTCGCTTAGAAAAAATAGGACAGTTGCCAGAAGTGGAAGTGGCAGACTTGCCTAAAATAGAGATAATTAGGATGGATGAGTTGGTAATGGGAGTGAAAGCCGTGAATAAAATATATCTGTTGATCTGGAAAAAGCTAAAGAAAACGGAAGTATCCGTTGATCTGGGAAAAGGCCGAAGAAAACCGAATAGGTACAAAGAATCAGGGATATCATTTTTAGTTTTTACGTTGAAGGAAAAGGACGTGGAAACACATATAATTTCAAATCTCCACCCTCTTTCTTCCTCATTCCGTTGTGGTATGTTTTTTGTGCAGCGCCTCCATTTTTGTGTGTTGACAGAAGAGGACGACAATGGGTTGGAAGAATTGTTGATGAATTCTCTTTTTATTCTATTGATGAGCACAATGAATTTGGCTCATCAGCTCCCGAAGATCATCAGCTCTATGCACTCAATGTTCTTTCTTGATTCACAGGAACAGCTGTTTGTGACAGAACCCACTTTCTTCATTCACGGGAAACGCTTACCCAAACTGTTTTTGGGCTGTTATTTTTTACTACTCCAAATTGTTTCCAGGTACTTTATTTATTTATGCTGTGTTTATTTAAATTTAATGTAATTTGTTGTTAATGTAAACTTCTTGTTCGCATTTACTCTTTACTTTATTTTCTTTAATTAATTTAACAACTCTCTATTTCATTTTCTTTAATTAGTTAACCTCCCTCAAACAGGCCTTCTGGGCTTCTTTCTTTCTGGCCTTTTTTTCCTTTAATTAATTAGATATCTTGTTCGATTTAGGTTTATTTTTGTGTTGGCTTTCAAATTTGTGTGCTCCGTTCCGCTTCGAGAGCCAGAATAAACTTGTTTTTAGTTGTCACTTCTTTTTAATATCATGGCAGTTTAATTTAATCTAAAATTCATTGAGTTCTTGATACCAATTTCAACCAGGCCGCCTAGGATAGAAATATGGATTTTGAGGATCTTTCCTATGCAAGTATAAACTTTTTTTTTTATTGAGCTATTGATGCCAATTTGAATTAGTCAACGTAGTATCGAAATCTTAAGACTTTTTTTTTTTTTTATGAAATACAAGAGTTATTTAATTACTTTAGAGGTTGTGCAATACTACCTTCATTGAAATTTTCATGTGCAACTAAACTTCATCTAATTCATCCAGTTTCCACTAGACTCGAACTGATGTATCGCTCCACCTTCCCAGTATCTTCCTTCCACATTCCTCTACATTGTATTTTCATTGTTTTTGCATTTGACTTGTGAGATGTATCCACTCGGAAAAGCTCTTCAGTGCTCCTTAGTGTCAAAACTATTAAAAAAAAATTATAGGGTTATGTTTTGGAAGATTGTTAGGTTAATACCATTTTACCCGTTGCCAAAGCATATATTATTATAGTTTTGAATGAGAGAGAGAGAGGGGGGGGGAATGAGAGAGGGAGAGGTAAAGGGGGAGAGGTGGAGAGAGAGGGAGGAAGGTAAAGAGACACAAAGATAGAGAGAGGGGAGGCGAGAGAGAGAGAGATAGAGTGATAAAGGGAGAGGTATAGAGAGAGAGAGGGAGGGAGGCGAAGGGGGAGTGAGAAGGAGAAGGAGACAGAGAGAACGAGACAAAGGGAGAGGGAGAGGGAGAGCGAGAAGTAGGGGGAGAGAGAGGAGGAGATAGAGAGATAGAGTGGGAGAGAGAGTGGGGGAGGAGGAGTGATATGTAGTGGGAGAGAGAGATGGAGAGGGAGAGTTAGAAAAGAGAGCGAAAGAGGGGAAGAGAGAGAAAGATAGAGAGATAGAGAGAGACACAGAGAGAGAGAGAGAGACAGAGAGAGGGCGGGGGGGAAAAGGAGAGAGGGTGGGAGAGTGAGAGTGAAAGAGAGAGACGGAGGGAGAGCGAAAGATAGATAAAGGTTGTAGAGAGAGAGGGGGAGGGGTGGAGAGACTGAGATAGATAGGGGGAGAGAGATAGAGAGGGGGAGAGGGGTAGAGAGAGAGGGCAGTGGGGGGATGGAGAAAGAGTGAGAGTGACTAAATGAGTGGGAGAGAGAGAGAGAGGGGGGGGGGTGAGAGAGAGAGAGGGGGGGGGGAGAGAGAGAGAGAGGGGAAGAGAGAGGGAGAGAATTCGGGGAGTTATACATACACACACATATATATATATATATATATATATATATGGAGATAAATAGAGGGAGAGGGGATGAGAGAGAGAAAGAGAGGGCAGAGAGATTGGGAGAGAGAGAGATGGGGAGATGGGGAGAGTGGAGACGAGGAGAGTGGGAGAGAGAGGGGGATAGAGAGAGAGAGAGAGAGATAAGGGAAGAGGGGTAGAGATAGTGGGGGATGGGGGGAGGGAGAAAGAATCAAAGGGAGTGAGTGAGGGATAGAGGAGGGGAGAGGGGGAGAGAGTGGGGGAAACGAGAGAGAACGAGAGAGGGAGGGATTGTAGTGTATATATATATATATATATATAGAGAGAGAGAGAGATAGAGAGAGAGAGAGAGAGAGAGAGAGAGGTGGAGATAAAGTGGGAGGGAGGAATGGAGGGTGATATAGTGAAGGGCATGGATGGGAGTGGTCTACGGACATTGGGGGAGGGGCAGAGAGAGAGAGAGAGAACAAGGGGGATCATTAGAGAGGTAGAGGAAGGTGGGGGATGCAGAAGGGTTGAGATATGGATAGATGGATGGAGGGAGGCAAGGGGGAGGATTGACGTGAGAGAGTGGGAAAGGGAAGGAGAGAGTGGGGGAGGAAGCGAGATAAATAAGGATGGAGAGGTAAGGGAGAGGAGATATAGTGAGATATGTACTGAGAGTGACATAGGGGGATAAAGAGTAGTAGGGTGGGAGAGAGAGAGTGAGTGGAATATATATATATATATATATATATATATATATATATATATATATATATAGAGAGAGAGAGAGAGAGAGAGAGAGAGAGAGAGAGAGAGAGAGAGGGCTGATGGGGGAGATGATGTGAGAGAGTGGGAGTGAAAGAGGGAGAGGTTAAGTGTGACAGGATATATATAGAGAGAGAATGTGTGAGACAAGAGTTAGGGAGGAAAAGAGATAGGGAAAGAAAGAAGAGAGAGAGAGGGAGTGGGAAGGAATAAGAAAAACAAATAAAGGGAGGTGGACGGTGGGAGTGGAAGTGGTAGTTCGGGAGATGTAGAGTATAATTTGTGGTACAATGGGGGAGAGAAAGAGAGTGTGAGACAAAAAGAGATCGGGGGGGAAGGGGGTGGCGGGCAATGGGGAGAGAGGGCGCGAGCGATAAAATTAGGGTGGAGGTGGAGGATGATTCTTGAGAGAGGTGAAGGGGAGTGTGTATGCGAGAAAGGGAGAGATAGAGATAATGAGATTGGTGGTTAGTAATAATATAATAGGTCGATACCATGGGTCATAAAAATATCACGAATCTCCCCTTTTCTACTTTTTCCTACTCAATAATATAAATTGATTTTATATTTTTTTAATTTTACCCACATTCACTTAATAAGACCCTTTAATTTAATTATACATTGACACTTCCAAATATTACTCTTTTCACTTGTATGATAGCTAAATAATTGTACTAAGTGATCCCCTTTTTCCTTAAAAATAGCCTATGGGAATCAAATAGGGCATTCAATCAATGACTATTCGAAAGATAAAAAATCACATGGTCAAACCTCTCCAGGTTGAAAAATCATTAATCTTCTTCATCCATGCGCTCTTAGTTAACTTTACAATTTTCATGCTAAAGTGAACTTATATCAATTCATTGCCAACTGTGCTTACATCACAAATGGCTTCATGTGCCATCCTAGAAGGACACTACCGTGAGGGTTGTAATTCAAGGGCACTACTATGGAGGCCATAATTGAAGTGGCATCCCTATGATATACCATACATAACACATTCCATTGTTAAATGTATTTCAATTTTATTCTTGATAAAGGTTCTAAGTGGTCATGGAAAGTGTCAGTGTCTTATCATCATCCTTTGAAATAGTTTGGAAAGAGGTTTATGCCACCAAGATAATGATAAAGTAAAATAAATCCATAATAATATATAAAAAAATATAAAAATAAAAGATATGGCTGGGAACATAATTAGCTCATGGGAAAAAACCTATTATGAGCTCTATCCACCTGATTAGCCATCATCTGGTTGTTAGAGCACTTGATCCTACCCAAATAAAAATAAATCCTTGTATTTTCCCAACCTTTATGAGAAATAAATCACCATTTCTTAAGTTGTATTAGAGTGGTGGAAATAGTATGCCAATAAAAGGGGTAACTCGTCACTCCATGATTGATCCCTTTTTACATATATACACTCTATATGTTGGACATCAAGTAGTTGGTCTCTTGGCTATGTCACCAAACCCTTAACTCTTTCCCAACACATTTCCACCCTCTACAGTTGTGCCCATGGACTAATGGATTGACCTAGGAATTTTAACTTCCCCTTGGGTGTTTGAAACACATAGTACAGTTATCCAACTATTCATCGCAAATATAATAGAGGGAAGGTATATATGGGACTTGTTGTAGTGAGATATGTGATAAGTATTGGTTGTTACGATAACTTTAATTATGCTCCTCTGCAATGCCTATATGACTTTATTTACCTAATGATCAATTTACATAACCTTTATTATAAGGAGATTTTGTGAGATGTTTGACATCATAGTAGTAGAGGATGTTATAGGTGATTTCCATACCTCCTTACCAGTGGACTAGAAGTTCTCATATCCAAATTATAGAGAGGTAGATTTACTTTGATGTTGAAATTTTCAATACCTATGATATATAATTTGGCTAATAGAGGGATTTATATAATGATTTACAACTAGAGGAATTCCTAAATGTTAGAACATTAATCCCATGATTTTTAGCATTGGAGATATTGATGGTGTGATGAGTGAATATGTGACTACCCTAGTATTCTATTGCGAGTATTTGATGAGAATCACTTGATCCACAATCTAGATGATGATGGTCATCCTCGAGGTGACAAGGGATGGCTTCTATATAACTTTGGAGAGACAACACTTAGCTAGCTAATGCCACATCACCTAGTTTCCTCTTGTGAGGGCCATGTAGGGCACATTTTCGTCATAATCTCCTAGAATGGAGATGCTTTTGGTGTCTTGAACATGATCATCAAGAAATTCCTAGAATATGGAACACTCTTTAGCCCTTACATCACATCTTGAAGGAGTCTTAAACTAATTTGAAAATTTAACCATAATATAAGTATGCATTTATGTAATTAAAAAGAAAAAAAATATTAATATTATAATAATTATTAATTTTATTAAAAAATTATATAAAATATAAAATTACAAATATATATTTTTTATATCTAAAAGTATAAAATTATAATAGCATATAAATAAAATAATAATTTTTTTATAAAAAAAACAAACATGTTAATAAATAAAGTAAAACTATATGATGACATCCGTCATTGGTTCATTTTTTATGGAAACAAATGTTTATATTAAAAATTCTAGACTTAACTGGAAATAATTCAAAATACCTATATATATATGATCTTAAAATATGATTTTATTGTTTCATAAATTTATATTTAAAAGGGAAAAGAAATCCATATTACATAACTTTAAAACTTTAAATTATATATATTTTTAGTTATAGTTAAATTTAAAATAGATTAACCTAAAATTTGTTTCAAATATTATTATCAAAAGGAAGATTATTTTTGAAATATTAAAAAAAAACATTATTCAATTGAGAGTAAATTCCACTCTATATGGAGAGTCTAATAACATATGAGATTGAAGAAAAACATTACCAACAATCAATAAATGAGAAATATAATTGAAAACTATATAGACTATATAATGCTTTTTCAATTGGCATGCATGCCTTACAAGTATGAAGTTGTCTTTAAGTGTTACTTTTTGAAGTTTCCCTTGGATTTTTAGCACGATTTTTATAGAAACAATTGTAGAATTTTTATTTTTTTGTTGTTGTTGTTTAAATTGGTTTTTTTATTGAATATATGAATTCAACACATTGGAAAACCCCTTGGGAACTTCTTTGGTGTAAATTTCACACATTAAACTTGTGATTTCAATGAATCACTGCCACATTCCAGAAAATTCAACATGAAAATAAGTAGAATTTTTTTTCAAAAAATCACAATTATAGACATGTAAATGATATGATCATAAATCATTTGAAAAATTCACAATTTAGATTATAAAATAAAACAATTTTTTTTTGAAAGAGACACTTGAAAACAACTTGAATAAGTACTATCACGGATATCTAAATAATATGATTGCAAATTACTTGGAAAATTTCCTAAAAATTCACCAAGGCATGGAACATCACAAATTTTTTCTCATACATTTAGTAAGATATCAATATATTGTATGTATTGTGGCATAAGTTAATAATTACAATTGGATGCTGTGAATTGGCACTCTTTCTTTATTCAAGATGAGAAGAAGCTATATAATTCAAATAAAATACTAAACAAAATTGATCTTACAAATTTTTGTAACAAAATATTGCAAAATATGTTTATTCGTTCTATAATCACTAAAAAATTTGACTATTTATGTATTGATGAGGACATCCAAATATAGCTCCAAGAAGAAGCAACATTAGATTTTTAATTGAAATTTATGATTTAGTTGAAATGAGAAACTCACGAATTAAACACTCTTCTAAAGATATGAGTTGTTGTGTAGATTGAAAATTATTACTTGTAAATTAAAATTAAAATTTTAATGATGATGATGATGATGGTTAATGTCAACTGAGACTAATCTTTGGTCTATCAGACCTAAAGAAAAGAGTTATTTAATTTGATTTAAGATTTTATTCCTATGCTCAAAAATCTTGGAGAGCTTAAAATTTACATTAAAATTTTATGGTAATAATTTTTTTATGAATGTAAATTTATTTTTTCTTTGAGTATATCGAAATTCGAGAAAACTAAATTTTCTTAAAATAAGAACCTTATTTACATTGTAAATTTTAAAAATAAAGTTTGCAACTCCACTTTATTATCTTTGATATGGTACTTCGTTAAGTTAGATTTATGATAATTATACACATAAACATGTAGTGTGTTAATACAAAACTAAATAAGAAAATAATTGGACATCTCTTTCATTTTGATTGACATACTGTTAAAATGTTTTAATCATAATTTTTATTTCCAGTTATTTGTATAATATATACTTAGTTTACATTGAGATAATGATTTAGGAGTTGTATTTAGTGAGAACTTTTGTAACACCCCCAAGTTCTATGCTTTTCAAATAAAGACATTTGAACATAAGTCCAAAGGGGAGTGGACCCCAATGGATAACTATTGTGTGGATGTGGTTAACTATTTATTTATGAAAAGTAAATAAAATATTGTGTATGCACTATGACCAGATGAGAAAGTGAGATCACATGCCTAATCCATGAGGTGATGGAAAAGGAAAAAAGACTTTCCCCAAATCTTTCAAAAATCCTTGAAAGAAATTATTTCTAATTTAGATTTTTGAGGAAAAATCTAAATTTTCCCAATGAAGAGGAGTAGTTGGGAAGAGGTGAGAAAAAGCTGGAAAAGCTGAGGAAAAGCTTAAAGCAGCTTTAAACAGTCCCAAAATGGGAAGCCTAGGCTAAACAGGAATAAAGCATCCTGAAATTCTGGACGCAGAATTGGAAACAGGCTTTGGGGAAAGCACAACTTAAATAAGCTGCTCCTAAGCAGATCAGTGGTTGATCTGTTCTAGGAGGTGATCTCTGCTCGGGGGTGAATCCTGGGAGATCAAGAGGATTCTAAGGATGGGAGGACTGGTCATAGTAGAAGTATGCATGCCTAAGGTTGGAGATTTCTGTATGTCTGTATTAAGTATATCCCTGTTTTATGAGTTGTGATGTTATGGTTCATTATGCAATTTATGAGTTGTGATGTTATGGTTCATTATGCAATTTATGAGTTGTGATGTTATGATTCATTATGCACTTTATGGATTGTTATGTTATGGTTCATTATGAAAATTTTAGATTGATCTTTTGTTCAGTAACTCATGTCATTGTAAACCCAAGCTAGTGATAGCAGAGACAAATGGTTGGAGTATGTGGAGGAGTACCTTGTAGGAATGGGGTTAGAGAGGATAGATCCTTTGAACAACTAATCTCATGATTATGTATAGGTGTAGCTTGCTGTGTTTTAAAGGAACATTAACTTACTGGGTGTACAGACAGAAAATGTCAACAAACCATTCACCATGAACCGCAAGTACAAAACAACTAAACCTAAAATGACAATATTGATGGCACAGAATTCCCTGTAACCAATCACAGAAGGTAGTGTGATAGCAGTATGGGGTTTAGTAGGTCAGTTGTGTTACAATGGAAAGAATGGTAAAACTAAGAATTTAGATTATTCTGTTAAATGTAAGTGTAAACATATGAAAGCAGAAGTTGAAGCCTAGCTAAGTACGAGGATCTAACACTAGGGAGTCTAAACCGTGCAGTTCCGATTTGATTGAAGCAAGAGGATCTGTGTCCTAGTTTTCCATGGAATAGTTGAATCTTCACCAGAGTGTCAAACATGTTGAATGTTGTCACAGTAAAATAAGGGAAATCCTACTTAAACATCCATGGGGTGATAAGAGTTTGTGTGAGGAAAGATTGTAAGCATAGGTAAAAATAAAATGAACAGAGCATTTGTTTACCGTCCATATACACTGCTGGGAAAAGTAGTTGGAGCAAGGGAGGTTAACTGAGTATAGATAGATGTGTGCGAGGAGGCATACATCTATACCTCGATGCTGAAACTTTAAAATGATGAAAATTTTATAAGGCCTGCAAACTGGAAAGTTGAGGAAGGGCTTAGCAATCATCTAGAGTTGGACAAAACTCTGAAAAAGAAAAACCTGAGAAATACAAAGTACTATATATATAGATATACAAGTCTACTAGATGGACTGAGAAGAGGGGAGGTCAAGCCCAAAAATTCCCATGGAAATTCTTATATTCCATGGCCGTCTATGAGTATTGAAAAGAATTTAAACCCCGGATAGCAGTCTGAATTTGTAAGTGATTCAGTAACAAAACTATCAAATGTTATCTGGCGCATAAAGCAGAGAATATCTGAGTTATGTTATATGTGTAGAAAGCTGGGTCTGGGAGACGTGACAAATGGTATCGGAGCACCGGTTCAAAAATTGGGCAAGATATGTGCTCACAAAGAACTAGTAAACTGTTATAAATTTTATGGAAATTATTTGATGTTAGTACTACCTTTAACAAAATCTATTTTCAGGCCTTCACTTTTCAGATTTTGTTTAGTTGTAGACTCGTTAGCTATGGAGTAGAAACCTCCAGAAACTCTAAACCCAAGATGGTTTAAATCTGAAGGTACTTAGTCTCCATAGAAATACTGAATATTAACTTACTTCCTATATAATTACAATGGTGAAATTTTATGCTTACATGTAAGGGGAAAGATATATTAGCAGGCCTGAAGTTATAAGACATCATATAAGAAAAAAATCAAAGATTTTAGAGTATGTAGGTAGGTTGAAATTTCTAGCTTAAAAAGAAACTCTATTTTTTCATAAGGGCTATATCTTAGAGTGCATATTATCTCTAGGAATCTATCTCTAGTCCTGGAATTAAGCAGCAATTGTCAAAGACTGAATCTACAATTTAGGTATACTACTCAAGGATTATGGAATACATGTATATAGATATATATATATATATATATACCCTGTGATATATCTGTTCCTACTTATAACAGAGAAACATTATAGAGGAACTATAGTTACAGAGTACCATTTTAAAAAGAAGCAGTTGAATAAGACAGTATAAATTGTGCTAGAGAAATATTAATTCTACTCTCTAGGATTTTTGAAATGGTTATAAGTAAATAAATTTCACTTCATAAATTTCACTTCTAACTCTACCTTTAGTCATTGAGTTATGAACCATAGCCAAGGAGTTAAGTTATGGTTAAGAATCTCTATTCAATTACTATTATCTAATTTTATATGATAAAAGAAAAAAAGAAATGGGTTGTAAAAGTATAATAGCCATTATCACTTCCTAAATGTACATATTATTTCAAATTCTACTTCTAAACTTTGAGATAACTATAATATAAATTGCAAGGTGTATTACAAAAAAAAAAAATAAAAAAAAATCCATAGAGTAGAAATTCCAAATTCTCTAAACCAGGGTCGGGTTAAATCTGAATTTTCCTAACCTCTACAGAGGAGTAATTGTTGCTTTGTTCCTGGTAGGAACCAATGTGATATTGTATGCTTATGAGTATGCTAGAGAAACATAATACCAGCACTAAAGTTACAGGCTATAGATACAAACAGCTGGAATTAAATGCAATGAATTATGACATTCAAACTTAGGTTAGAAAATGAATAACATTTTGATAATACTCATAAGTGTGTAGATTTCACTTCTAAATATAATTGGAGTCTTTGAATCAACTACCATCCACAAGAATTCTATTTATATGTGAGGTAATATAGTAAAGAGCTATTGAATAACTGTAGGCATAAACCGAAGAAAATAGCAATTAAGAGCTAGAACTTTAGAAGGTATATTATGGTTAATCCAAGGAGAAAATCTGCAATATAGAAAGGATACCTTACTTATAGTCATTATAGAAGGTATGAACTTTAAAGTTCTACTCTAACCTTTAGAAGAAACGTTAGAGTATACATTAAACCCATGCTTATGGAACATTATTCATAAAACTGTCGAACACGTATATAGGAAGTTAAACAAAAGAAATATACAT
Organism: Pinus albicaulis; assembly: GCA_034641835.2. Classification (NCBI taxonomy): domain Eukaryota; kingdom Viridiplantae; phylum Streptophyta; class Pinopsida; order Pinales; family Pinaceae; genus Pinus; species Pinus albicaulis. Next base: position 13,113 of record JAXQQM020066999.1, on the reverse strand, counting down.
ATTTTACCAATGGTACCTCGCTAGTACAGTTTTAATCTTTTCTCCTTTGACTGCAAAGAAATTTATATGGAAATAAAACATATATGGAAAAAGGAGAATATATGCAGCTGTGGTATCGATAGGTAGCCTACGCGTAAATGCGGAGGTGTAAATATGATATATATAAATAAACAGCGCAGAGAGCGATTAAGGTTCAATTCAATTACATTTTCATCGATATACATAGATGATCTTTACAATTAGCTAAAGCAGTGGAAATTAAAACGATAATAAACTGCGTAAAATTATACCTTCGACATTCAACAGTTGGATAGGAGAAATAATAAAGGTTGCTTTGGAAAACAAAACCTTTGAACAACTTTATAGTAATAAACCCGAAAATTTAAAACGTGTGCATCCTATCCAACTTATTATTGAACACCTTTACACATGAGCAATAACCAGAAATGCTACGCGCTGAGCGCTAACTCTATAGCGAATAATCACAATGATACTTTGTGCAGGCTTGAAAGAAATATAGAGGTAAACAATATAATTCTGTTAGTTCACGAGCAGTTAACTAATCGACGTCAGGGTTAGAATGTATTTCATAGTACAGCGAACCGGCCGTAAAATAAGATCACCGCCTGTTAATGAGGGTTTACTCACAGCACCTAAGGCAAATCTTAACCGTAACATATAAAGGAGCCAACGTAACATAACGCGGTGACAAATACATATGAGTAACACCAGTTTTAAATATATATGAATACGAGTTCTGCGGCTATGTCATTAGATCATGAGCGTAGCACCATCATAGAATACCTGGGGACGCTGAGGCGAACCATTCCAGTCCCTGCACATACCGCTCAGACGCCACATCATATTTCGGTGGTGAAAAACCGAAATCGAGTGAAGCCACATTGCATGCACTACTATTTTATAATGATAGAGGATATATACATATACAGGCAGAAAAAAAAACGAAAGACCTAACTATTAACTGGTTATTCCCGGCGAAAAAAGAATCAAGAAAAAAAAACCTTATTCGGATGATCAGATCTGCAATAGTTATGATTGAAATTGAGAAATAATGTTACGCACTATACTGAGGCACAGAAACCCGTTACCACCTGTAACTTCAAAGTAGGAAGGTAAAAGAGAAATTTTCTGGCACGTTTTCATAAGCTATGATCGGTTACCATATTTAACATAACAGAGCGTTGGAGAAAAAAAGAAAACAAGAAAATCTGGACCAGGGTTTCAAGCATAATAGATGAAATCCCACTGCGTTTCATAAACCTCTCTCTCAGACACTTTTGCTCCAGCTCTCCTAAAGTTGACCTGCGCTAAACAAAGCGTGTGACTCCGGCAACAATGGCCGCGCTCATTCGCCTTCGAAGAATCGATCCCGGTTGTGATTTCCCTCTATAACAACATGCGCAGAGGGATTCAATAAACCAAGAAAATAATAGTGCTAAACGAATAGTAAGAATGTTGGCTACAGAGGGATTATAAGACGGACCGAGAAACCCTAAGTGAAATCAATCCATTGTACAGGATTAAACTCAGCAACCCTACGTTCTGACAAAATCCCAAAGGGGATCTTACAACTTCTGTGGCACAGTCACCTCCATCCCGAACGATAGGTTAAATCTTGGTTTAAGTGGTACTGGGTCAGCAGATTTCCAGCGAATGCACCCATACCGAAACGTCCTTTACACCTTCCCCAACCAGCTGTTGATGGTAGAGGGGTTCTGGGGCAAGCGATGGGGTACGAATGATGAGCAGAATCGTCCCATTCCTGTGTTGATAACACGCAAAGCTGCAGCCTCCAACCTAGTGGCGACGGAGGGAAGGGCGCCTGTCGCTCTCATAACTAAAGGACGGATCTCGTATCGGTACAAACTTTCCACATATCGACACGTAACGGTATCACAACAAAACCGCCGTCTGTCATTCTTAAACCTGAGGCTGAATTATTCGGTGCCGGCACGTATATGTCAGAGGAGAGGAAGAAATCACGCGGTTAGGGCTGAGCAGTAGCATAGTTCTGAGAACGAGACAGTCCGCTACAGACGTAGAAATCTCCCTGATCGGAAGGTGAGATCTTTCATCCCACAAAAGAAGCATATCAATAATCAGGATGCTGTAGGTTCCGGAATCGGAACTACGCCTCATCACGTGCCTGCACATAGCCGATATGATTAGGGTTACACTCGGAAAAAAAAGAAAAAAAAAAAAAAAGAAAAAAAAGAAAAAAAGAAAGAAGCTCGCTCATATATATTAAATCATAAAAAGTCGCGCACGTTTGGTGTAACCACTACAATATATGGATATTGGGCGTGGCATGTCATCATGCCAAGACAAAAACGGAGTATTAAAGTTACGAAGTCAATATAAGTAAGGGGATGCATATGACGAGTTAAATGAATAATAATTTTCACTTTCTCTAATGAAGTAAAGCCGTAGTGCCGAACGAAACGGTATTGCAATCCTTCAACGAATTGTATATATGCCTTTTTGACAAAAAGGGAACGTTAACATTTGTTAAAACTATATATATACATATATCTCTGGGGTGTATGAATGTTTAACAGTAAAGGGATACAAAGGCTCAACCTATCGTTCATATATCTATATACATATATGAAATCGATTTATTGTTAAAGAAGATGCACCGGTATATATATATGGAATATATAGAAGGTGGGTGAGATTATTGGAAAATGTGCACGTCCTATAGTCTAGGTTTATATTATGCCTAAATAAAATATATATATATATAGACCAACACATCTCAGGTTAATACTGTAAAGGATGGGAGCATATGTATGTATAGATATATTGGGTTGTAAAAAGAATATCGTTGAAATGATCAATGTTGTTATGAAGAAAAAGATGCTAGAACGTCATAAGAAACTTATTCAGAGGAAACGAAAGTCAAATAATAAAATGAATAGAGAAGAGATTTCAGTAGAAAAAAAAAATTTTGACTGGAGGTGTTACAAATGGTATCTATATATATATATATATTCTTTGTATAAGTTCAAATTAATATTGCCAAGGATATATATATATATATATATATATATATCATGTTTACTTATACAATAAGGTTTGGAAATATATATGATATATACAAACCTAGTGGATATATATATATATATGCTCATGAGATGTATATTTCCCAAGGCTTGAGATGTAAGTAGTATATGAGTAAGTGGAAGATGTATCCTATAAATAAGGCCTGTATACTGCCTCTATACTGCTATAAAAAGAAAAGAAGATTGAAGTACAAGTTTTAATTACAGTTAAATGGTTGATTTAGTAATTGTGGAAACATTACATTGAGTTAGGCATGAATGAATGAAGGGATAAATTAAAATTTTCCTGATGATTTACTTAAGGAAGAATATTCTTGTAATAGTGGAAGAAGGATTTCTTAGTTATTTATAATAATTTATATTTTTCCATGGAAATAAATTATATTTTCAAGTTGGTATATTTTATGAGTTTAGAGATAATGAGTAATAGAATTGGAAAAAAAAATATGGAGAAGTGATATTTCTCTCATAAGGAAAAAAAAACAAATATAGATTTAAAAAGAAAAGCATGAGAGATTTATGGGTTGCTTTTGTTAGAAAAAAAATAGAATGCTTTTATGCATTAGAAAAGAAGGAATTCTTTTATGATTTGGAAAAAAGTTGGAATACTTTTATGATCTATTCCATTTTAATTAATTCTATTTTATTATATAAGCCTATGAGAGAAATAGAAGAGGGGAATTAGCAAAGCATGAGCATACAATTAAAAGTAAATGCATAAATTCTGGTGAGTCTTTGAAAAAGGGGAAACTGTGTCAAATTTATTTTTTGACATTATCAAGTATTAATATTTGTGAATGTTAAATTTTATTAAAGTTAATTTTCTTGAGTCTTAAAATTTAAGACAGGGAAAATAGTGTGAAATTATACAGCTACAAACCGAGAGAAAAGAAGGTGAGCTGTATTTGGACTTGGGTGTGGGGGAAACCCATGAGATCCAAATTTCTTCATGTAAGTTTTGAACTAGTGGATACAAGTCATAAAAGAGGCTAGAAGAATTGAGTTATAGACATTTTTAACGAGTCTGGTTATTACTAAGTAAATTGATTGGTTAACAAAAAGAAACAATGAAAAGATACTAGAAGTACAACTATAAAATGAGAAAGGGTAAGCATAACTATGCATATGATACAATTGTTTTCTCTCATTTATGAGTACTAATGAAAAAGTTGTAAAATTGTTTAGCCAAGTGTGTAACAGGAAATTGGGCACTCTGGAAACAAAGAGGAAAAAGGTGAAGATAAATCACCTAGAAAATCAAGAAAAGTTGAACTGGACCAAGTTGAGTGAGGAAAGAATCTCACTGAAAAACAAGAAAGGATAAGTAGTGTACTAAAAGTGCACTAAAATATTATGAACCTGAACGGCTTGATTAATAAATGAATTTCTTAAGTTATTGAAATGCAGAATGCTGTTGTGAATTATCAATTATATGTACCTGATATTACTTACATTGGTATGAATTGTGGACAGAGAAACCAGAATAAAAGATCTTCCAGACAAACTTCTTGCAAAGAAGTAGGAAGAAAACCCACGGCAAAAGGCATCAGTAAATAGAGTGGAGGCAGGAGAGTACTCTGCTGGAAACTAATGGCTTATAAATTAGCCCTACCATTGCTTATTAAATTTCCTGATATATTTCATGTCTCCTTGTCGGAAAAGAAAATTTATAATTTTTGTACATGATGCTTCTCACATGATTGATTGGAATGTGGTCCAGGTGGAAACCAGAAGAGGAATTTCCTTCCAGAGTCGCTTCAAAGATGAAAGCGAGAAGAAATGGAATTGCGAAAGCGAACAGTAGCTAGAGTAAAGGTGCAGTGGAGCACTTTACTGCTGAAAAGCTACATGGAACAGAGAAGCTAAGATGATGGAAAAGCATTCATAATTATGTTCAAAATAAACTAAGTAGATAGTTGGCAACACCGAGGACGGTGTTTATTTTTAGAGGGGGAATATGTAACACCCCCAATTTCTATGCTTTTCAAAATGAGACATTTGAACATAAGTCCAAAGGGGAGTGGACCCCAATGGATAACTATTGTGTGGATGTGGTTAACTATTTATTTATGAAAAGTAAATAAAATATTGTGTATGCAATATGACCAGATGAGAAAGTGAGATCACATGCCTAATCCATGAGGTGATGGAAAAGGAAAAAGACTTTCCCCAAATCTTTCAAAAATCCCTGAAAGAAATTATTTCTAATTTAGCTTTTTGAGGAAAAATATAAATTTTCCCCAATGAAGAGGAGTAGTTGGGAAGAGGTGAGAAAAATCTGGAAAAGCTGAGGAAACGCTTAAAGAAGCTTTAAAGAGTCCCAAAATGGGAAGCCTAGGCTAAACAGGAATAAAAGCATCCTGAAATTCTGGACGCAGAATTGGAAATAGGCTTTGGGGAAAGCCCAGCTTAAATAAGATGCTCCAGAACAGATTGAGGTTAGTCTGTTCTTGGAGGATCTCAGCTCGGGGGTGAGTTCTGGAGATAAACGAACTCTAAGGTTGGGTGGACTGGTCATAGTAGAAGTATGCATGCCTAATGTTGGAGATTTCTGTAAGTCTGTATTAAGTATATCCCTGTTTTATGAGTTGTGATGTTATGGTTCATTATGCAATTTATGAATTGTGATGTTATGGTTCATTATGAAATTTATGAATTGTTATGTTATGGTTCATTATGCAATTTATGAATTGTTCTGTTATGGTTCATTATGAAAATTTCAGATTGATTATTTGTTCAGTAACTCATGTCATTGTAAACCCAAGCTAGTGATAGCAGAGACAAATGGTTGGAGTATGGGGATGAGTACCTTGTAGGGATGGGGTTAGAGAGGATAGATCCTTTGCACAGCTAATCTCATGATTATGTATAGGTGTAGCTTGCTGTCATTTAAAGGAACATTGACTTACTGTGTGTACAGACAGAAAATGTTAACAAACCAGCAACCATGAACAGCAAGTACCAAACAACTAAACCTAAAATGAGAATATTGATGGCACATAATTCCCTGTAACCAATCACAGAAGGTAGTGTGACAGCAGTATGGGATTTAGTATGTCAGTTGTGTTACAATGGAAAGAATTGTAAAACTAAGAATTTAAATTATTCTGTTAAATGTAAGTGTAAACATATGAAAGCAGAAGTTGAAGCCTAACTAAGTACGAGGATCTAACACTAGGGAGTCTAAACCATCCAGTTCCGATTGGATTGAAGCAAGAGGATCTGTGTCCTAGTTTTCCCATGGAATAGTTGAATCTGCCCCAGAGCGTCAAACATGTTGAATGTTGTCACAGTAAGATAAGGGGAAATCCTACTTGAACATCCATGGTGTGATAAGAGTTTGTGTGAGGAAAGATTGTAAGCATAGGTAAAAATACAATGAACAGAGCATCTGTTTACCGTCCATATACACTGCTGGGAAAGTAGTTGGAGCAATGGAGGTTAACTGAGTATAGATAGATGTGTGCGAGGAGGCATACATCTATATCTCGATGCTGAAACTTTAAAATGTTGAAAATTTTATAAGGTCTGCAAACTGGAAAGTTGAGGAAGGGCTTAGAAATCATCTAGAGTTGGAAAAAACTCTGAAAAAGAAAAACCTGAGAATACAAAGTACTATATATATATAGATATACAAGTCTACTAGATGGACTGAGAAGAAGGGAGGTCAAGCCCAAAAATTCTCATGGAAATTCTTATATTCCATGGCTGTCTATGAGTACTGAAAAGATTTTAAAACCCGGATAGCAGACTGAATTTGTAAGTGATTCAGTAACAAAACTATCAATGTTATCTGACGCATAAAGCAGAGAATATCTGAGTTATGTTATATGTGTAGAAAGCTGGGTCTGGGAGACGTGAAAAGATAACTGTGCAATGTATTAAATATACATCTGTGGTTAAGTTTGGAATGAGTTTAATTCTGTGGCTAAACATATAGGTATACATGTAACATACTCAGGTTTTGCCCATTTATGGAACTCAGTATACGTTAACTAGTGATCCATGGCATTTATACCAATTATATACTCTGTGTTTTCTACTTATTTAATTCACTGCTAATTTCAAGTAAATATAATTTGTATCTAGTTTCTTTCCTCTATGATGCATGTAAGGGTACTAGGTTTCTTTCTTCTATAATTACGATTTAGTTCATAATACAGAAGCAGATTAAAGTTAAATTGTAAATCATTTTTGGGAAATATGTATTCTCAGATTTAGACTAGCTATGGTTTAGAGATTTTGATGAATTCCTTCCCATAGATGTGATTCCTACAACTGTACAGAAATTTGGAGACTAATTCCTCTGATATTTCTGTTAAATGTAGGGAATATAACCACCCACAACATGGAACATATAATACTTTTACATTCAATACAACTTAAAATTTATACCTACACCTTATAACAGAAAAATGTAACTGAACTAAGAATACCACTTAATTAGATGACCAATCCACCCAACCTTAAAATTCTTCTATCTCCAGAATTCACCCCCGAGCTGAGATCCCTCCAAGAACATATCAACCCCTAATCTATTCTGGAATAGCTTATTTAAGCTATTGCTCCCCAAAGCCTATTTCTAATTCTGCATCCAGAATATCAGGATGCTTTTCTTCTTGTTTTCCTAGGCTTCCCTATTTAGGGACTTTTAAAGCCGCTTTCTGCTTTTCTTGGCTTTTTACCTTTTCCCAACTACTCTCCAAATCGTTGGGGAAACTAGATTTTCCTAAAAATATAATTTGGAAATAAATTATTTCAAGGATTTTTGAAAGATTGTGGGGAAAATATCTGCCTTTATCCATCCTCATGGATTTAGCAAGTGATCTCATAATTCTCATTTTGCTCAATTTGCAAAAAATTATTTTATTCATTTTCTCAAATTAATATTTAATTACATCCACAAAATACTTGTCCTTTGGGGTCCACTCCACTTAGGATTAAAGTTCAAATGTCTAGTTTTTTTTTTTTTTTTTTGAAAATCAAACACATCAACTAGGGGTGTTACATATTCCCCCTCTGAAAGAAAACACCATCCTCGGTGTTACTATCTAATTACTAGAGTTCATTTTTCAAACAAAAATGGATATTTTTCCATCATTTCAGCTTCTCTTTCCTAGCTAGCTTCTTCAGCATTAAAGTGCTTCCACTGCACCTTTACTCTTGCTATTGTTCGATTCCTTAATTCAATTTCTTCCCACTCCAAGATTCGAAGCGGTTCTGGAAAGAACTCCCCTTCTGGTTCCACCTGTATCACATTCCAATGAACTATGTGAGAAGCATCATGTACATATCTTTTTAATAATGAAACATGAAACACATCATGCACTCTAACATGGGGTGGTAAGGCCAGCTTGTAAGCCACTGGTCCGACCCTTTCTAACACTTCAAAAGGACCACAATATCTAGGAGCTAGTTTTGCACAACTTCCAGCATAAAATGTGCTCTTTTTGGGTTTAATACGCAAGTACACATGCTCCCCCACTTTGAATTCTCGTTGTGTCCTTTTCTTATCAGCATAGTTTTTCTGGCGATCTTGTGCTGTCTTGATGTTTCTTTGTATTTTTTTAACAATTCTTTCCATCTCTTGTAAAGCGTCTGGTCCCAACATTAGCTTATCTTCAGGTTGAATACAGCTCAAATGAGTACGAAATTTCCTTCCATAGAGTGCCTCCAACGGGCTCATTTTTATAGAGGATTGGTAGCTGTTATTATAGGAAAATTCAGCTAAATGAAAGTAGTCTTCCCACTTTGATGGCCTATCCATTACATACATTCTTAGCATATCCTCCAAAATCTGGTTTGTTCTCTCTGTCTTCTCGTCTGTCTGTGGGTGATATGTAGTACTAAAATTCAGCTTAGTGCCCATGCCCCCAAATAGGCCTTTCCAAAAGGCTGCTGTGAACTTAGCATCTTTGTCTGCAACAATCATCTTTGGGACCCCATGTAACCTTACTACCACTTTTAGGAACACATCTGCTACTTGGGTTGTCCCAAAAGTAGATTTCACTGGTATGAAGTGTGCAGCTTTGGTTAAAGTGTCTACTACTACCATCACTGAATCATCTTGGTACTTGGTTTTGGGTAATCCTGTTATGAAATCCATGGAAACGGTATTCCATTTACATTCTGCAATCGGCAAAGGATTTAGAATACCAACAGGATGCTGATGTTCAACTTTGACTAGTTGACACTCCATGCATCTAGCTAAATATTCTGCTACATCTCTTTTCATTCCTGGCCAAACAACTTCTTTTTCAATGCTGTTAACATTTTCTGATATCCCGGATGTCCTGCATATGGCTGTTTGTGATATTCATCTAGAATTTCTCTTTTCAAGGACTCTACATTAGGAATATATAATCTATTTTTGTAACAGATCAGTCCTTTCTAGTTTTGAGTGTAATCAGCCATCTCCTTCTTTAGTATTTTCACTTGTAGGTTTTTATAATTTATATCCTGGTCTACTGCCTTTTTCACTAACTCTTCTAAATCAAACTGGGCACTACTTCCAATGTTGTTTATATTTTGACAAGCATTCCTGCTCAAGGCATCAGCAATTTTATTTTCTTTCCCTCTGATATTTTTTATGTCCATATCAAATTCACTTAGAAAAAACAGCCATCTAGCTTGTCGAGCATTCAAATAAGTTTGGGAAAAGAATTATTTAAGACTAATATGATCTGTCATCAATGTAAATTTCTTTCCAAGAAGATAGTGTCGCCACATCTTCAAGGCATGAATCACAACAGCTAACTCCAAATCATAGACAATATAGTTCTGTTCATTTGTCTTCAGTTTCCTAGACTCATATGCAATAGCTAAATTTTCGTACAAAAGGAATCCTCCCAACCCCTCTCTACAGGCATTTGTACATACAAAAAATTCTTTATCAGGATCTGCAATTTTCAAGATAGGGGCTGTAGTGAGTTTTAATTTTAATTGTTCAAAAGTGTGTTGGAACTTTTCAGTCCACTCAAATTTGACACCCTTCCTTTGAAGTGAGGTTATGGGGTATGCTATGGCAGAAAATCTCCCCACAAATCTGCGATAATAACCTGCAATCCCCATAGATGATCTCACTATTGAAACATCAGTTGGCACTGGCCATTCTCTAATATCTTTTATCTTTTTAGGATCAACAGCCAACCCTTGCTCAGAAATAATATATCCCAAGTATTGGATCTTGTCTTTATAGAATTCACATTTACTAAACTTGGCATATAACTGGTTTTATTTCAAAGTTTGCAAAACTATCCTCAAGTGCTCCTTGTGTTCCTCCTCACTTTCGGAATAAACCAAAATGTTGTCTATAAACACAAGCACGAACTTATCCAAATACTTATTTAGCACACTGTTCATTAGGCACATATAGGTGGCAGGGGCATTTGTCAAACCAAAAGGTAGGACTACAAATTCGTAGTGACCATACCTGGTTCGAAAGGTTGTTTTGTTGATGTCTTATTCTGTAATTCTAAGTTGGTGATAACCAGTCCTTAAGTCAATCTTCGAAAATACTGAAGCTCCTCTCACTTGGTCAAAAAGATCATCAATTCAGGGTAAAGGGTATCTATTTTTAATGGTCAACTTATTCAGTTGACGATAATCAATGCACATCCTAAAGGTTCCATTCTTCTTTTTCACAAATAGAACCGGTGCTCCCAAAGGAGACACACTCGGTCGGATATAGCCCTTATCCAGCAATTCTTGCAATTGCATTTTCAATTCCATGAGTTCGGGGGGACTCATTCGATAAGGGACTCTGGAAACAGGTGTTGCTCCTGGCATCAGATCGATTGAAAATTCAATCTCTCTTTTGGGAGGAATATGAGGAATCTCATCGGGAAAAACTTCCTTAAACTCTCCTACTACTGGCAAAGCATCCAACAGACTTTCTTCAGTTTTCTGTTCTATCTCTTCTACATGTACTGCATAGACTTGGTATCCTTTCCTAGCTGTTCGTTTTAATTGCATTGCTGATATTTTTCTTACAGAGATAGGTTTTGGTTTTCCCCTGAGAACAAAAGGTTTCCCCTCATCATCTACCCAATGCAGGGTCTTATCCCAACAATTCATCATGGCCTTTTTCTTTTCCAGCCAGTCCATACCTATCAGCAAGTCATATGAACCTAATGGAAGAATGTTCAAATTTACTTCTGTTTGAAAATAATTTAATTTAATTGTTGTTCAGGGCAATTTATGTGTTACCTTCCTCTTGGTTCCAATGGCCAGTTGAACCAACCATGACCGCTGAAATTTTTCAATTTTAAGATTACATTTCTCTACCACTTGTGGACTAATGTAACTCAAAGAAGCACCCAGATCAATTAAAACAGTAACAGACTGGTCAAAAATCTTACCCTCCATTTCAACCATGGTAGCTTGATGTTATGCTTGTTGATTCTCCAAGGCTGCACTGATAGTGGGTATATTTATTGCTATGTCATTTACTATGGTTGCTTCTCGGTCTCTCATAATCATCTAAAGGTTTTTGTGGGGACAATCCCTCAAGAGATGAGGTTCTCCACAGCCCCAACATTTCAGAGGCTCCCTCATTTTAACTGTGCCTTCCTTCTTATTTCCTTCATCTAGTTGTCTAGAACCAACTTGAGACTGAGCTATCTGGCTTTCTTTTACTTTATTAAACTTTTTCCTCTGGTGATCCCTGCCAAAATTCTTCAAGTAAGCCAGTTTTTGTTTCTTTCCTTTAAACTCACCTTTGTTTACCTAGTTTTCCCATGTTCATTTCTACCTTTGAATTGTTGGTAACATAATCTAGCTTTTCTCACCGCTTCATCCACGGTTTTTGGATTATCAAACTCTATTTTCTCCTTATACACCACAGGCAGGCAATTCAGAAACCTTTGTACCTTTTCCTTCTCTTCCCTAATATAAGGGACATATCTCAACAGATTTGTAAGCTTAGTGACAAACTCATCAATAGTAAGTTGTCCCAGTCTAAGCTCATGAAATTCTTCTGCTTTATCATCATAGTAACGTTCATTTAAGTAGCAGTTTTTGAACTTAACCTGGAAGTCTTCCCAGGTAACTGTCTTTTCATCAATGGCATGAACCATTTTCGTCTCCTCCCACCACAAGGTATCCTTACCTTGTAGCTGGTAAAAAACTAATCTAGCCTTCAAATTTCTTTCATATTCATAGACCTGGAAATAATTAATCATGTTCAGCAACCAGGCTTCAGCATCTTCCTCCTTCTCCTCGTCATATGAGGGAGGTTTGATCTTTCGGAATTCCCCCTGTAATTCCTTTTTCTGTTTATACTGATGCCTAACAGTATCATCATCCTCAGACTCATTAGTCTTCCTCTTTCCGGAACCCTCACCTTCTTGGATATTCCGCGACGTTAGTTCTCTGATGAGCTTTTCCTACTCCTCACTGGCTAATGACAATCTATCATTCTGGCTTCTCAGCTCAGCCATTTCTCATTGCAAACTGTGCAGCATAGCCATTCCAGCACCATTGTACACTAAACAACACAAATCAGAATTTTTTTTCTCAACAGTAATTAATTTATACAGTGTACATAACAACAGTGAGCACACATAACAACAACCCAGTTTTGTATAACATGGGCTCTGATACCATTTGTAATGTCCCTCTACTTCCTCATATGCCAATTTTTTTTTTTTTTTGTAGGTTGTCTCTCTAAGACTAAACTCTCCCTTTTATTTTAAAGTTATCATTTCCTTGGGATTGATGAACCTCAATTCTGTTCATTTAACTATTACCTAGGTATTCAGAACTACCTTTTTAAATTTAGATTTTATATACTTTTATTAAGCATAATTTATATGTTTAATCTATTCCCCATTGTATATATTTTCAATAGAGTAAGACATATAAAAGTTTCTATATAAATCCCTTTGTTATATTAACTGTTATATTTTCATATCATTACATATTTACTTCTATTTCATATATATATCCACCATATATATATATATATATAATCCATCACACACACACACACATATATATATATATATCCAGATAATCCACCTGTAAC
>JAXQQM020080012.1:0-176358 GCA_034641835.2 Pinus albicaulis | reverse complement strand
GCACAATCATAGATGAAGGTTCCTCAGTTAGTATCCTATCTTCAAATACATGGTAAGCTTTGGGTTCTTCGTAGCTTGTGTCTGTTACTTAGAACTTGTTGGCTTTTAACAGAGGAACAAGTCAACCATTAGAAATCCTTCCTAAGTTTCCTATTACTTTGGGAGGGAAAACCATCTATATAGACGTCATGGTGGTCCAAGGCTCCTTAGATTTTAATTTAATCCTAGGGTGCGACTATGCTTATGCCATGGGTGTGTTTGTTTCTTCCCTCTTTCATGTGATCCGTTTTCCACATGAAGGTCAGATCGTGACCATTTATCATATTTCATTCTTTGGTCCTGACGTGACATCTAGTCTACCGTCATCCCTTAATGGTCCTTATGTGCTGGTGGTATCCTCCCCACCACAGGTTAATTATGTGGCTACTCGTCCCTTGCCCGCATCCAGTGACAATATCATCAATGATGTTGTGCATTATGTACTGGGGGAATTGGATTCTGATTTCAAGATTTTCTTCTCCCATCGAATGAGAAACTCTTGGAAGCCATGACTTCTTATTCATCATGATCAGGTCTACGGAGCAGAGTTCGTTTTCTTGTGTCAACCTCGTTAAAAAAATGAAACGAGTTCACATTCAATCTATGTCTTTGATTAGATCTCATAAATACAAGTCGAGTCTTTTTCCTGATCTCGTAATTGAACCTTCATTCCATCCACCTGTTAGTAACCACTAGTCTACTCAGGCGAGTGGACTGAAGCTTGGGGGACATGTACCTCGAATTAAGTCACCATGCTGGGGCATACAAATCATTTTTCAAGCATAGTTTATCTTTGTTTCAAGCTTGTGTAAAAATGAAACCAAATTCAAGCAGAGTTTCCTAATTTCAAGCTTGTGTAAAAATGAAACCATTTTACCTCTCATGATTGCCATTTGATCAGCCTACTTTCCTAGATGAGCCTTATTTTTCTCATTCCATCGTTACCATATACTTGGCCGATTATATTCCTTCACATGATTTTTTTACCCATTCATGAGGAATAGCTACAATGAGTGGTATTGTTAGCCAAACTCTTGACCTTTACTTATTTTGAGTAGTTCCACCATCACCAGAACTAGTTGCTACGCTTAATACCACTCATTCCTCCAGGAGGAGTCAACTTTCAGCTCTTTTTTTACTCTAAAAAATGAAAAGATTGTCGAGACTCGTGTCTTTTTGAACTCGTTAAAGGCTGCGAAACATCATATGCCCAATATATGTTTACCCCTTTTTCAGGTTGAGACATATTATTTACGAAAAAGGAATACCTTAGCCTATCACAACTAAGAGGTTCTCTCAGATATGGTTTTCTACCTTTTCGGATCTGTGAGACTACCTATGAAAACGTACTTGTTGGAGTTTTCTTTTTGCCTCTTTTCAAACACTCTAAACATGAAAAGACACTAAGTTTCACCTTTATCGGGCTCGTTAAAATTTTACGACATTGAATCCATCATCATGACGATCACCGAGTTCCTCCTTCCTAGGGCTCATAAAATTTACTTGAATGGATTTGTCCAAAGGAAAAACTTATATGACAAGCATATGCTATCCTCTTCAAGCTTGTGTAGAAATAAAGAGGTACTCACTAGAAATGGTGGGGGGAAATGGAAGTTATTCATCAGTTGTGTTGGCAGTATGTCACTCTTGAAAATGACACTTGTCTGTAGTTCATGTCGGGTTGGGATATCTTCACTCTGTCACTTTGCCTCCATGGGTTTGGGAAATATTTTTGTCTCTCATTCGATTACCAATCTTGTCAACATGACCTCTGATCCTATTTGAGTCAAATGCTACCAAATTCCAAAGTCGTGTCACCTATATTTTCAAGAGAAAATCCTTTTGCAGTTTGTACATTCCCTAATCCTCTGCTTTAGTCTTGCTTAACACTCATATCAAATTCTTTGTTTCGTGTCGATGATGTGGGATTCATTATGACCTTCCTTTGATGGATCGCTTCCTATCAGCTTCAACTCATTATCCGGGAAGTCGATCTAGAGACTCCTATCTAGTACCTTAGAGCTCACATGCCCTAATGGAAAGTTCTTCACATTCAACGACAGGTTCATATCATTGGCATTCGATCGGGTGATTTCACGATTTTTCGACTTCAGTTCCTTATTCAACTTCCGTGGATTGTACTAGTAGTACCTTGAGAGACATTGTCATTATTGGTGGTCTCTTGCGCGCCTGTTAACAAATTTCATCATTAGCTGGTAATCAGGTGACTTTCTTGCATGTTCGACTTCAGTTCATTCATTCACATGCCTGAATTTGTAATCATGCAGGTTGTGATAGAGCGCAAGACCCTGGATTCTATTCACTAGAGTCTAGGTTGCGAGGCAATATGATTTGTACATGATTGGATACATGTTTCTTTCATATGGATGGTTGCAACCATACCATGAATCTATATGTGATCCTTCTCAGATGGATGGCTGTGACCATACCATGGTCTCTTTTACGAATGGTTGCATCCATACCTTGATTCATGTATTTTCATCAGAGATATCAGTTATGTATATGTATCTATGCTTGATTTATAGGTCTCCCAAGTCTCCCAACAACAACGTCTAGTTCCTCGCATGTACTTGTAAAGCATTTCACCCCTCACTCATGTTCGGACTTCATACTTTAGGGGACATCTGTTACACAGAAATTTGTCACTGTCCCTATACTCCTCGTTCCTTGATCCTAGAGGAACCATATAGTGACCCTTGTGTACTTTCCAAGCATGGAATGCGTACCCCTAAACCACACTTTTTCTGCCAGATCATCCCCCTTTACAATGTTTCTGGAATATCCCTATATAAACCTGGTTTTCAAGGTCGGCACTTTATCTCAGTTTCTGACCCACGCTAATAAAAAAGATTTGCACTGAGACCCACACCGATGGACGCTCTGTATTAATGTCAGACCTGCGGCATCAATCCTTTTTTAGAAAGTTTTTAAAAATAGAATTGAAGTTTCCAGGACTAGAAGCTTCGTGGGGCAGCGAGCTGGAAGTTTTTTTTGAGGATATGGCCGAGGAATTCCCCTTTGGGCTTCTTATTCCCAATAAATATGAACTACTCCAAAGGATAAGCTCTTTCCCCATTATTTGAGGGCCCATATTCCCCTCCTCCATTTTTATATAAGGAGACCTCCTTCACCTCTGTTTCCTTAGTTAGAAAGTTGGAGTTAGCTAGAGAGGAGAAACAATGATAGCTTCAGGAGAATAGTGCAGAGTGTGATTTTTTTTGTGTATTAACAACATAGTGAGATCTTAGACCTTTGTGTATGAGGGTGTCGCAAATGTGCTTGGATGCAGACCTGCCGAAGGAGAGCCTCAACATCAAGGCTTGGTTGTAAAATCCCCTTGTCTTTATCATAATAAAATGCAACTGATGTTTATCTTCCACTCTTTTTTACATTTATAATGATATTTATAGCATTGCTCGATCAGTTAGATAGGTTTTAATTGTTTTATGGTCGTCATGATTTTACGCTTGTCGTGGTGTCTTGACTGTCTGTACAAGTAATCGAATGTTGGTAGTAGCATGTATCGAGCTTGAGAAGAGCGACAGATCAAGAAGCCTCCATAATTTCTGTGGAGAATCTCATGAGACACATCTTGTCTCATTAGATCATTGGAGGAAAATATTCCAAATGGATTGTAATCCTCCAATAGCTTGATTTGGTTTTCACTGCTACAAAAGCAAAGAAATCTCTAGTCTTCCCCGAATTATTGTCAGACCTTCCCAAAATTAACCCGGAAGAAGCAGCTCATGATCCATTTCTTGATGAATCTGTCTATTTGTTCAATCCTTCTGATCCTTGGTATGGAGACATTCTGGTCTACCTCCAAACTCAATGATTTCACCCAACTCTCATGTTAGACAACCTTCTTCACACTCGTCACTAACAGAAACACTATCTCTCACTAAATGATACTCTATATCGTCATGGTGTTGATATTTTCCTTTAGTGTTGTCTCACTCTTAATGAGGTGAAACAAATTTTAAATCACTGCCACGCTGGGGCATGCGATGCTCATCTTTCTGGCATATCTAGTGGCCATAAAATCTTACGTGCTAGATACTATTGGCCCACTTTGTTTAAAGACTACATCACAGAAGTCCAAAAGTGTCATCCATGTTAGATTTTCACGAAGAAAATGTGCGCCCATCCCACCCCTCTTCATCCGGTTACCTCCATTGTTCCTTTCACTAAATGAGGAATAGACTTCATTACATGCAATCCCTCTTCTATTGATGGACACAACTACATCGTAGTTGCGGTCAAATACTTCACAAAATGGGCAAAAGCCATTCCCACTTTTAAGGTTGATGGAGAAACCGCCACTCTTTTCCTTTTCAATCAGGTCATCTGTCGTTTTAGTGTACCGATCTAGAGCGTCACATATCATGGTTCACACTTTCAGAACCATATGATGATGGAGTTAACTTCCATGCTATGTTTTCAACAAGATCATTCTTCGTCCTAATGTCTGCAAGTGAATGGTCAAGTCGAAGCCGTAAACGGCGTCCTCAAGACCATGATTCTTCGGTTATTAAAAAACCATAAAACCACGTGGCATCGGAAGCTATACTCCACATTATGGGCATACCGAATTTCAGTGAAAACTTCTATAGGCTTCATGCCATTCCAACTAGCATTTGGTCTGGAAGTATTCCTTCTAATCGAGTGTGAGATTCCATCACTCAAGCTAGCTGTTGAACTTTGGCACCAATGCTAAAGAAGCATGCTTTCTCTCACTCGATCAATTGGAAAAAACTCTTCGAGATGCCACACTGGCACTCAAAGCTCACAAGCGTCGAGTATACAAAAAATCTGTCAAGCCTCATTCTTTCCAATAAGGTGATCTTGTTATACTCTACGATCAGATACAAAACCTCTTGGAGGCAGGAACACTTCAGCCATTATGGCTTGGTCCTTACATTGTCATGAAAGTCCTTTAAAAAGGAGCTTATGAACTTTAGGACTGTAATGGGATTCCACTCCCTGAGCCCCGCAATGATCTCTATCTAAAGAAGTATTTCGCCTAGTTTTCCACTGGGCATATGCTTCGTAATTTTATGTATATAAGTTTTGTCTATTTTTTTTGTGTGTCTAGATATTTTGGGTTTTTGAGTGTTTTTCTCATGAAGACTCTTTTCTTTTACACAGATGTCTTCTTCACCCTTACCATATGTTCGATACACGAATGGTGCCAGTCGTCACACATTGCACATTGCATTAGCTGCTTGGGTCTTCTATAGACCTGAGTCAGAACTAGTTGGTTCTGGGGGAATCTTCCTTGGCAATGCCACCAACAATATTGCTAAGTACATGTCGGTGATGCAACTCCTCACGGAATCTGCATCTCACGACATCTATAATATGGTGGTCAGGTTAGATTCCTAGCTAGGTATTATGCATTTAAACAATTGTTATTGCGTCCATCATCCAGTCTTGTTACGTTATTACTTAAGGGTACAACTTCTAGAACGTTAATTTCAAATAACTACTTTTGAGCACATTCCTAGAGAATCTAATACATTAGCTGATTCATTGGAAAATTATGTGTTAGATTGGCATTTGTGGCATTTATTATAGAAAGAGTGATGCATGAGTGTATATTTTTCCATCACAAAAAATACATAAAAATTAAAAACACAAGATCAAAATCGCCAAAATATGTATATATATGTATATGTGTATGTGTATGTGTATGTGTATATGCAGATGTGTATGTATGTATAAATATATATATATATATATATATATATATATATATATATATATATATATATATATATATATATATATATATATATATATATATATATATATATATATATATATATATATATATATATATATATATATATATATATATATATATATATATATATCGTGTCCAATCATGTTACATCAAAAAACTTCCCAAAACTTGGGTGTTTAACAAAAAATTGGCTCTGCTAAGCCTCACTCTAACATTTATACATCTATCCACTATTCCTCCTGAGCCTTCTGCTCATGGTAGCATATAATTGCTCTGGCTAACCTCCTAAGAGGAAACAAGAACATCTCTGACACACCCACTGTGTGTCGTTGCAGGTGAACCGAGATCTTCCTCATAAGAAGAGGCGGCATGCCCATGCTCAATCCCTCGAGGTTCCTAGCAACCTCGTGCAAACTGCGTGTGTCATCAAACTCTTTGGTGGCTGATGTAGCCTCTGCTACTGCACCAGCCCCAAGTAGCTGCATTCCTCGCCTTGAATATCGAGGGGCTCCGACTGGACGGACGACTCCCACATCTGTGTCAAGAAATAAGCTTCATGTCAAAATATTTTCACCCATTAAACAAAAAATTTGCATAAATTTTCAAAAGATAAAAAATACTTAAACATTGATCGTGTTCCTTCTTAACATCTGGACCCCATTGAGTGCCTGGTGGTAGTATCAATTCCGCATCCCCGATGTAGTTCATCCCTGCATAGGGATAGTCTTCGATCATTGGGATCTAGCCATCTAGCCACTCGAAGAATGCATCATCAAGATAGTGACGGATTGGACCCTCTCCATTCCGTAGCATCAAAGAAGACCAGCGGGCCTATCTCGGCTCTCACAGTCCCATTACATCTGTGATCATCCTTGGCCTCATTATGGGCACCCGCTCTAGTATGAAGGACATTATTAGTGTACCAAACCTAAACTCTCGTTGGGTCTGGGTCTTACATGTCGTCAGTTCTTCTCAAACCCGACGGGCAACACCTTCACACCATTCAAAAACCTATGACTACATGCAATCCAGTGCCAACAATACCTGGGCCTTGGTGGTTGTGTGCTGACTCTTGGCTCTGCCAAGCGAACTATCATCCACAAGAGAGACCTCATCAGTCTCGAGACCACCCGTGCTATAGGAACCTGGTTGCTTACCAATGCAGTATTTTTTTATGCAATGAGATAGAATCAAATCCACAGTAGTGTGAGGATCAGCCCTAGAACCTTTCATATTGGGCCTTCATCCTCTGCATGACAGGCCAATCAAGTAGTATATGTCATATTTCTCAATCAAGAGTTCATGACCCTTGATGTGAAAGACATGATGTTGATCATCCCACTGTTGGATAATCCATCTCAAAAGGTCTTCATGCCCCCTCATTAGCTCTAAACGAGCATTCTTCAATAAACCGCATCTACGGAGAACAAGAAAAGTAGCAGCATTAGTGACCATTTCGCGTTCTTCCCATTCATGCTCTCTTTCGCGCTAAATAATCATGGTAAATAACTTCACACCTACTCAAGACAAGTTTCCAATGGATTATTTTTAGGCAGAAACACTTTAGGATTGAGAAAAACAAGTTTAAAAAATGATGTTGTCAGCTAACGTGGGCACTAGTGCCAATCAGAGCGTGTTAACGCATTGTCCCTTAACGAGAAGTGTGTTTAATGCGGCCCTGACACTGGGCACCAATGTTAGCCGCTTAAACATTTTAGGGCCTACTAAAAATCCAATTTTCAACGAGTAAAAACAACTAAAGTGAAAATGGAAAGCTAGATTAAGGCTCAAGCTCTTACCTGGATCTCGCGAAATCAAAAATCGTTTCCCGGATCGCCCACAATCGACAGCAGAAGTTTCACCTATTTTTTCGCTCCAGGGCTCTATCACAACACTCAAAATAGTGAAAATGAAGGTTTTTTGCCTTCTTATAGACATTCTGGAGGTATGACTCACTCAGCTAGTCTGTTAAAATTGGTAAATTTTAGCTATTTTTGTCGCAACTATTGGTTTTTAAACGTCAACAATGCTTTGATGAGTTGTTATTGTTACTGCAAAAATTTGACCGTGTTCAACCCAGCACGAGCTTTCTTTTTAGGGACTTTTTCTATCTTGTAAAACTGAAAAAACCCTGAGTTTCCTTCATCGGGCTCATTAAACTACCATGATGAAGAAATATGAGCCATTCTTTTCCATATTTTTGTAGCTCGTTAAAAAACCCAAAAAGTAACTGAGTTTTTCTTCGTTGGACTCGTTAAAATTTCACGGAGAGCATCGAGTTCTTCTTCGTCTGACTCGTTAAAAATTCATGAAGAATATTGAGTTTATTCTGTCTCCTCGTACTCATAACAAAATGAGGCAGATGTCCATTGAACATAGGTTTATCACTTTATCCGGATTCAATGGACTAAATTACGGAAAATGAACTGTGTCGGGCTTACTATTCTCCCTTCATCGCGCCCGGTTATCAAATATGAAAAAGGTAACCCCTGGAGTTGTATTTTACGATGTTTTTTCGACTCTCTAAATATGAAAAGATCACCGAGTTTACCTGTTTGGACTCGTTAAACTTAATCAAACAGGGAAACATTTGGAAAAAGTGGATACTTATTTTGTTATACTCTGAAGGTCGATCTGGAAAAACAAAATTTTAAACATGGCACTTCCGAGAAAATTCACTCACAATTAGCCAAACCCTACCATCTATGAGTTTAGCCTTCTTATGTCAGTGCCCCTACATTGGTGAATACTGACACTCTTTGGTGTTCATTAAGCCTAAGCTGCCTGGTACCCTATTACTATGCCTTCTATTGTTCAAGAGGATCCTGCTATCTACTGCTTCTTGTATCAGCCAAGCCATCATATACCATAAATAATTTTTCATCGTCAGTTACTCCAATTTTCTCTTGACTATCTCGAAAACAAAATCATATTTTCCCGTTTCGTGTCGACTGATGTAGGACGCCTCAGTGCCTGCCTTTCGACAAATCTCTTCCTATCGACTTAACCATCTTATCTAGGAAGTTGATCCAGAAACACATCATTACCCGGGTGCTTGCAAACCTCAGTTGCAGGTTACCTTGTGTTTGATTGGGGGTTCTCATTATTGGCTCCCATTCGAATGATTCTACTAGTGTTCGACATCAACTCCTTTTATTCACACTCGCTAGATTGTATTGTGCATCTTGGATACCATCATCCTTATCGGTGGCCACCCTCGCGTCTGTTAATAGTTTTAGTTATTGACTGGTAATCAGATGATTTCCCACATGTTCAACTACAAATCCTTCATTCACATGTGTGGAAATATGCAGTTTAGTGAAGCAACGACCAAGACCTTGGGTTGAGGCTTACATCATTTTAGTTGCGTTTCCTCTCCCAAGTTGCGATATTGTTTTTGGAGATAGCTTATTAGATTGATCTTGTCATGACACAAGCTTCCACATTTTTCTTATCGATGGACACACTGGTCATATCTCTTTTAGAGAAATCATTTTGATATATCTACTAAGCATGGGAATTCCCAACTTAGGATAGATACTTATATTTTTGACATATGTTGTTGTTTCATGTTTTCCTCAGTCCTCTAACTCCTCTCTCTCTACTACATATATTGTAAAGTATTTTGGCCATAGTCTTCGCCTCTGACCTCACACTTTAGGGGGCATCTGTTATAGGATAAATGACCTCCTCATAAACTTAGAGGAGAAGGTAACATGGAAGGAAGAAAATGACCCAGACAAAGACCCATTTTGCCAAGGTAACACGCCCCCAGAAGCAGCTAGGTAGAGTTCTAATGCACCCTAGCCATGCAAAGGGAGAGTTAGTGTAGAAATTTTAATACAATTATGGATTGCCTAGATTCTCCTAATCTAACAATTATATGCCATCGTTAAATACATAATCACTTCTACAAAAAAAAATCTTACGAAAATTTAAAACATGATCGCTAATTGCAATATCAAGAAGAAATATCAATCACACATAACACAGATGTTTTTACCAGGAAAGCATAAAGCTAAAAACCCCACTATCATATATTATGTATATATCATGGATCATGAAACAATATCATACAAAACTCTAATCCAAGAGATCTCAATACAATATACAATCGTCTCACACTGTCTTGCAGAAATTGGAAAATGCCTTAGCCAATTTTCTGCCTCACACTAGCTTGCCTCCACTGCGCAATCCAAGATGATTACCAGACCAATTCGATGCAATCATTCCCTCCTTGACTGCGCAATCCTCATGAGAATATCCAATTTATGTGTGGTTGCATGAGTGCACCCACTAATGTCACAACTGATAGCTAAATTGTCCCTTTCACCTACATCTCAACTGGGTCTCCACTGGATCTGACATGCATGTAGTTAACAGTAGTAAATATTTAGTTGCATACGAGACCACTGATTGTGAATTAATTAATAATTAATTCACTGATCTCTCACTAGTGTATCTTCAGTTACAACTAGCACAGCTAAGTTTAACTCACTTAACTGAGTTAAACTACTTTACAACTCACATAACTACACATGCAACTCTATTGCAACTTCGAATCACTCAGTTACAACTAAGTCCACTTGCATGTCCCACCAACCAACCTTTGAACTCGAAATTCCTTCAGAAAACTAGTTTGCCACTTCAGTTCATTGATTCCAAGTGCTCCATGAGAATATATTAATATTTATTGTCCAACTATTATAAAGGGATAATAATAGTCGACATGCATCTATAAATAGACATGTGATCTATAAATAGAACTTGCACATACATCTAAAAATAGAACATCATCTATAAATATAATTTTCTCACCATCTATAATTAGAAATCATCTATAAATATAATTTTCTCATCCATTCTAAAATTATACTTCCACCTAAAAATAGCCTGAGGCTCCATCCTAGTGTAGGTGATTAATTTTCACTAGGATATTCTTGTTGAATCTCAACACTCCCTCTCAACAAGAAAGGGATTATCCTTCACCCTGATTCTGTCTCTATGGTATTCGAATTTTCTCCTGGTGAGTGCCTTCATCAGAATATCTACATCCTGATCTTCTGTAGGAATGTACTGAAGCAACATGATCTTCCGCTACACACAATATCTGATATGATGATACTGGATATTTATATGCTTAGATATATCATGAAACACGGGATTAATCGAGAGTTTGATGCAACTCTGAATATCACAATTTCACTATAGGATCTAAATGAGAACCAAACAAACCAATCAAGATCTTTCTCATCCAGATAGCCTCACATGCAACTTGACTTTCTGCCATGTATTCCGCTTCCGCTGAACTGAGCACCGCGGATCTCTGTTTCTTGTTGTACCAAGAAATAGATGTAGATTCGATAATAAAGATCCCCCCTAATGTGATATTTTTGTCTGTTGGGCTACCCGCCCAATCTGCATCCGTGAAGCCATGCAACTTCACTTCATCCATATTTTTGTACCACAAGCCATACTTAGATGAGCCCCTCAGGCACTAGTACATTTGGAAAAAATTTCGACACTTTAGTTCCAACACTTTTTTCGTATTGTCAGAAACTTCCCCAATTTCTATCAAATTTTCAAATCCCACCACAAACCGTCACTATACCGACGTTTAGGGACATCGTCGCTTTTGTAACGTTTATGTTTGTCGTCAGAAATGTGACGTTTTAAACTC
Source organism: Pinus albicaulis (assembly GCA_034641835.2). Lineage (NCBI taxonomy): Eukaryota > Viridiplantae > Streptophyta > Pinopsida > Pinales > Pinaceae > Pinus > Pinus albicaulis. Next base: position 164,872 of record JAXQQM020080012.1, on the reverse strand, counting down.
TTCGTCGGTCTTACGATGTTTATGGGACGAAACGTCAGAATTGCGACGTCTCTCACACATTCGTCGGTATTACGACGCTTTGGCGAAAACGTCGGAAAAGAAATGTTTCTCAAATAAGCGTCAGTCTTGCAACGTTTTGAAGCCAAACGTCGCAATACTGATGTTTATTTGAAAAACTTCGCTTTTCCAACGTGTTTTCCAAAGCGTCGCAATACCGAAATAAAAAGTTTAATTTTATTTCACCTCAACTGATCATTAACTTCAACTATATGTGTTTGTGTTGATAGTATATCATAAGCTTCATAATTTTTTTTTTGGTTATAAAAAATGAAATATGAAAAGGATATTAAGAAGAATCTTAATTTTGTAGATATTTCATATGTTTATAAAATTGATCCAAATATATTATTATTGACGTTGTTTTGTAACATTGATAAATTGACCGATTTATTAACCATATATTTATATGAAAGATACTTATTTCAGATATTAACACGATGAGAATCAACTTGAAATATCAACCATATTTTTCTATGAAAGACACAAAAATTTCAAGTAAAAATAGTTTGATAACCCGAATGAAACATGTATACTAAAAGAATGATATATACTTCACAAAGTTTCTAATATATATTCACAAATATATCCTCCATATATATACGGGTCTATGTCTTATACTTGAATCAAGGTTGAAGATCCAATCTTTAGGAATAATATTAACATCATATCAAACATCATGGCTTTTATGTTAAACTCCTTATATACAATGAAATGCTATTTTTAAAATGATTTAAACATTTTTCATATCATGTTCCATATCTATAGTATGCACATGTACTAAGAGGCAACTGCTACCTTTATCCCTTCTCCTATATTGGAAAGAAGTGTCAAATCTTCCACCTATTAATGCTCAACTGAAGAATGGATCTACTCCCCACTTTATGATAACAACATAACGTTTTTATTCTCTTGTTTTGTCTAGTTATGTTCTATTTTATTTATCTCAATCAGAATTTTATCCTTCTTCGTGAGTGAGAGTGCTCTGTGTGTGCATGCTCTTTATTATATCGTGTGTGTAGTCTCCTCCACGAGGATGTTTGTATTTTCATTAGGTCATTGAAATTGTCTTTGGTTGTGTGGGTTAGTCATTTTTGTCACCCCTCTTCCTTCTTCACTATAATGGTTCTTTCACGTTTGACTGTGGAGAAAATGTTGCATGTTAGCACTTCCTTCCTCCCCACTTCCTATTGGTTTACTTCTTTGTCCCCCAACTAACAATGCAACCCTTCCTCTATTTAATTTTTTCATTTCTACCTTATATATTTTTCCAAGGCAGGAATGGTTCTTGTGTTCTTCTTTCCTACATTAATTTGTAAAACCAATCAATTTATGGCACACTTTCCAACCTTCAATGGCTATTGGGAAACAATTCAAGCTTCCTTAAAATCCCAAGTAACCTCCTTCCTAAAAATCTGGAATATGTGTCCTAAATTCTCAATTATTTTTTATTATAAATCAAAATATATGAAATAATTACAATGAAGGGGAAGTTTCCCTAGGTTGTCAAGAAAACTTGATCTTTGAACGCAACTATTACAACCTAATTGCATCCTTACTTACATAAGTTCCTACTATGCATTCAACTTTCATAATTGATGGTGCCACGACCAACTGCCACTTACTCATCCATATTTTAGCTCCATTGAACAACTTGATTACATATTAGTTAGTTGACACATTTTGTTTATATATCCAATCCAATCATCATCTAAAAATATTTGTACAATTGTTTTATTGTCATCCTCAAGTCTTCGATTGTAGTGGATATGAACATCACTTGTACCACACAAATATTTTAATAATATTTTGGTATATGCTTAATACTCCCACTGTATGAGCAATATTCAGTCAAGTGCAGACCAATGCATAAATTAGAATAGCTACAAAAAATGCATATGAAACATAAGCCATGTCCTCTCTTTCTTCTTGTGTCTTTGGAAATTGATCAACAATCAGTATTTCCCTGACATGAATTGGTACCTTCACTGGTTTAGTACAATATACATGTTGAAACACTTCAAGGTTGTCACAACTTACTTTCCCTGATTTACCAATAGTTTCTTCACTAAGTTGTCTTTTGATGATATCCATTCCAAGAATGAAACTTACAATATTGAGATCCTTCATGTCAAATTTTGAGGATAGTTACATCTTCACTTTCCTGATCGCACCCATGTTGTTTCCAACTAGTAATATGCTATCAAAATACAACACTACATATATGAAATACCTACCTTTCGACTTGAGATATACATAGTGATCAACTTGGCTTCTCAAAAATCCTAATCTCTGGATGTACATGTAAAAATTATGGTACCATATCTTAAGTGATTGCATCAAACCATAAATGAAAATTTTCAGCTTATATACTACAAAAAATTTCAGGTCATTTCATGTATATTCTTACTCTAGGTCGCCATGTAGAACTATTATCTTTACATCCAATTGTCATATCTCGAGATAAAAAGCCGCAACCAAAGACATTAGTAATTTAATGAAATTTAATTTTGCAATAGGGGAAAATATCTTACTGAATTTGACTCCCTTTACTTGGGAATGGGAATATCCATTTTCCCTAAGTCAAGCCTTGTATTTCCTAACCTAATCTATTGAATGCAAATTTTCCTTTAACACCCACTTGAAACCAACATTCTTCCTTCTAATAAGTAACTTGGCCAAATCCGCCATGTCTTATTCTTATGCAAAGAATCCATTTCTTCATTCATAGTTGTTGACCAAAGTTAACCATGTATCAAGTTGATTCTCTCCTCAAATGTCCTAGGTTCATCCTCAATGGCAGATAACAAAAAGAAGACCGAAAAGCATGTTGGGTATACCTTTCAAGATCTTTCCTTAATCGACTAGACCTCCTCAGAATCAAAGTTTGATGTTCCAAATCTTTGGTTGAATCTGTTGACTCATCTAAGTCACTTTACTCCAACTGCAAGTCCAATAACAAATTATATTTTCCTTCTTTTTTGAAGTATCTTATGTTTTATAATTACACCTTACTTCCCTAAAGATCATTTTTTACTATAAATTATCTTCCTTGTCACATAATTCCATATCTTCTATCATTTCATTTTATCCTTATAGTCTATGAAAATACACTTGATCTACTTGTTATCCAATTTTTTCCTCTTTTCCATTGGAACATGGAAAAATGCATCAAATCCAAACAATCTAATATGTGTGAGTGATGGTTTCTTACAAAACCATACTTCATGTGGAGTATTGTCACCAATGTTGATGATGAAGACCTATTCACCAGGTAACACACAATGTTGATTGTTTTTGTGTATAATTCTTATGTTAGTTCTGCATTATTGGACACACTCCTTCACTTTTCCATCAACGTCTTATTCATTCTCTCAATGAATTTATTTTTCTAAAGAGTTTATGGAGTATTTGTTTGGGGAACTTATATCCCATGTTGTTTGCATATTTTCTTACATTATTTACCATATAATTCACTTTTGTTATTGATTATCATAACCCGTTACCTTTCTATCTATTTGGTTCTCCATAAGATATTTGAACTCTTGAACTTTATTGAAAACCTTAGACCTCTTCCTTAGGAAATATATCCATGTCATCTTGGAGAAATTATCAATGAAGAAAACATAATATATGGATAAACCTAGTCATTGCATTGGTACTATCCCAAATGCATTACTATTAATTAACTCCATAATTCTCTTTGCCCTTGTAGTACCAAATGGGAATTTAACATGATTTTGTTTCCCATAAATACAATATTCACATAAAGCGACTTTTAGAGAGTTACTATACAAAACTTTAATCATACCTTTTCTTTGCATAACTCAAATTATTTTCTCTCCATTGTGTCACATCTTTTTATGCTACAACCTGGTCTTGTTGACTAAACAAGAGGGTTAACCCATAATTTTTATGAACATTTGCACTACTGCAACCACTTTGGTCAATATGCCCTTACAACTTGTATAATATGCCAATATGAACACCTCTTATCAACACCATCACACCACGAATCATCTTACATGAATCCTTCTTAAATATGATATGCAGGATTGCATCACCATTTGACTTATAAATATTATATTCCTAGCTACCTCGAAAATATGTGGTACCCATGACAATTTTCTACTCCAACAATCCTTTAGTATAACTAGTCATATTTACCTTGACTAATTATCCTAGTGGTAGAGTCATCTTCTAGATAGTAATCCCCTATGTCATATTCTTCATATTTTCAATACCACTCCTTATAGGGTATCATACATGATATGATGAGGCTTGAGTGTCATTATTGCGACGTTTGGAGATAAGTGTCAGTATTGCGCCATAGGAAACTCGTTCGGGTCAAATCGTGTGAGGGAGGTCGATCCGTATCAAAAATGCTAAGTAGTGACCACCCGTGTACCTTGTGAACGTTCATGCAACCCATTTTTCATTTTCTCCCTCATGCCTTCGATGCTCAGGTGGGTCGGGTTGGGTTGGGTTGTGTGATGTCCCCTAAGGAAATTCATTTGGGTTGGGTCTGGTTGGGTCGTTTTGTACCGTGAGGGCACCCAAGGAAACATGTTTGAGAGGGTTGGGTCAGTTCGAGTCATGTGAGGGCACCGAAGGAACATGTCCGATTGGGTCGGGTCGTGTTGGGCTGTGTCATGAGGGAGCCCAGGGAAACGCATTCGGGTGGGTCGGGTCGAGTCGTATGATGCCTCCAAAGGAAACACGTTCAGGTCAGGTCAGATCGGGTTGTGCCATATTGTGAGGGTGCCCAAGGAAACATGTTCAAGCGAGTCGGGTCGAGTGGGTTTGGGTTGGGTCATGTGAGGGTGTTCATATCAAAAATGCTAAGTTGTGACCACTAATGTTTCTTGTGCACGTTTGTGCGATCCTTTTTCTGTTTTCTCCCTCGTGAGCCCTTCGTTCGGGCAGGTCATGCCATGTGAGGGCGCTACAGGAAACATGTTCGAGTTGGATCGTCTAAGGGAGGTTGCATAAAAAATGCGAATTTTTCACTGCTTGTGTGCCTTGTGCACATTCGTGCAACCCGTTTGTTATTTTCTCCCTCTTACCTTCGACGTTCGGGCAGGCCGGGTTAGGTCGAGTACTTGTGTGATGGAGCCCAAGGAAACGCGTTTGGGTCGGGTCGGGTCGGGTCGTGTCGTACTGTGAGGGCGCCCAAGGAAATGCGTTCGGGCGGGTCAGGTCAAGTTGGGTCATGGCAGGCTACCCAAGGAATGTGTTCGGTCAGGTCGGGTCGTGTGAGGGTGCCCAAGGAAATGAGTTCGGGTGGGTCGGGTCGGGTCAGGTTGGGTTGGGTGGGTTGGGTCGGGTCAGGTGTGATCAAGGCGCCCAAGGAAACGTGTTCGGGTAGGTCGAGCTGGGTTGGGTCGGGTCATGTGAGGGCGCCTAGGGAAATGCATTCGAGCGGGTCAGGTCGGGTTAGTTCTGGTCATGTGAGGGTGCCCAGGGAAACACGTTTGGGTGGGTCAGTGCAGGTTAGGTTAGGTCGTGTGAGGGTGTTCGTATAAAAAATGTTGAGTTGTGACCGCCTGTGTGCCTTGTACTGCACGTTCGTGCAACCCATTTTCTGTTTGCTCCCTCATGCCTTCGACGTACCAAAAAATAATGGTGATATAAATGTTTGTACTCATGACATATTCAACATCTAAAGGGTATACGTACACTCATAGTTGAGTGATTTCTTCCACAACTCATCTTGAAATTAGATATCTATTGATTTCGGAAGGGGTCAAATATGTTCATGTATGCACATATGCAGAAATGTTGTAATGTGCCACAACATAATGAACAGATTCATGTGCTTTACCTTTCCCTTTAACAGGTGTTTTACCATAGTCAATGAAGGATTGCGCAATTCCACTACCATAGGAAGCGCACTACTGAAATAAAATTATGATACCAAACAACACATAGTGATGAAACAATGTTTGTTAATGAACCAATGATTGTTCCAATAAACACAGATTATAGGGGTATCATTCCAATGAACCAGGGGAAAAAGTAGAGAGAACGCAGTGGGAATGGAGGGGATATCGGGAAATAATATAGGGAGGAACGTTGAAAAGCGAGAAGAAATCGAGGGAAAAAATCAAGCGTGCTGACGACAGAGCTTAGGCCCGGAAAATAGTGGGATAGAGCTGCAAGACTTGGAGCCCTTTGCCTTTCATTAAGCATGGCTATTGCTTGGTTATCTAGGGTTCCTAATTAAATAGAAGGGTGGAGGTGTGGAACCAAAACCTCTAGAATCCCTCATGCCTATTGGGTGGAGGAAGATCTCCTCTGGAATCCTAGAATATGTCTGCAGGCTGAATCCAGAAGGGTGGAGGCATGTGAAAAAAACCTCTGTAATACATAATGCCTGAATATTAAGACAATGTTGCGATCCTCATTATCTGAAAATATTACATGTCTGGCATGGTTGTGGTATGTTGATGTTCAGATGAAAACTACAACTTGTAGCCCTTGATCTGCTAGGGGTTACCTTGATATTAACGGTGGTGTATTCATACTCCTTCTGAATAACCAATAAAGGGTCAAGGAAATTGACCAATATGTTGTCAAGTTTTATATTATCCACCTTAGCCACATACATGCAATCCTCACACTTTAGAAACCTAAGACATGTAAGAGAAGGCTTCTTTCCACTTTGACTTCCTCTAGTGTCATATGTCACCCAAAATTGAACTTGGTGACATATTAATTAAATAATTATTTGCAACAAATGCTTCAGCTCAAAATCCTTTTTTTAAGATAGGTTGTCAAGTTTTGTCTTAACCACTTTAGCCACATACATGCATGTTTCACACTTCAAAAACCTAATATGTGCAAGAGAGGGCTTCTTTCCACTCTAACTTCCTCTAGTTTCATGTCACCCAAAATTGAACTTGGTGACATATTAATCAAATAATTAGTTGTAGCAACGACTTCAGATCAAAATCCTTTGCTTAAACTAACATTCTCTCTCATGCTTCACGCATTTTTTTATCAAGGTCTGATTTAGTCTCTTAGCATGGCCATATTGCTCGAGACCACGTGGAGTTGTCTTCAAGCATGCAATCCCCCAATATTTTCAAAATTCCTCAATTTCTTAGGAGCAATACTTACCATTGTTGTTAAGTTTTAATCTTGTTCCACACTTGTAGTAGAGATTTTAATTGTAATTGTTGAATTTTAAAGGGATAGTAAATCCTATAAGAATATATAGTCGGGTCGGGTCGTTTCGTTTGAGGGCGACCGTTTCAAATTTGCTAAGTTGTGACCACATGGGTGCTTTGTGCATGTTCGTGCAGCCCATTTTCCATTTTCTGATCCCTTGTACCTTCGTTTGGTCGAGCGCGTTGTGTGAGGGCACCCACCCAAACACGTTTGGGTCGGGTTGGGTCGTTTCATTTGAGGGCGGTCGTATTAAATTTGCTAAGTTGTGACCACACGTGTGCCTTTTGCACGTTTGTGCAGCCCGTTTGCCATTTTCTCCCTTGTGCCTTCGTTCGGTCATGTGTACCATGTTGCGCCATGTGAGGGTGCCTGCCCAAACTCATTCAGGTCGGGTCATTTTGGTTGAGGGCGCCCGCCGAAACGTGTTCGTGTCAGGTCGTTTCGGTTGAGGGCGCCTGCCCAAACGCGTTTGGGTCAGGTCATTTCGGTTGAGGTTGGCTATATTAAATTTGCTAAGTTGTGACCGCACAGGTGCCCTGTGCACATTCGTGCGGCCCATTTTCCGGTTGATCCCTTGTGCCTTTGTTCAGTTGTGTGCGTCGTGTCACACCGTGTGAGGGTGCCCGCCCAAACGTATTCAGGTTGGGTCGTTTTGTTTGAGGGCAGTCGTATCAAATTTGCTAAGTTGTGACTACATGAGTGCCTTGTGCACGTTCGTGTGGCCCATTTGTCATTTTCTCCCTTGTGCCTTCGTTCAGTCGGGCGCACTGTGTCGTTTCATTTGAGGGCACCCGCCCAAACCTGTTCGGGCCGGGTCGTTTCGGTTGAGGGCGCTATTATCAAATCACCTAAGTTCATGTTATAGTTATATCTTACATACCCTTTCTCAGGCCAACATTATATAACTCTACTTCACTAGGATGAAAATTAACTAAGGCTTCACGTATGCATCCACCAAATCTGTCACATTAATGTAGCCCCTAATACATGTACCTTCAAGAGTATTGTAATATGTTCCTTTAACCCACATTAATATGTTCCTTTCACCCACTTTGGTAAAAGGAAGAAAGCAACACTACAAAGTTTATAATAATCTATATGTTCACAATTGAGTTGATCTATTAAAGTTAATAATTTTAATCATCCTCCAACATTAATTCTAATGAGTTTAATGTCTAATTTAATCCAAACTAAGGAAAAATTAACTTTGGGGGTAGATATGTTTATTCTTTAATAAATTGAATTTTAAATTTTTGACTACACAAGGGCGCCCATCGGTCTTCCCTGCACTGATTATTACACTTCTCATACATTTCACAATTTAGTTTCTTTCTGCGTGCTCTATTCTCCTTCCCTGGCAGCAAGACCTACATCTATCTCCTTCCCCGCAGCTAGACCCTGCTCTATTATCCTTCCCCACAGCCAGACCCTACTCTATTCTCCTTCCCTGCAGCTAGACCCCGCTCTATGTCGCTCTATTGATTTTCAAGGGTTGCATCAGTGCGGGGATTAATCTGATAGGGCCACGTCAAAGGAAACATTAATCTGCTAAGGCGAAATTGAAGAAACTATTGACTTAATTTCTACACGGAAAAATGGTAATGTGGTTTCTTCATTCTTCAATAGTAGTGTTTTTGTTGCATGCAAAATGTTTGAAGAAACTCTGTGTGTCTATTATACTTTATAAATGAATGAAATATGCCACTGTTATGATTACAATTCCCTCTAACCTTCCTCCACAAGCTACTATTCACTGCAGTCCAGAACAGAGGAATAATTACCATAAAAAAACACAGAAGTACCCTTAACCTCTCCTCACACCTGCAACTTAGTCCTGCAAGAAGTACACAACCTAAAATAGAGAGAAACGTGTCCTTCTTGCTCCATGTTAGCCTCAGTTCTCCACTGTAAATTTCAAATGTATTTTCTTGATGAGATTTCTCTTGGATGATCCAAAATGGGATGATAAGAGAATTAGAGCTTAACTACTGAATAAATCAGTGATCACTATACCCAGAATTTGATGGAGGAAATGGCACCTTATAAAATATGATCTGACCTAGGATTTGGTACACTTAAGTGATGCCCAGGACTGTGACTTCTTAGATACGAAACTCGGCTTCTAATGTAGAGACAGATAATATGAATGAAAAACAATACCTGATTTGAAGATGAGATCAGAACATGTTGAGCTTGAGAAACCTTACCACGTCATAAATGATCAGAAAGTTTCTCAATAACTTCAACCTTCCTGTGATAGATAAGAGGCTGAAGAAAGAGTCTCTTGATAGGTGATCTGGATCTTCCTTCAAGAAAAAAAAAATTCTTTGGTCTTCTCTGAATTACGGATCCATCTTTCATATATTATTTTGCTTAAAGTTTTCATGCAACTTCTCAGGAAACTAGAGATATATGGAATCATTTTTAGAGTCATTAGATCAATAGTCATGACTTTTCTTTTATCAAATCTTTTGACATGATCTTCCTTATAATAATTATTGGAAAAAATAGCTCCATTTGCAGACTTACTTTTAAGATCATAAAATCAAATTGCCTAATCATCAATCAAAATTAGAGACTGTTCAGTCCACTCCATCAATGCTTCCTCGGTGGGGTACTTATGTTCTTTGTGATTGTAAGAACTGCTGCAAGATTCTGATCCAAGGGGTCATAAACCAGTCCTTTAAAAAGGAAGAAACTTTCAAAAATTGAAACCCATATATTCTTTATGGAATTTTGTCTGCTTAAAAAAAAAAATTCCTCCAAATTGCCTTAAATAATGATGGATCTAATCATCTATGCTAGATCCCTTTCAAAGGATGACAACTCTGCTAGCATGATTCAATAATATTGTTACAGGTCTCAAGGATGAATTAAGATATAAAAGGTTTCAAGGAGACTGCCCCTTCAAAACTGAAAGAGGATTAATGCCTTTCTATACATTTGATATAAAATATTAATTACTACCTCTACTTGATGGTGTGATCAAGATGTCTATACCTTAGGAGTATAACAACAATGCCACCGAACATCAACAATTTCCACTGAAGTTTAGGCTGTGTATATGAATGTGCTGATGATGTCACTTAGAGGCTAGAGCATAAAAAGGAAAATGAGATAGGAGTCTCGATTTATTTCCTTCATTGAATCAGAGACTTGAATTAAGTACTCTTGAAGTATAACGAACATCAAGCCCTGCCACTCAAAGATTTCAGATTGATATTTAGACACTACCAATTCCTGCATCATTAAAACAACTCAATCATTATGTCAATTATCACACATTATAATATGACCACTTTGTTCAACATAATGTCATGCAGACTTGCTAAAAAAACCACAGTCTGATTCAGTCACAAGAATTATCCAGAATGTGCCTTTGAACGCACAAATCTACATGACTCAAATTACATTTCCAAACTCAATATTGTAATTCATATTAAGTTTCCTACTATGGATCAAAGGGTCATGGGTGAAAATTTTCTAGATTTTGCTTCAAATTCTTACTTGTCGACAGTTGGATTTGAACAGTGCATTCTTTGAGTACTTCTAAAACATTGTGGGGTGAGATGATTTCGTATAGATCTTGTAATAAACTTTATGTATCTATTTATGTCTTTGGAAAATCAAGGAATTTAGAAGATGACATTTCTCATGATCCATTTCCCTTGATGGTTAGTAGTGATATAGACTTGTCTCAATGTGATGTTGTACAATATTTCGACATGAGCTAGATTTATCATGATATTATGCCCCAATTTTATCTAGTTTCTGGTATCCTATCATGATGAGTTTTCATGTTCTAATTTTTTGGCCTTCCTTTTTAGTATTTAACACGATGGAATTTATCATAAAGTATCTTTTTCAAACCATGGTATTAGTAAAGGGTTATTTCAAGAGACAACAAATCCCAAAATAGGAACAAGTCACCAAGCTTCTTACTGAAAATTAATGATATTGCTGACTGAATTGTCAATGGAAACCTCAATAGCTGTACTCAATAGACCTACTAGCAAAGATCTTTAGCAGCACTTAGCACTCCCCTGATCCTAGCATATCTATTGCATAAATACTTAACTGTTCTTACTCCATCTTACTCAGGGAGACCACAAGCCTAAGCTTGTCTTTCTAGAGTGCAAAGAATCCATATGGCAACATGCTCATCATTAAATCCATCCACTTTGAAGGTAATTTATCAATCAATCATGCACTTCCATAAGCAGGAATGTCTTTTGCTATATATGCTAAGAGGATTCAATAGACAACTCCCTCTGAGACTCAATATGTTGTAGCATCGGATGTGCAAAAATGGAATTCCTCATGTTCCCATGAAACCATCTCCCATTTGGTTGGCAGGACACTAGCCTATGATAAATTTTTCTCATCTTAGATACTCTACAAGTGATTTGGAAAGAGGAGGTAAAAATGGTAATTTCTGGCATTTTTAATTTCGGGACATTTTAGTGGGGCATTGGTTGGTAGACAGTGAGATTACATTGAAATGTGGCTTTGTTGAAACACTGCAGAATTATCTAGGAAAATTTTTGTACAAAAATTGCAACTAGAGGCAGTTCTCTCCCTCACAGAAATGAAATGGGGAGACTCTGTATGTGGTTGTAACTGTTCTATATGTATCACATTAATAGGGATATCAATCAACTAATGGATCACTAAGGTAATTACACCATTAGCCTAGACTAAAAGGGAGGCATATTTTTCAAAGGTGATTCTAGAACCATATATTGACAAGACCTTGACAAAGGTTTTATTTGATTACATAGTTGTTATAGTTTTAAGATCAAGTAATTAAGCTAAGATTTGGCATAAACAGAACTAAAATAAACCAAGAAAGGTGTGAACATAAGTTTGAAATATTCTCTAACTTGGTGTTGTGAAATGACTTTGTTTCATATAAAGATTAGGTGTTGTTCTTGTCATAAAAAAACCCTATATGAATTTACCTTGTCAACGGTTAGAGTGATTTCCATTTGACAACATACCTCATGTATGCATTGAATTGACATAATGATACAAATTACAGTGAAAAAACATAGTGATCCTACAGTTGTCAACATGTGATAGTAATTCTCACTGCAATCTCACTGTGCATAGGTACAACAACTCAGGCAATCTCAGTAAAGGAATTATTAGACTTATCATTTTTCATTTTGTGTTTTCAAGTTAGATATTGTTTTCAAGTTTTCAAATTTCTGATTTTATTGCAATGTGGAAGACTGATCAGGGCAGTACAGGAACAACCCCGAAATAGGATGATCGCGGAAAGGGGCCAGCGGAAGAACATGTAAAGTGCCAGCATTGCTCTATCTTTAGGTATTTTATTTATTTACATAATTGAAATAATATTAATTTTGTTCAAATATGCAGACACCTAGCCATGGTACGCCTGATGATTCCCTCTACGAGGAAGAGGTTTCTTCATCCCCATGTCCATTGATGTTGCTGCGAAAAAAGGCATGAAAAGCAACATTGGAATTTGAGCATTTGGTAGATGCTTCGCCTCAAACACCTGAAATATAAATGAGGATAAAAAAACTTATGACCCAGCTAGAAACATATAAGGTAATAATAAAAAATCAAAAGGATATTTTTTTTGTTCTGCATGAGATGAATTGTGATAGTTCAATTTTTAATTTTTACATTAACTAAACTAGCAAAAAAATTCTTTTGTATGTAGCATTATCTGACACCTGTTGCACCCGGTGTTGGTGGTAGTGGGACACAAGGGCAAGAGATTGCCGAGCCACCCTCTCATACACCTTCTACGCCTTTAGGTGGTAGCCAAGAAACGCACCCTGCCAAAGAAGACACCCAGCCAACCGTTGAACGTGTTGGAAATGATGAGGTTGATATGGCCAACTATATTATTGCATTTCTTGGAGCTACACGTGTCAGCTCCACGGGGACCATTAATGGCACGTTGTTGGTGAACAATGAAGGTGTCCCTATAAAGCACGTACAACTCCTAGGTAAGTTTTAATATTTTAACTATTTCATTTACTCTATCTAAAACATATTTTATCATGATTTTTATTTTTAAATTAATGATAATATCCTTTTTTAAATAAAAACAATGAGTTCTACGGTTTTGAGAGGCAACTGCGTTGGTATTTTTTTGGCCTAACCATGTACGAGGTGGAATTTACGAAATTACCTTCGAAAAAAGAACTTCTAGATTATCTAGAAGCCCTTTTTGGGGTCGGCACATTTGACAGAACAGCGGTGGCTCAGGTAGCTGGAAAATATTTGAAATATACCAGGGACACCTATAGGACGCAATTACAATTTAACCCTAGATACAAGCATCCTCTCACAGTTCCAAAGAGTGAGTGGAGAGCACTCATCCATGACGGAAAAGAGAAAAGGGCAAAGAAAGAAGGAAAAATGCCAACTGGACCCGCAAGGTAAATTACAACTTTAATTCAATAGCTTTAATTTTCTCTATGTCTATAATAAAAGTGTGCTACATCATATACGACTTCAAATACGCATTGATACGTTTAACTTTATAAAACGACTTCCAAACAAGTTAGAAAAAAGACCGTAAATGAGTCGAGTGTGTAGGTGTACTTTAAAGTGTAAGCGCAATGTTTTCTTATAATTAATTGTATCGCCTTCCAACGTTTTTGTAATCCCATCAAATAAGATTAAAAATACACAATCATATGTAATGTAGGGTGATGAATTTGGAAAGGAAACTACAGAGGAAGATAAAAATATCGCTTTCCGTTCTGGCTATGAAGCCGTAGTTGAATATCATAGAAGCTTGGGACAGGTCCCAAGATCCAGAATGCCTGATAAGGTAAAACATTAACCTTTCAATATTTTTGTTTTCGTCGATAAATTTAATGTCTAAAAAGTTTTTTTAAATCAGGGGAGAAACACTTTCAACGAGCCAAATAACCCAATTGTAGAGCAGTGTGTTGAGAGCGAAATATTTCCAGAAGAATGTGTTCCTAACGTGCAACCTGATCATTATAGTGGGGACCAGGTCGGCAATGCTACTATCAGCGAGGACCATGACGGTAGTTAATTTCCACTTATAATTTTTTATAATTACACCTTGATGTTTGTCCTTATAATTTTTTTTGTTTAAATGACAGAGAATGATGTACTTGAGGATCTTACCACTAGAGAGGAAGACGGGGCAACGGTCCCAACGATGACAACTGGTGCACTAGGTAAATAATCTCATTGCAATTTTTTTTATTAATATTACTGAACTAGTTCAATGATATTTAAAAACTGACAATTAAAATTTAATATTATCTATTTTTGTAGGCGATGCCCTGTCACTGGATGAGACCAGACATCGTGACTACGCAACTAGGTCAGCAGTGCGGGAAAGGCATGAAACAGGAGTAGAGCATGATGATATTGATGATGTAATTAGGAGCTTTAGAAATAGGAAGAAGAAAAATAAATTTTGATAATGTAAAATATTGTTACCATACTCGAAACATTTTTTGTGTTATATAAAAAACTCATTTATCATACTATTTTTATGTTAAGCACTAATTTCAATGTTTTCTTGCATACTTTTTGTTGCATTGTTTTTTTATTAGTTATTGAATTTATTTATTTTTCTGCTCATGAAAGTAAAAAATGAAATATAGATTGGGTATTGGGGAATTGAGAGTGATGTGAGGGGGAGGGAGGGGCCATAAGAGCTTCCACCTTCACGTGGTTGGCCCTGTTTAGTAGAGAATAATTTATTGGAGCGATTTAATCTTGGAGCAAACCTCCCTCGATCCAGCGTAGCAACAAAAAAGTCACTGTTGACTTAGTTGCTACTCTTTCAGATCATGGGAGGCTTGTTCCAAGTTCATGCAACTCCAATAAATTGTTCTTGAAACGAAGAGGAGCTTATTCAGGTATGTTTTGACATTTTCAACATATGTTATAACATTATCATAAGAATGCATCTTAGAGTAAAAAATACTACATCAATTACTTTTATTTATTGTATAGATAATGATGGATTTTGATTGACTTGGCAGTGCAGGTACAAATCCTCTTGCATCATGAGCAATACAACTTGTCAACCAGGGTCATGTCCAGGATATTTTTGCTTGTGCGCTTGACCAGGTTCGTAGTGTCACATTTTGTAAGTTCGTTTACAGTTCATAATTCAATATTAAGCTTGTTCATGATTATTATCTGGTTTTTTGTATGTGTTTTTTCATCTATTTGATTGTAAGAAAATCTACATGTTTCCTATTGTTCATTTTGATTTCTCCATTTACCACTCCCAGGATGAATCTGACTTTATTGTCCAATTTCAGAAAATCAAGCTGAAGGTTGTCCAATTGGACTTTCTTTCTCTTTTCATAGAATTCAAGATGGATATGATAGAAGTGCTCCAAAACTTGCTCAGGGGTCTCATATTTATGATTGATTCCCTTTGAGCCAAAAAGATGCATGTTACTTGTATTGATTGTAGTAGTCAGTTTGAATTTCCTTAAAAGGCCCTCTTGAAGTGAAATATTCATATTCTCTTCAGACAATGACACCTCTAAATGGACCCTGGTATCAGTATTGTATTCCTTATAGTCCCTTATGAATGGTTCTTTAATCTTATCATTCCCAGTCATCAATGCTTCCAGAAATTCCTTGTAATTCTGAGTCCACTTGCGAACAGGAAACTCTATAATTCTTAATGTTGTCTCATTAATTTCCTCTATGATGCCACTAATCGTGTAAGACACACAATTATCCTTTATAGTTGTTCGTTCAATTGTACCCTTAAAACCCTTGTACCAAGGTGCCAAGCCAATGGTGTATTGTCCAGTGCTCCAGGATGTTGAAATGTCCCTTAATCCTAGGCCAATCAATATATGATAATAAAGTGATAAAAAATATACTTATCATAGTATAGGTTCATATCATATCCGGATCCATAAGCTTGTATAGTTTATATGAGGATAGTGTTTCCCTAATCTACATTATCTCATATTGGTCTTTTATAAAAAGTGTGTTTCATTGTTACTCTAGTGTATACTACAATGTCCATATTCATCATACAGGTTAAGGATAGAGTAATAGCATACAATATTCTACCTAACAAATCATCTTGTATTTCAATAGCTAATGTGGACGTAGGTGTAATGTAAGCTCAATACTGAGATATGATTGTTCTTGTTCTAGCTCGATATCATTAAATACGCTCTTTCTAGCTTTGATTAGTGAAAAGAGTTGGATTAGCTTAAGCTGAGTAATGTATTAACCCATACCTCTCTTCTATGATTCCCATGTATTAGTTACAATGATAACAGTTATATGGAACTAAAAGCATATTGGTATATATAAGAGACTGTATCGTACCTATGATGCCCATCTTAAGCTTAGTAACTATCACTATATCACCTTACTTAAGCTAGTAGTAAGCTCTATTGAATCTATAAGCTTATTGATTTTACTATGCTATTAGTACTAATGAATCAAGTCCATTGAATTAGTGACCAAGCTTTTCTTGATGTAACTACACGTAATGGAATAACACATATTCGTATAAACATGATATCCTTAATACAGGTCTTAGATAACAGTGTCCAGGAACTCCATATTCAAGCTAAGCTCCTTGTTATGACATAATGATCTATGTTTCCCTATTCATTTCATTCCTTATTAACACTGACCGGAATCATAGTAATAAGTACATAGCCTTACTAGCTCTATGCCAACATGTTTATCTTATAAACCTTAAGTAGAAACACAGTTTGATTTCTATTTTTTATATAATAGCTGATCTCGTATGATTGGTTAAGCTTAGCATTGATATGAGTGTACCATTACACAAGCCATAGTGAAATGCTCCCTTGTGCCTTCGTTCGGTCAGGCGTGCTGTGTCGTTTCGTTTGAGGGAACCCTCCCAAACCTGTTCAGGTCAGGTCGTTTCGATTGAGGGCGCCTACCCAAATGCGTTCAGGCATGGTTCTTAGAGCCACCCAAATAGTAAAATTGAATAGATGTCTTGTTGCTGCATATGCACATATTGATAGTAAAGAGAGATTTCAGTTCATGAGCATGTGGCGTGGGAACAAAACCTATGTAATCCCTATGTGTGGGGTTAATTAACCCTATGCCTACAATGTTTACTGTTTTCATATCGGATTGTGTGGGGGTAGATAACTCGTATCCATATCACATAGGCCCCATTCAATTACGAAGGTTCCCCAAACTCTGCCCCTAATTTGGTTGATCTTGCTCAGCTTGAAAATTTTGAATTTTCATTGATGATTGATTTTCCTCTCGCTCGAATGCAAAAGGAAGATGAATTTCATATTTTTCCTCCATAATTTCCACATTCGACATCTATTGTAACTATTCATATATGCTCATCTGGAATCACCACAAGTTGTACTTTTTTTTTTTTGCAATGGATTCTTGATGTTGATCTCGATGAGATTTTTCCTCCTCAAAAAACATATCCTGGTTGTAAGCATGGTTGTGGTATGTTGATATTCAGATGAAAACTACAACTTGTAGCCCTTGATCTGCTAGGGGCTACCTTGATATTAACGGTGGTGTATTCATACTACTTATGAATAACCAATAAAGGGTCAAGGAAATTGACCAATATGTTGTCAAGTTTTACCTTATCCATCTCTGGGGCAAGATGCTTTTCAGCTAACTCCACTGCTTTTGATCTTAATTTTGCCAATTTCTTCCTTCTCTCATATGATACCTGAGCCTTTTCCTTTCTCTTCCCTTCTAATTCCATAATAGTGTCATAGTGATGCTAGCCAACTTCTTTGGAAAGCCTTAATGGAAATTGAATGTTGCTCCTTTTGAACCAGAATTAAGATGTTCAGGGAATATTAGCTTATAGCAGTGTACCTCAGATTATAGAATCACAAATATATCTTAATGAGAAACAATTTAATACACGAGACTCACTCATATATTGAGTCAAGGCATATGGCTGATAGGGTCATTTTCAGGAATACCAGGGATCCCACAAGTTATATATGTGTAGACCAACAACTTCTTCTTCTCTTCATACCTTTAGGCGCAAGGAATAGAGCATCAAAGCCATGTCTTCCATAAAAAATTACCTCCTTCATAAATCAGTAAACAGAAAGGGTCATCAAACAAAAATCCTCAATAGATATATGGCTCAACCATAGCTCCCTATGAATATAGGGAAGGTGATATTGTATAATCATTAGGCCACTTGTAACCTATCTCTTTTCAGCTATGGACTGTTAGGTCAATGTGCCAAAATCATCAATCAGCTGCTATGACTTGCCTTCTGCAAGAAGAGTAATCAAGATATAATGCCATGGATTCTCTAGCTCCCCCTGAAGCCTTGCATTAGTTGATCAGAATCGTGAAGATGAGGCTTTATATGGAGATCCAGAATTAGGGTCTTCTTTGTTTCTTATTTTAATACATTCTCCATGGGCTGATGAAAAGGCTTTCTTCAAGAAGCCATTTATGAGCCCTCAATAGAAAAAAGGGTATCATAGATCTGCTTGGTTTCTGATAGGTCCTACTGATGAAGAATACTTCAAATGTGGTAGAGAAATTGAGTGAAGATTACAAAGGGATAGACTAAAGAATTTGAGAACACTTGTTGTAAACTGGGATCATAGACATGGTGAACATTCAATGTTTATTTTGCAGGGCTTCAATATTATGACTTATGATTTGGGTAACATCTGAGCACACCTTTTCTGCCATTTCATAAGTACCAGCCTTAACACTTTTCAACATCCTTACAGTAGAAACATAAATTATAAATTTCAGCTTTACAAACTCACTCTATTATAATTTTGAATCATTTACTAACAAAACATTGTTCAGAAGTAAAATGATCGCTTGGAGCTGCATCCGCTTTTATTGAGACCTGAAGAAAATGTTGCGTGAATCCCTTCTGCCTTAAAATGCTAATGTGTTATGATTCCCAATGCTTTATTCTGGAATACTCAGACAATATTACCATACTTCCGGATTTGAGTCAAAGAGAAATTTCAATGATAGGGAGCTTAATGATGTTCTAGATATTCATATATTAGATCTCCAAAAGATGTCACAGTATTTAAGCAAGGGAGATTATAAAATATTATACCTTAATTTATAAGGAAGCCTTGAGTAGTCTATTAAGGCAAGTCTCCAGGTCAATTTCAAGAGAGTATTTTCTGAATCTTCCCCTAATCTGAAATGACCTCGACCTAGTATAATGATATTTTAGAGATTTTTTGCAGAAGATTGGGTGGAAATTGAATTTAACCAACCTTCTTATCGACATAACATTAAATGTAATGGATATGAGCCTCATATTGGGTTTATGACATGGGCCAAAAGTTGAGGCTGCCATCAACCATATTCAAATAAATCAAACCCCTTGATCCTTGAAACAATTAGGTCTTCCTTGATTTATTTGATATTCCCGCAGAGATTCAATAATGAAATCCTTATCATTTCATAACATAAGAGATAAACATAACTAGAAACCCCTTTCAACTATGCCTTCCCTTATATATTCAAAGATTCCTCAAGACCGAGAGAATTCCAGAGTTAAGAATCCATTTAATGCTTGAGATAGTGCACCTCATGGTCACTTATAATATTCAATAAAGATCTAAACTTGAAAGAGATGACAGTTGAGCATATCAAGCTCCAGGGAGAGGAGAGCATGGAGGATTGTCCATGAATTCAGTGATTGCTTTCTCTGCCTTGGGCTTGCCTTTAGCTAGGCTCTGATACCATTTTAATTTTTTAGGATAACATGTTCTTTGCAAAGATAGTTACTTCATAGATCTTTATTATCCTAGAATACCATTAGAAATCACATAGCTTATTATCATATACACAGCAACTGAAGAAAGAACATAGATGATCAAAGAAAAAGACAAGCCAAGATAAGATAACACATGGATATGGTGAAAGCCAGGGAAAAACCCCAAGACTGAGAAAACCCTTGATCAATTATTCTTATTATTCATAAACAAATGTTCAGCAGAGAGAGAGAGAGTGCAAGGACTTTAAAGACAACACTGACTGACCAAATAGAATATGTGACCTTAGACTGCAATTCTGAATACTGATAAGGGCTTCCTGAATTATCCCTTACTAGTTAGGGTTACTTGCAATTCATTAAGATGCTACTGAAGGATGTCCTATAAGCATTCCATAATTATCCAAGCACATCATTTCTGCCCAAGTAACTACTGAAGATGGTATCTCCTGGTTAGGGTAAGATTAATACCACAATAGCCCATACAAATGTATCCAAAACACTCTTATAAAGTTGTAGCTTCTCTTCATAATAAGTTGACCTTCCTTTGATACAAATCAATACTTAATCCAACCCTGAAATAGGCTTCCGCATTTCAATGCATACCCTTCTCGGTGTATACTTAGAAAGGTAAGTCCTACAACCAACTTGAGATGGTCTCCAATAGGTGCGGCCTACTTATAATATTACACCCATATGCTTTTATTGATCCTTATGTCTGCAGTTAACCTGAAATGTAACTCAAATCTTCAATAGAATATGGATCACCCAAATTAGACCACATATGTATCCAGATATGACTCTAAGAAGCTCGGCCTTCTTCCCAAGGGACTTGGCCCATCAAATAACCCTCACATTACACCAAAGAAGCCCTACATTCTTTGATGGAGACACCTTTCTCCTGTGACCATCATATGAGAGGGATAGGATGATTTGAATGAGGAAGAAGGCTCCTCTTTATAGACAATATGGAGGAAAGGCCGACCTTAAAATTTGGAGGAAAAATTGAAATTTGAATTTTCAAATTTTCCCACATAACACAATCATAACTTATAGAATTTATTTTTGAATAAACAAATATTTTCTTGACCAAATTTGACGATCTTTAGATTGATTTTGGTCCTCTTGAAAAGAGGGATTCAATGGAATGATTATCTTCATCAACTAAGCAGACGTGAGTGGAATTTGGCCCTATTTGCTAATTTTTACACTATCTCTATGTTTCTGACAAAATAGCCATCCTGGTTAACATTTGGATAGCCAAATATTATCCAAATGGCTTATTTGACTCTTGCAAAGCTGACTATGTGACAATGTCTATTCTATAAGAAGGAAATTCCAGCTAATCTGAATTCATTCCAAATTTGCCTACCCACTTTCCAAATCATCATTTGTCTTCTAACAAGCCCCATGCCAATGAGTTGGACCAACAACAAGAAGATTATTTTCAGTTGTTATCTAGTTTTTAAACATCTCAAAAACCTTGCATTACCACATTGCATGCTTATATGTTGCAAAGTAAACAAAAACCTCTATAAATATAGCTCAATGAACATGATTTTTAACTGCTAGGACATTTTGAAGGACTAGCCACCCAAGAACTTGACTTTTAGAAGTGCAAGATGCCTTGAAATCTCTAAATACATCCTGTTAGGATCCTATAAATATAGGATTAATAATTTTGAATGGAATCTTGATAGTCTTGTAAAAATATGTACATACCTTGCTTTCTGCAAGTTGTTTTCCCATATTTTGTAAAAAATAAAAAAATAGAAAAGCAAAAAGAGGGTAAAGTCCTAAAAGAAAGATCAAAGGACTTAGAAAAAATAATATACCCCAAAAGAAAAATGAAATAAAACATGAAAGTGTGCAAATTAAAATGCCACTACTTTTTCCTTTGTTACTGATGATTATGGCAGAGTGTCAATAAATGCCATAATCCATTATGAGTTGAACTGCTTAATCTTGAATTGTCATGTTTCAATTTTATTGTTGTAGAATAGTGAATAAAATTTAGTCAGACAGTTTAATCTTGACTAATTAGTAGATAGATAGAGAATAAAGAGGAGTTCATCAGTTTAATCTGAGCCCTCAGATGATATAAGGTATATTTAGATGGTTTTTATTGCTTTAAAAAGAATAAAATGTTCAAGGTTTCTAGCTCAAATGCACCTGCAAAATGGGAGAAAAAATGGTTAGATTAAAAGTTGGGTAGGTAGAAGAAGTGGGAAGAAACATGTAAAAATTTATCATCGGGCAACAATCACTAATTTCCCCTCCCCTATAGTTATTCTATATTCTAGACTTCCATTCAAAGAGGCTCAAAGTATTTCTCTGACTTCTGTTGGGACCGGACCCAAGGCTCAATGACTGATAAGTTAAAAGTGTTGAATTCCTATATTAAATCCCTAATTATCATCATTCACCCTTCATACACTCATTACTATTCAATTTCATAAGTAAGCACTTTTGTTACTTAATGAAGTATGAAATTCCCCATTTGACTAACTCCCTTCATTCAAAAATCATAAAAACCCTAAAAACATTATATCCTAAGTTAAAAAGTGATGAAAATCTAAATGATAAAAGCTTCGCTTTAAAGTTTTCACTTTACTTAGTTATATAATTGTATTTTGACATATTACATTGTCCCTTGTCATATTAACTTGTAATCTATGTATTAAATCCCTAAAATAACCTTATCCTAAGTATTATAGCTCCTTTTATTTAAATATCCCCAAAACCCATTATTATAAGCTTTTTTGCCAAAGTTAAATATCCACGTGTTTTAATAAAAACCCCCATTAAAACCCCTTTGGCATAAAATTAACCATATAGATATTCCCCCCCCTATAGTAAATAGACATTTACATCATTCTATTACTATATAATAAAAATAAAATACAAAAAACTTTAAACATGTTTTATATATGTTTAAATCAAAAACTATATTCCCCGATTTTTTTCTAAAGTTTAATCTAAGCTAAACTTCAGAACCCCCATACCTTTGTAAATATATTTACCTTTCCATGCTTTAACCCAAGGTATCATCGTGATCAACTTTCCCATGGTATTTTATCCCCGCAATACTTAAAGCCTTCCCGTATGTATAATCCACCATGTAAATAGCCTCACACTATATACATAAATTTAAACCATGGTTAAAGCCTAAAACCCGCCTCATGTGCCATTTACCATATACATAAAACTATGTTTATATATTACCCGATAAACCCTTTTCAAAAAACCTTTGAAATATAACCCTGCATTAATGTAATCTTTTCATATACCAAAACTTTGTTATAAAGTCTATTATACAAAGGTTTTGTTATAAAATTAAAATGCGTCATCGCATAAGCCCCGGCCCCACCTTACCTTTCCCCTGCAGCTTTAAAAGGATCCTAACCATTCACTTTAAACTCTCCAATCCAACAGCTGACGATAATCTTCGCACCCACAAAACAAACGATGACCCCCAGCCCGAATGGACACGAAAAAAAACTATTTTCGTGAAAACCACCTCTGCGATGTGGCATATTTTCATTCTGTCGCGTTTGATTAGATGAACATTGTCAATGCGAAAACCACCCCTGGTTTTTCGCGTTCAAACTTCAAAGAATTCCCGCCAAAGTATTAAAACCCACCATTGATACGTTTATGATATTTATAGCTATGGGTTAAAACCTTGGTTATAAGTTTTTTTAACAAGATCTATGTGTTTTGAGTTTTAAAGTCGCAACCGACTGTTAATGAAGCTCCATTTAGCCAGTTTTAAGCTCCCAGAGCCTTGTTTTAAACCTAGATGTATCAATTCACACATGAAAGTCTAGATATAACAGCAAGATCCATGTTTGAAGACCAAATAAGATCTGTTTCGGTTCCAGCAATTAAAATTAAAGCTCAAATTCAAGAAGAAACTGCAAAAAACCATCCCGATTGTCAAATACCTGCAAAAGAGGCATTTCTCGATATTTTTACCTACAAACCTTCAAAATTATACCATCTGTGAACTAAAAAAGATTAAGATAAGAGAATTAACCGTTTAAATTGCCCAAAAATAGGCCAAACCCTGGCGAATTTTTCCCAGAAGTTGCTATGTTCATAAAAGCCTTTGTTTGAGCCAATCTCTTCAGTTAAGATATCTGAAGATCAATTCCAAGACAAAAAGGTTTTTTAGGCCTACCAAACTCCTTTTTACAGTCTCAACAATTCAGGAAACCCTTTTTTCCTGTATTAACCTAGTTTTCATCTATCAGAAAACCTAATTGAGAAAAAATCCCAAAAGAAGCTTTGAAAGAAAGTGATGTTCATTTATGCAGCTAAGGCTGCATCACTATATGATGTAATTATTGATATGTAAATTAATATCTTTTCATATTAATTTTATAACTTTCCCAAAGGTTATTTGACAGTCTGCAATAAATTACACAGACAATGACCCTAATTATTTATTAATCTATTTCTGTAACATTAATCTTTTTCGGTTATAATCTGTTAGGATTTTAATCTTTAGGAAAGCCCAATGGAAGCAAACATGTATGTGGAATTATCTCCAAATGGTATCCTTTTTCAAATGTGGCGTATTCAACATGATTTTCTAATAGGTGGACAGTGACAAGGTGTATCTTGGGCTTATTTCTTATTATCTAAAAACTTGTATGCATCTATGTTATAAAAAAATATTTGCTTTTGTGCATGTTTCGCTATAGAAGAATGATGAGGATGGATCTTTTAGGGACTTCAATAATAATGGAAAAAGGAAACTAGTCTTCTTGACTTCTAAATAATTTCAGGCTCTCCCCTGGAAATCTTGTTTGACCAAGAGTGACCTTTCCGTGGGTCTTTGCCTCTCCTTTCCAAAGGCAGAAATAACGAAGCATATTTTTTAGGACTGTCCTTTTCAGGGTCTTGCTGGGAAGAGGTGCAATATCAGTTGGCAAACATTCTTCAGGGGCATTTTCATTGGAGTGCATTCTTGTTGGGATATTCCTGATGTGTGATTTGGGATTTGTTGATTGGTATTTTGCACTGTTTGTGAGTTTCTGCATCATGTGTTCTCTGGGGACTCCACTGCAAATGTGTTAAAAAATGAGGTCAGTTCTTTGAAAGAAAATTAATCCTAGACTTATATAAGTGTTCAGCAATTATAGAAGTGTTCACTAATCATTTGAAAGCAAACGAATTTGTTGATCATATTTTCCAGATCTATATTTTCTTAAATCTATCATTTTTTCTGTAGGAATTATCATTTGTATGCTCTTCTCTTATCATAATATAGATGTGTTGCACCCATTATGCAAACATTAATGTTCATAATGTGTTTTTGGCTTATTGTGAATAGTCATGTTCTTTTTAAGATTTTGTGCTTGTGTGTTAGACTTAAACCCAAACAAAAATAAATCTCCATATTACTCCCATTGCACGCAAGTGTTGGTTGTACCCATGTGGACAATAGGACATCCCTTAATTGAATAGAATAAATCATGATTAAATATAGGGCCTACAAGATGTTTTTCAAAGGGAATGGATGGTGGGAGATCTCAACTAGTGATAGATGGAATATTTTAATGAGATTTTCTTCTTTGCTATGGGAAAGGATTACCTCATTTATTTTTGCATAGTTAAGTTCTAGTCACACCCAAGAATATATAGAATGCATCCATTCTAAGAAACTGTAATGACCCCCTGACACAAACAAAAAATTTTAGGTAGTTTGTAACAAGAATTTAACACATGCATGGAATTCAAAGAGATAATATAGAGCATGATGTAGGTTCAAAGGTAACATACCCCCCGAGGCATAAATAAGACATGTATACAAACCTACACATGTTTATCCAGGATAAAATGAAAGGCGCATACACACATATGCATAGTTTCATAGGTAAGAATAGAATGTGCCTAGAAATTGAAGCGCACAATAAGACTAGTTCTTTTTATTTTCAAAAAATCTCAAGAGTTGGAGTATTTTTCAATCCATAGTTTTGACATGATGAATCCAATGTGTTCAAAATATACACTAGTAATACAATTTTCTTTTTTATGGATTGAAGGGCTATGTCAATTACAATACAACAGTGGAAATTGTATTGTGCACTTGTTTTACTAGATATAGTATACCCAACTATTATAGTTGTGATTGTGTGGCAGGTTTGTGAAGAGTTTGCATGTTTAAACTTTGAATGGAATGGTTTGCATATGATTTTTACTAGGTTATATATCTACAGTGTGCAATGCACCAGACCTCCAAAGAACCCAAGTGAAACCAAGTGCAAAAAAGCCAAGGATGACAGGATCCTATCAGGGATAGGGTCTTGTTTTCAAAGTAAAGCAAGCAAGGTATCAAATTTAAGCAAGTCCATTTATGTAATTCATAGAGGGAGGAAAAACCTTGAAAGAGGATTTCATTTAAATCAACGATTCGTTCTTCCTTCTTCTATTATCTATGCAATTATGTTTTGTGTCTTGATCATTTTATATTTTTAGGTTGATAAATATGGTGATTTGAAAGAGCTTGAAGAACTCTTAAAAACATTATTAGGCCAAGATATTAGAGCTACTAACCAAAAACAATTAGGTCCATCACCTTCAAATCCAAATGACAACACAAATGTTATAACCATAGTTACATCATCCGTAAAAATAATCAACATCCAAAAATAGGAGGTCTAGGGTATATTTAATTTTTTTTTTAAATTTTTTATCAAAGCATCGGACGAGGGAGCTAACCCTTCCCCAAAATCTTACCAAAGACATTATCTGCATCAAGCACCCTGTTTTCTTTGCGGGCTTGAGTTCCGCTTTTTTATTTGGTCTTCTGTCTAAAACTTTGAAGGTCAGTGCTACAATGTGGGTGTTTTGGTTTCTAGGATGATTCCTTCCCATGCTAGAGCAGGGTTGTCCTTGGATTTTCCATCAAAGTTAGACTTGGGGCAATATCCATGTTTGTATAATCGGGTAAGATAGCCTATGAATTGAAGTTTATGTGAGAAAGATATTCTTGTCTAAATTTCCATTTTTAAAAAATATCTATACCTATATTACAAGATAAGGAGAGAAAGCAGGCTTGCAGAAGGGGCAATTTGATGCCGTGATGGCTCTCTCCTTTTGTTTTTTTATTTACAATTTATGCTTGAAATTGCTCTAATTTTGAATATCTTCAACCCATTGATTTTGATTTAGACTTTTATAATAGTTTTAGGGTGACAGTGACTTTCGAAGATAGGTTAAGTGTTGTCTTGAAAAAATGGGCCTCTTTGCAAACTGACTTTGCAGACTGAATTTTTAAAACGTCGGAATATTATGAATGGAAATGTGATAATTGCAACTATCATCAAAGTTTATCTAGATATCTAGGGGTGATTGTCAAATTCCAAGCCTGCCTTCTGATATGAATTTTAAATTGGCATGGGCTATCAAGTCAATTCATCTTGCAGCCATCCATTTTTTATCTGCATACCGTGAGCCTTTCTGGACCTTCTTGTCTTGTGCATTTAAAATGTCTTATTGCATCCCAGTTCCTAAGTTCTAATCACATTTCAAAATGGTTTTTCAACCTTTCCATCTTTCAATGTATCATATGTGAGCTTATTTGTTAGTGAAAATGTGTTTCAACCTTTCCATCTTTCAATGTATCATATGTGAGCTTATTTGTTAGTGAAAATAAGTTATATTTTTATTGACTAAAGATATGTTATAGCTGAGAACTCCTACTTTCTCTACTTTGAGTAACCAGAAAATCATGATTATGCACTGCCAAAGAGGCATACCGTTGTCAAATGCCATCCTTGAGAAGGAAAAATGAACATATAAGAAATTTGAATAGATCAGCTTTGAAGGAATATTTATCTATATCTATATATCTATAAATAATATAAATAACATTGGGAAACAATTGTTAGGAACATAGATGAAATAATTTGTAGTTGGAGAAATTGAAAATACTGAAACTTTATTAGATTTGTTTGACAAAACTAATAAAATGCACATTTGGAAGCTAAAAGTCCCTTTATCCTTTCATAACATAATAATCCACTTTAAACAGTATTAAACCTTTGGAACCTTTAAACCTTCGGAAATGTTATAATGCACATTAACCAATGGAAACCTTTCGGAAGTGTATTTCCGAACCTCCAACTATTAATAAAACTCGATTGAAATAATATTCAAATCTTAGGAAACAATATTAAAACCCTTCAAAATCAATGTTTCGGACTTCAAACCTTTTGATAAATTTCTGTTGCATAAATTATCGGGTCCATACTTTTGGTTTAAACCGCGTGCAACTCCCGACGCGAACACCATCGGATCTCCCACATATCTAATCGGACGACTATCGCATAGAATTAGCCCCTATACTTTATCACCTAAAAGCAACGCGAAATTTGTGGTTTTACCACTGGGACGTGTCGGCATTTGATAGGATTGCGTTCAAAATGAAAAAAACCACCCGTACGCCAAAAGTTGTGCAACAATAGTAAGTGGTTTCTCGAAAACCGCTTGTCCTTCAAATGTTCGTTTAAATCACGTTTGAAGACGGATTTTCACTGGATTTTCACTGTTTTATAGTGTTCACTTCAGTTCCTATTGAAACCCTCTCTTTCCGCTCTGTGAGTCAATAAGTATGGATCAATTATTAGTCCGATCTCAAAAAAAGAAAACAGAGTTTCTTCGATTCCTTCCGAATCCTTCACACAGAGTTTGATATATTTAGATTCTACATAGAATATATATAAACCAAATGAATTTTCGAAGGGTGAAACCCTCCAGGAACTTGCCAAGAATACCCAACTATTATAGTTGTGATTTTGTGGCAGGTTTGTGAAGATTTTGCATGTTTAAACTTTGAATGGAATGGGTCAAATATTCATTAGCTGTCACATCTTAAAAAATTTAATGTGTAATAAATATTAATTTTTTAAATGCAGGGCAAGTTCTTCAGAAATGGAAGGCAATGATGGATTCTTCTGCACCCAAGATGCAATCAATGTATTGGACTTCCGATTGCCTTCAGGTGTAGGCCTTAAAATTCCAACTTTTGGGGAGACTAGGCAGTCAATTTTTTCTCGGGGGGATTCAATTTTTGGAGGGGTTGTAAATACAAGGTTCTTTTCAAAGGAACCTATTCGATGTAGGGTACATAAATGGTCTATTCAGAAAGGAAAGCTTGTTTGTGTTTATGTGTTCCCAGAGTCCAATGCCCACTCTGAATAGCTTTCTGTAGCTCAAGTTTGGGGATCTTCCAACTTGGTGATGGCTATTAATGGAAATGGACTATTTGTTTTTTATGGTTACCAGGAGGATGGTATCATGACTTGTGATGGTATTAGACTTGGGTATTTCAAATCCAACCCCTAAACCTCAAACAAGCTCGACAACGCTGATACTATGTTGATGGACCTGATTTAGAACTTCCCCACTGAATCAATGATGTTTTATGTTTATCCTTATGGTTTCTATTATCATTTTGGCTATATATTAGTAGATTAGGATAAAATTATATTTATTTTTTATGTATTCTGGGTTATATTAGTTGCAATATATCTATGATATCCCTCTCGAGGGTATATTTTGGCAATGGTTTAGTCTCCTGGGAGAGAGACCAGAGAGTTTAATGAAAATTTGTTGGATTAGTTCTCTGCCATTATGTTGATACTATATTGATTGAATAACTTTTACAATTCAAAATCGAATGACTTTGCTGATAACTGATAATTTTCCTAGGCTCCCTACTTAACAAAATTTCTATAGGAGGATTATGTTTACTTTAATAGGTTATATAAAACTAAACACTTTATGCACCTTGAAGACTTGATTCTAAGACATGATTTGAGTTTTACTGTTTAACTTTATAGGTTATTTTCAAAATAATATATAAGTCATAATCAAGTTTTTGAAGTTCTGATTCATGACTCTAAACATCCAACGAAAAGAAGATATGCATTTTAAAATTCAGTTCTAGAAATTTTGGATAATCTGAATAGAATGTTCAACTTTTTGTAGACCTATCTACAATCAATAACAATCAAGCTGGAAAAATGGAAAATCAAGTAGATGGATACTAAGGAATGGATGTAGCACCGTCAACTACCTCCAGATCTAAGTGAGCGAATCCAGCGATATAATCAGTAAAATTGGGTTGCAACTCGTGGAGTTGATGAGAAATCTCTTCTTGAAAACCTACCAATGGATCTTTGCCATGATATTAAACACCATCTATGTTTAGACCTTGTCTGGCGAGTGAGAACTATTGATCCTTACCAGTTGCTTCTATTGATTAATCTGCATAAAATAACTGCAAACTTTTCCTTATTTCCATTTCTTTTAATTGCCAACAATTGAATTGGAAAAGTTGAGGAACAAAGAAATTTGAAAGAGAGCATTCCATTCGTACTTTCGTGGTCGATCTTTCGATTGTTTCATTTTTTTTAAAATATTTTTAGCCGTGCGTCGAAAGACCGACGCTTCATAAGTGTCGGAAGACCGACGCTCATTTTTTTTAAATATTTTTACTATGTCATCGGAAAAGCAACGTTTCCAAACGTCGGAAGAGCGACGTTCCTTTTTTTTAAATATTTTTACTATGTCGTTGGAAAAGCGACGTTTTTAGACGTTAGAAGAGCGACGTCTTTTTTTTTAAATATTTTTACCATTTCGTTGGAAAAGCAGCGCCTCGAAAACGTCGGAAGTGCGACTCCTTACCTTTTCATCGGGCTTGCGACATTTGGCACACAAATTCGGAAATGTGACGGTACCAACATATTCGTCGGTATTGCGATGTTTGGCACCAAACGTCGGAAATGCAACATTTTTTACATTTGTGTCGGTCTTGTGACGT
Organism: Pinus albicaulis; assembly: GCA_034641835.2. Lineage (NCBI taxonomy): Eukaryota > Viridiplantae > Streptophyta > Pinopsida > Pinales > Pinaceae > Pinus > Pinus albicaulis. The sequence continues at coordinate 134,045 of JAXQQM020080012.1, read as the reverse complement.
TTGGTACAAAACGTCAGAAATGTGATGGTGCTAACATTTTCGTCGTTCTTGCAATGTTTTGTACATAACGTCGACATTGCGATGTTTGCTTGAAAAGATTATAAGTGTCGAAAATGCGACAGTTCAGTATCGTCGGAAGACCGACAGTTGTAGTGTGTCGGAAGACCGATGCTTACAAAATGTTGGAATAGCGACGATTTGGCGAACGTCGAAAGAGCGACAGAAGTCTGGAAACGTCGGAATAAGTGTTGCTCTTCTGATGCTTTATTGAAGTGTCGGAATTGTGACGTAATGGCTAACCACGTTTTTCCCCGCCTCACACTATCACTCTTGCGACGCCTATGTGTCGAAATAGCGATGAATTGGCCGTCGGAAATTGGCCCCAAATGTGCTAGTGAGGTATCTCAAGACATGCCTGCCCGCCTTCCAAAAGCACTTGGTAGGATTAACCATTTCTTGACTTAGTTGGTTAACCGCATAGCATATGTCTGGTCTCATATTCACTAAATACATTATCAAACCCACTAAATGTCAATAAACAGTAGCATCCACTACCTATCCAGATGTAGTTTCCTCTTTCCTCAAATTTCCAAAGGAGGAGTGTCCATGGGTTTGCAGCCCTCCATGTGAAACTCACCCAGTATCTCCCTTTCATACTTTCCTTCAGACACAAAAATTTCACCATCTTGCTACCATATTTCCAATCCAAGGAAATAATGAAGGAGGCCCATATCCTTCATCTCGAACTCCTTTGCAAGGTCCTCCTTGCATGAGTGTATCAGCTGCTCATCACCAGTCAATATTAAATCATCAAAATAAATAACAATGATTAAAAGCTTACCTTCCACCACAATTTGGTATAGCTTTGCATCTGCCTCACTCTTGGTGAAGCCAAGTCTGGTGAAATAGTTGTCTAACTGAGTGTACCAAGCACGGGGTGCTTGCTTCAGCCCATACAATTCTCTTTTGAGTCTGCACATATGCGACTCACTAATTAAGGTCTCAAATCCTTCAGGCTAATCTATGAACATTTTTTCCTCAATGATCCCATTGAGAAACGTAGTCTTCACATCCATTTGATGAATGTGTGTTGAGAAGGTAAATCCCCTCTGCGGACAGAGGCGATCCCTACTAGCCCAGCAGGGGTCTAGCAACAAACAAACAATGCTATGACGCAGGCTCCTAGTTACGAATGAAAGATTTGGGATAAGAACCTACCTGGATTCCAACGCTCGATCTGAAAAAGAGATGTCCCCGTCCTTCAGTCCTGGCAGATCACAATCCTTCCACGATCTCCGTGGATGAACACCTGCACACAGAAAGAACAAACAGATACAAGCATAGGAACCGGCATACGTAACTAAACATCGGTCAGAAAAGACATTACTCGCATTAACATAATGGAAAAAGGAGTGGAACCATAATCATAGTCATCTATTAAAGTGGTAAACGAATAGAAGTTACAACCAAGTTCTGACGTTGCAGCCTCCTTCGCGCGGGTCTCCGGTTGTCCACGCCTCGCAAAGCTCGCCGGGGGAAAGGGAAACCTCTCCAGAGTCTCGTGACAATGGTCTCCTTGCTCGAATGGGCCTTAAGGGAAAGGAAGGATTCTTTTCAGCACAAAGGCACTTGGGAATAGGAGATGCAAAGCTTCAGCACTTCAAGACTAGCTTGCCATGGATCCGAGCAAGCTTTTATAGATGGGGAAGGAGGGAGTTGGGATCCCTATTATTATGGGATTGGCCCTATCAACAAGGAAGGTTCCATAGAAGGTGGCAAAACTACTTCCCTTCCATAGAACTCCCGCAGCCAAACCTCCCAACTCAAGATAGGCGATGGTTGTGAGTTTGTTTGAACTCAACTTCCGCCATCCATATTTAAAAAACAATCCCTAAAATGGGTGGCGCGATTGCTGCTCTATGACAGAGCGCCAAGTGGCGCGACCTCTTTACAGGATTTCCCTGATTGGCGCGAGCACTGAACTGTCTACCCGCGCCAATGCAAAAAGAGCTGTTTTCCATGGATTTTGCAAGGAGATGTCTCAAGGGGAAATGAAGCTCATACTCAGAGGGATGCAATGATGATGTTTTCAGTGCATGACAGTGTTCACAGGTCACGTTATGGGTCCTCCATTGTGCGGGACGGGGAATGGTAGGGACGGTGACAAATTACTGTGTAACAATGTGCCAACCCATCAGTGCTGAGAGAGCAAGGATAGTCCTTATGGAAGAATACCATGCGACAGGTGCAAAGGTTTCTTTATAATCAATCCCCTCGATTTGTGAGAAGCCCCGGGCCACAAATCTGGCCTTGTATTTCTCAACACTCCCATCAGCAACTTGCTTTACCTTGTAGATCCATCTCAAACCTACCACTGATTTATCAACCGACCTTGGAACAATTTCCCACGCACTGTTTCTAAAAATGGAGTGATACTCCTCCACCATTGCATCTACCCATGTGGGCTCCTGCACTACTTCTTGAAAGGAATATGGCTTAGTCATGATACATTTTCTCATGAGATCCATGTATCCAGTAAATCAGTCAGGAGACTGTCTTTATCTGCGATGAGAAGTAGGGGCTCCTACATTCTGCGCAACATCAAGTCTCAGCCTACTAGCTTCTGTGGTATGCCTTCTGCCATTTCTGATGTTTGTCTCTACATGAGTGGACTCCTCCACTCCATGAACCTCCTCCTGTGGCTGATCCACATCTATAGAATCATCTTTGGGAACCAATAGTTCCTCCTCTACATGGAAGTCCAGCTCCCTCTCAAGCGCCAACCACATGGATTTCCCCTCATCGAATTTCATATCTTGTCGCATAACATTCATCTTACTGTTAGAAAAATACACACGATAATTATGGTGTGTTTCTGTGTACTCCACAAATATCCCAACTTCAGCAGTCAGCTCCATCTTCTTCTTGGAATTTTTCATCACATGCACATAAACATATGAGCCAAAAATATTAAAGTGAGAAACATCTAGTTTCTTACCAGTGAAATCTTCTTCAGATGTATTCATGCCAAGTACTCTATGAGGACAACGATTTTGCACATAAACCTTAGTGTTGCATGCTTCCACCCACAAATGCATTGGTAGGCCCTGATCATGCAGCGTTGCTCGTGCTACACCCACGATCATTCTGTTCTTCCTCTCCGCGACCCCATTTTTCTGTGGGTTATGAGGTGCTATGAGTTCTCTTCGAATTCCTTCTTTTCTGCAGAAGTCTTTGAATTCGTTAGAGATGTATTGTCCACTATTATTGCTCATCAGAGCCTTCGCTTTCTTCCCCAACTCTTTCTCCACCAATGCCTTAAACTCACAAAACTTTGATAATGTTTGATCCTTCTTTTGCATGAATAAGATCCAGCATTTATGAGAAAATTCATCAACAAAAATAACATAATACCTATTTTTTGTTGTTGAAGCAACCAAGAATGGTCCACACACGTCTGTGTGAAATCTCTCCAGGATCACTGAAGCACGATTCTTCTTTTCATGAAAGGTGGAATTTACATACTTCTCCATGGTGCAACCCTTGCACTGATCTAACTGAGCAAGTTTTCCCATTGTAAGTCCAGTAGATATTTGTTGTGTGACTTTCAAGGCAAAATGATGAAGATGGCCCAATCGCCTGTGCCATAATTCGCCCTCATCCCGGCATGCCACTTTTTATGCCTTGCCCATCATGGTAGCGCAGGCATATACCTCCATCTTATAGATATTATTAACTCGAATCCCTATCCTCTTGGCTTGACCCATTGTTTTATGTCACAAGAAATATTTTCCATCATTGAAAACAATGTCATAGCCTCTGTCCTCCAACTTTTTGACTGAGACCAAGTTTTTCTTCAGACCTGGAACATGCATAACATCTTTGAATTGAAAAGGTTTACCTAACTCCCTCTCAAAGGTAATGGTACCAATTTCAGTCGCATTGTATCATACATCATCACCCATATCTATATGCATTTGGAGATCTTTCTCCTCCAAGTCACTGAAAATCTCCTTATCTCCCGTCATGTGGAAGGAAGCGCCACTATCCATATACCACACCAATCCCATGCACTTGACACCATGCATGCGATCAAAGAAAAATCAAGTTCAAATTGCGAGGCAAGGGCCTCACCAGCTGCAGCTCCAGCAACCTTCTTGTTCTTCTTCTTCTGCAAACAATTAGTAGTGAGATGCCCATGTTCGTGACAGTGAAAACACTTCACCTTGGAAAAACCCAGCTTCCTGCCTTTAGATTCGCATTTTGAATGGAATTTCTTCCCCTTCCCTTTCCTTGCCTTGGCAGCCAAAGCACAATCCTATTCATCATCATGCTTTGATGAAGATCCATCTTTGGTGTTTCGCCTGAACTTCTCCTGCACTAGATCCGACCACAGTCGTTCCCAATCCGGCAGTTTTTCCCGTCCATTGACAGAGTCTTCATAACTCGGCCAACTCTTAGGAAGTCCCAAGAGAGCCAAGCTCACCAAATCATCATCAACAACAATGATTCCCACACTCCCCATTTCATCCCGACATTGGACAAAATTTTTGAGATACTTTGGAATATTTTCACCCTTTTCCATCTTGATCTTTCTGAGTTTATCTTTCAGTGCCAATTTCCTATGGTCACTGTTGCTTTGGAAAATATCCATCAAAGCCTTCAACATACAATATGGTGTGGCTTTCCCATGAAGGCTTGAAACAATTTGGTCTCGTACACCTTCCAATAAAACCCTTCTCGCTTTCACCACTTTCTTTTTCCATGCATCAAGTAATGCAACATCTGTCGAAGTGGGCTTAGGAACATCACTGTCGATGAATTCCTTCAAGCCATTATCTTCTAGCACCGCCTCCATCCTGTCCTTCCAGGAAATGTATTTCTAGCTGCCCTTGAGTGCATACTCTAGCCGCAAGACATTGAAATCCATTTCGATGCTTACTCAACTGTAGCACCAAGAATTTCTTACAACAAATTCAAATTGTTTCCACCAACAAACTCAGCTCCTGCTTCAAAATTGCAATCTTCTGTGCTCTGATACCATGTATAAATTTTAATACAATTATGTATTGCATGGATTCTCCTGCTCTAATAATTATATGCCACTATTAAATACAGAATCTCTTCTACAAAATTTTTTTTTCTTAAATTTAAAACACGATTGCCAATTGAAATATCAAGAAGAAATATCAATCACACATAACACAGATATTTTTACTGGGAAAGCATAAAGCTAAAAACCCCAATATAATATATTATGTATATATCATGGATCATGAAACAATCTCATACAAAAATCTAATCCAAGAGCTCTTAGTACAATATACAATTGTTGTGACACTATCTGGCAGAAATTGGCAAATGCCTTAGCCAATTTTCTACCTCACACCAGCCTGCCTCCACTGCGCAATCCAAGATGATTATCAAGAAAAATTCGATGAAATCATTCCCTCCTTGAATACGCAATCCTCATGAGCATATCCAATGTATGTGTGGTTTCATGAGTGCACCCACTAATGTGACAACTAATAGTCACACTGTCCCTTCCACCTACATCTCAACTGGGTCTCCATTGGATCTGACATGCATGTAGTTAACAGTAGTAAATCTTCAGTTTCATGTGAGACCACTGATTGTGAATTAATTAATAATTAATTCATTGATCTTTCCGTAGTGTATCTTCAGTTACAACTAGCACAACTGAGTTTAACTCACTTAACTGAGTTAAACTACTTTACAACTCACATAACTACACATCCAACTCTGTTCAAACTTTGAATCACTCAGTTACAACTAATTCCACTTGCATGTCCCACCAACCAACCTTTGAACTGGAAATTCCTTTAGCTAACTAGTTTTCCACTTCAATTAATCGATTCCAAGTGCTCCATGAGAATAGATTAATATTTATTGTCCAACTATTATTAAGGGATAATAATAGTCGACATGCATCTATAAATAGACATGGGATCTATAAATAGAAATCGCACATACATATAAAAATAGAACATCATCTATAAATAGAATTTTCTCATCCATTCTAAAAATAGACTTCCACCTAAAAATAGCCCAAGGCTCCATCCTAGTGTAGGTGCTTGATTTTCACTAGGATCTTCTTGTTGAATCTCAACAGTTTGTGCCTAGGGTAACACTTTGCCTTGCCTAAGGCGAAGCATTATCTGTGTTTGAATTTGAAAAGGGAAATATCCCACGGAAACTGACTGGCATTTCCTATTTATTCTCAGAATGAGTCAGTTCAAAAGTAGAAACTTATGGTATAAACCTCTATTAGATATTTTCAAACACAACTGAACTCCTATAGAAGGAAAAAGCAAGGAAAATATAAGAAACATCAAGATCTTTCCCGATTCAAACTGGTTGAAAGGATTGGCAAGGTTTGTCCTCTCGATTTCGTATAAATTGGAGGTTTGGGCTCTTGGTCAAGGGTCGACAATTTGATCGCGTGTAGAGCATAATTTCATTGTTGAGTGTGAGGCTTAAATATTGGCAAGGTTCATTGAGGACTCTTATACCAAGCATCATCACACTCGGAGATAGAGAAAGAGAGCGATGAATTGGAAGACTGAGGAGGGCTTGGTACAACCAACGGTTGTAATACTCCTATTTATAAACTTATAGAAATATATATGTTTTGTCCATTTGATGTTTCAGTGTCACATTTGTTGTTCATTTTTCTATGAAGCATGATATAAATGGCTCATATTTTCATATTTTAATGTTGATTATATACTTATTTAATTGTTAGAAAGTGATACCACTTTGAAGATTACATGTGTGCCTTGTTTGGTTGTAGGATCTAGATTTGGAGCTAGTGAGGAAGGACTTCTACCACGCCTCTTAGATCTCTCCATAGGATATGTTGTCCTCAAGAAGGTAATCCTTCAATATCTATCTTTGTCAATTATATATTAGTATGAACATGTATTCAATGTATTTTTAACTTTACAGCTAATCTAACAGTCTGCCTCGGGCACCGGAAAGCCCTGAGAGGGATATTTATCAACTTCCACCCAAGAATTTTACCCCTTAGCATGGATTGAAGTTATGAAGTGGGAGATAGGGTGTTTTTTAGACTAAGACCCCTAAAGAGCTCCATAATGTTTGGGAAGGGAGTAAAATCATCTCCACAGTTTGTGGGACATTTTGAAATCATAGAAGGGAAAATTTCGGTGACATATAGGCTTGCATTACCTACATCACTAGCACGTATGCATGATGTGTTTCATGTGTTTGTATTACGTCATTATATTTCATATCCTTCGCATTTTATTGACTTGATACATTTGCAGGTCTCGGATTAGGGCATGATGATGGTCGAACCAGTTCGTATACTAGAAAAATGAACTCTACAACTTAGATGATGATTGGTGGACCAAGTTAATGTCCAGTGGGACAATTATAATCCTAGTTCAACCACTTGGAAGGACACCTAGGATATGCATCACCATTTTCCTTTTTTCTTCTAAGTACTTTAGGAGGAATTCTATTGTTAATAGGGAGTGTATATAGTGTCCACTTTGGTTGATTGGCCCTGATATGACATTAGCCTTGATACATTATTCTTTGAGGACCTCAGGTTGAGGATACATATATTTGACTCTTACTATGAGTGGATATGATAATAATTTTTTTTCCAGTTTGATGTTATGATGATAATAATTATTGTGGACATATTTCATGACTATATCTAATCATGTGATGGACTCATTATGTATCTAGTTACATTAATTATTTCTTACATTTACGAAGATGATGATGATTATGTAATGATGATAATTTATCATACAAAATTATATTGGTGAATAATATTATGAATCAAGTATTATTGATGATTATTGAGTGTGGCAGGAGACTACCTAGATGCACTTGCACATGATGAGTTAACAACCTCTAGTTTGGTTTGAATTATATACTATTATCTCAAAAAAATTTAAGTTCAATTTAAAATTCTGCGATGAATTCTAGTGAAATGTTATTTGTTGCACATGCAGATTAATTTTTTGGTTGAAAAACTCATGCATGGGTGATGGGGTTATACAGATAGATGGAAATTCATGTGAGGGGTGGGACAATGTCCTTGATTTCACCCACTATCACTCTCGTCATGACTCATGCTAGAAGGTATCGGGACACCTTCCCCTTGAAGATCGAAATTTCATCGGGGTAGACCCTAGATTGGGTTGCTCGTGAAGATTTTACTGGGGAGCGTTGAGTAATTTAATTGATTCTTAAGTTACTTGCATTTATATGTCAATCCGGTTATGTGAGCTTGCAAAGTACACTACACCATATATGCTAGGATATTAGATTTCAATATGTATGCATAACTGCAATGAAATATAGCTATCAAATTAAAATCACAACTATTCTAAAAGCTTGGAATTGAAAACTATTAAAGAAAGTAGTGAAAAACAATGATTTGTTGACAAAATTTCAAGTACAAGAGCATGCAAATATTACTAATGTGTATATTCTATCAAGAACCAAACATAGCTATCAAAATGATGCTTATAAAAGAATGAAAATGAAAGAAAATACTTCAAGGAAAGCGTTTTTCATTTATTATCAAACGCTTGACCTGTAATGAAACAAGGTGAAATGAGTGAAATTTTCTTTTTAAAAAATAGAGCATTAAAATGAAACTGAACATCTAAATAAATTGAACAATTGAATGAAGAAAATTCTTATCTAATTGCAAAGCATAAGAAATTGAAAAAAAAATAATAATAAAAGACAACTATACTATCTCTCACACATCCTCAGGGGGCCCTCCTGGTGAGTGTGAGATGCTTAAAAATTCAGATCACAAGACTGGAATCACCAATAACATTCAAAATTGCGCCATAACAGAGATTGCATTCATTAACAAAAAAATTGTTTCTTCTTCAATCAGCAGCAACAATTACAAACTAATATTCATTCTTGACATCTCTGATCCATCCTCTTATCAAAGAGACTGCAATTTATAGAGTTTTGAGACAATTAACAAATTCAGAATTTTTTGCTTCAGTTTTGGTCATGAGATCAATTTTTAAAATAAAATCCAATTTTATTTGATGTATCCTTGGATAAAAAATCTTCCTAGATATGATAAGAATGATCTCCCTGCCATGAATTTTCTAAATAACAACTCGTTCAAATCATTTTGGTGATTCTGCATTGAATGACGAATTGGAAAACTTTTTTTCCACGTAATATGAAAAATAAGTTTCCAAAGAACCCAAAAATATATATCAAATGGTAAGGAATTTGAGAAAATTTCTTGGTGATAACCTAATTGGTCCCGTGCTGAAAAACACCCATGTTTCCGTTTTCTTAAATTCATTTTTATTTTCTCAGAAAACACGTTTTAAGTTGACAGGTCAAAACTATTGCATTTTTCCTTTGATATTTTGTTGTAGGTCCACAAGTGCGAGCCGGGTGGATTTTTACTAGTACAAATCCATATTGGAGCTTCTAGAAACCAAGTCCAAATGTTTGATTTCCTTCTAGAGTGGTGCTACTACCTCAACCATGGAGATAGCTACCGAAAGTTGACTAAACTGTAGAAACTTGAACTGGCTAAATTGTCATTAGTAAAACCAAGAAAAATTCCTCTAATACATTAAAAATAATGGAAATAATAATAATAAACCATGTAAACATGTAGTCAGGAATTTGGTGTGTTTATGAAGAAATACGGTTAAAAATTATGACAATGGGTGAATGGAATGATGCGAAAATGGATGGTTTCATCGACAAATTAATGACAAATCAGAGGCCCAACATTCCCCCACACCATAGATTTTTCATGTCCTCATGCAAACAAAGCATTGCAAAGTTTCATAATCAAACTAATTCCTCGTGTTCCTTTATTCTGCCATTTCAACTAAATCCTTGACCAAAGCTCCAAGAGAGCAATATTAACCCTCTATCTCAATAAGATGCACTTTTTCTTTCTTTTTTTCAAGATTACTAATCTAGTAGCATAACTCTTTTTTTCTACACTTGCTTGTTGTGTCATTAGAGTAAGAAATAATATTTACCCATCCTCCTTTTAAATTCAAACAAGTTGAAGTCTACATATACGAGGCTACTCATGGATGCTATAGAGGTAGAGGTAATGCCTGTTGATTTTGTATAAATTATACAACAAGAATGTATATCATGGATTCAATCTGATCTAAAAATGTACTAAAGTTAAATATTGAATCGCTTCTACAAATATTTTGCGGAATTAAAAACACAATCGCCAATCACATGAAGAAAAGAAGAATCAATCAAGCTACAACACAGATAATTTCTCGGGGAAATATTTCTTCTCAAAACCCCACTATCTTCTATTGTATATTCAGTGTGTAATCATGAAACAATTACATACAAATTTTTTCACAAAATACCTCTTGTACTCAACTAATTTTCTCACACTCTCACACATAAAACTGACCAATACTTAGCCAATTTACTGCCTCCAGACAGCCTACCTTGCTTTCACAATCCCTAAAGAATAGGAATTTTTTCCTTCCTTGACTGTGCAAGTATCATGGGCACTCCAATGGGTGTTTGGTTGCATGGGTACAACCCAATAATCCTACAAACGATAGTCAACTTCCCTTTCACCTAGATCTCAAATGGGTCTCCACTGGATCTAACATGCATGCAGCGAATAATAGTAAATCCTCAGTTGCATGTGAGATCATTGATTGTGAATTAATCAATATTTAATTCACTTGATCTCTCACTAGTTTATCTAATAGTTACAACTAAAAAAACTGAGTTTAACTCACTTAACTGAGTTAAACTGATTATAACCTGCATTAACTAATGCACCATTGCACTTCGAACTCTGTTACAACTAGAATTACTCTGCATGCCTCACCAACTACCTCTAACTCGAATTTCATGAGTTAACTGAGTTCATCACACTCAGTTAACTATTGCAAGTTATTTTTAATATTAGATTACATTTTATTTCCATCTTTATTAAGGGATAACTAAAATATACATGCACCAAATTTAGCCCTGTGGGCCCCACCCTAGTGTAGGTGTTGAATGCACTAGGCGTGGGTGATTAAATTTTCTTGTTGAATTTCAACATATTTGTTATTTTCTTAATAAAAACATCCCTTCGTTATTTATTATATGAAACTTGTGTGAAAGGAAAGGATGCTCACATAGTAGCATATCCAAGTACTTGTCACTATTTTTAAAGCCTTTGCAAATATAACTCTTTCAATAACTTGGAAACAACTTACAAGTTTCTTGTCTCTACTTAATTGTGCTCAAATAGTTCAATCTTTGGTCGAATACTGTATTGTGAAGAACACATCAAGATTTTTACTCCTCTATATAATGTGATTTCTATCCTTGTGAATTTCATCCCATTAGCATGGCTGGAAATGATCATAGATTGCATCCCATAATGCTTGTCTTCTTATCATCATGCATAGAAATATTTTTCATAGAAACCAATCCTACTTCAACAATGTTGTCAAATAGTTTCTTCAAGAACTCACCAACTAATGAATGATATTTATGTGAAACATGAGTGTTGTCTTGTTAATGTGAGCAGACTTCCCATTGTGAAGCTTTGACAAGATGAGTTGCACTTAACACAAAATAAGAGTTGTTGGTGAGGGCTGTACAATTTATGAAAGCATAAAATATACTTCCAAGTGATTTCAAGAGTGTGTGAATAAAGCCTTGTTGCAACCTTCTTCTTCTTGTAGCTATGTATTCATCATTTCTTGGCTTCCATTAAAAATATGAAGATGAACAATATGCCACATAATTTAAAAGCTACATGTACTTTTTGATCATGTGCTACAAACATGTACTATGATGTTTCATTAAGAAAATCATCTCCATTATTACTAGGGAAAACATAAGACCTTATGAAGGAAAATGTTATGCAATCATGGTATGGGGTTCAACCATAACAAGGTTTGTAGAGTACCGAATAAGGTATGAAGGCTAGAAATTATTATTGGGATTGATTATGCATGCAAAGTAGAGTATGAATGAAGGATTGAGAAAATGGTTTGAAGAATGTGGATATGATAGGGTGAAATACATAGATCACATGTTTTACGATAACTTTCTTATTACAATTTCCAAAAAAAATAACAAATTAAAAAGTTTAAAGCTAGTTTTACCTCAAGTTTTCTTGTTGGAATTGAAGAATAGAACATGATCTAGTGGCTAATTTGGTGTTTATTTGGCTTAGGTACTCTTCTCCATGATGTGTTGACCATCACTTTGACCTTTCTCCATAGAATGTGTCTTTTTCATGTAGCAGACTTGTTTTTTCAATTTCTCTTAAACGGTAAATCAGATTCTCCTGAAATTTTTTGAGGTTGTTACCATTAATATTATGCATCTTCCCAAAAAATATCATCCAATGGGTGCACAAATATTGTGAAAAAAGAGAAATTATTGTAGGTGAAAGCGGTTAATTTCTTGAAAAATACAAACTATAATTTCTTAAAATTTTGTGTATTTATTTAACCTACCTAAATGCATTTACCATAAAAATTTCAGGACCAATGGATTCATGGTTTGCAATATGTGGTTGAATTAGTTTATGCCTTGTTTCACCCTTCATGCTACCCAATGTTGCAACAAAAACATATGCCACGAACTCATTTTAAGGCCAAATTGAGTGCTCAAAAGGGAAAAAATGTATGTTTACCTTTTTTACTGCCACATACCTTCATAATCCACTTTTGATGACGAAAAGGAGTTGTTGTGCAAAAATACCAAATTATGTCCTAATTTTTGCACAATGGTAAAAATTGAAAATATGCCTTAAAAACCCACATGAAATTCCCTTCAAAATTTATCTTTTTTGAATTATGTTTGTATCTTACTTAATTTATCATATTCTCAGAAAACCTAGTATTTCAGATTTTTTTTATTTCTTCTCCAGTCTTTTGTAATCTTTGTGCCAAAACTGCCATGGAATAAGCTATGAAAACAAAAAATAGGTTGCTACAACAATAGCTGCAAACACTACAACTTTCCATAGTTGTTGCACAAAATGTCAATTTTCATGGTTATTTCTATTGTTCTTCTGAAATTTGTTTTCTCTAAGTTTGAACCACTGATTTGGATTATGTGTTGCATGCTAAAGTAGACAGTAGGGGAATTTTGAGGTCTAAAATGGGTCTCCTAAGAAAAAATTTCAACCAAAATAAATTGTATAAGAACCAATATGATTTAAGATGATGATGTCAACTATGGGGGGTGATTTACCATTTTTGTAGTAAAAAAGTAAAATTATTAAAAAATAATAAAATAATAAAACTACTTTTTCAACTCATATTTCTAATGTTTTAGTCAAATTTCAAGTGGGAGTACTCATTGGATGAAAATTTTGATTCCTTATCTAAGGAGTACCCATGTTGGATACTTTTGATGGACCCTGCTACACGAAAAAATGAGAAATACATGAAAAACATGATTGCAATCATGTTTTTCATGTATTTCTCATTTTTCGTGTAGCAGGGTCCATCGAAAGTATGCAACATGGGTACTCCTTGAATGAGGAATCAAATTATGCATCCAATGAGTATTTCCACTTGAAATTTGAGTAAACCCATAGGGAGATAAGTTGGAAAAAAAATTCCTTTTTTCCCTCTAAAATCTAATTTCCTTAGGAGGCCCATTTTAGACCTCAAAATTCCCCTAATGAAACATGAAACATAATGCATGTTGATTAAAATAGACCCGATTTTATTTTTTTTCTTGAAAAATAAATGAATGAAAAATACCTGTAGTGGTGCCATCGTGTTGTTGTTAAATGACAAAAAGATGAACATGCTAATAAAAGAAACCAATAAAATATACTGCTGCAAATTGTTGTTGATTCCATAAAACCATGTAGTCCCCATCAAAACAAAATTTCATGGTACAATTCTTACCATGTGAATAAATGTATCGAAGTCGAGCATGGGAATAAATCATTGGATTACCGATCAATGATGAAAATTGTTAACCAATGTGAGACAACTCACCGATAATGTAAATGAGTGTCAAGGTATCTGAGTGCATATTGACAGGGACGAATGAATGTATTGAATTCGAGTCACCTGCAAGATCTTATAATCAAGATACATTGTTATATTCACATTTTTTTTCAACGAGGAGGCTTGCCATTGATGTATGCAAGTTCCAAGGTAGTCCAAATAATATTTGATCTTGATCCCAGATAAGGTGTTGAGGTCAATGGGACAATATCTATTGGAAGGTGAGCCTTAAGTAATCTCACATCATCCAACTCGAGCATAGAACCAAAAATTATTTGAAGAACCATAATAAAATATTGAAACCATCATAAAATTGCAGAACTTATTGTGAACTTTTCTCGCTAGTTTCCTGGTTTTCAAGCAAAGCTCATGACTAATTGCACCAGCAAGATGGTTTTCACAATAGGACTTATTTTTATCTTTATTATATATGTGTGTGTGTGTGTGTGTGTGTGTGTTCTACTCTACTTGAAAATAAATCTAGTTCAAGTATATGAATACCTCCAATGGAACCATTTGCGTAACAAGATGATAGATAAAATCATATTCAGGTTTGAAAGATACTCTTTGATATGTACCAGTATATGAGAAACCAAGTGCCTTGATTGAGATGATGTCAGAAGATACTAAAAATAGAGTACTGAGATCCGATGACTGCCTTGAACTAAGATTCAATGTAATATTGTATACCTTGGCTTCCTGCTATCATGACATGCAACTCTTCAGATATGTGATCTCCATTCATATAATCTGGTGATAGGCATGCATGAAACTTTTCAATCTCAGGTTCCAACAACTTCTCTTCTTCAATAGGCATCCATGATTCTTGGACTTTATCTGAATCTTCTTCTTATGGTTATTGTTTTTTAACGGCAGTTGGAGAATCATTATGCAATACCTCAACATTATAAGTGGATTGAGGTGTTTTATTGTTGGGGATCCGAAATGGTTGCGCAGTTAGTGGAGTGGGAATGGATCTTTGGGGTGCTTGTGTGGGTGGTAATGGGAAAGGTTGAATTAAGGTCAACTAAGGGTGAAACCGATGTTGTGGTGGAGGTGAATGGTATGGATAACATTGATATTGGTATTGAGGATAGTGAGGAAAATATTGAGGATATGGTGGATTTCCTCTATAACGCTCTTGCCAACCTTGTTGCTAAGATTATTTTTGAGGTTTGGAATGAGATGGAAAAGGTTTCCAAGGTTGATTTTGAGGTTGGGATTTATATGTTCAAGGTTTCCAAGGCAAGGGTGTTTTCCAATTACTTTGAGATTTTTGTGTATAACCCTGAAATTGTGAAATAAGATTTTTCATCATACTAAGTTGATGAGGTTTCCATAGTATTCTTGGAGTTACATAACACTATTGTTCTAGTGTTTGATGTGCTCCCTAGTAAATTTCCTTTAACCCTGGTAATGATGGGAAATCTTTAGTAGTATGAGATCCTGCACAAATTTCACAAATTTTAATGTTATCATGTGGGCATTCATGCAAAGCATGTTTCTTTCTACATATAGGGAAAAATAAAAATGAAGTATTATTCTCAATGTTTTTCTTGTTTTTAATTCTTAGCATATCAATTTTTTCATTTAACTTACCAAGAATGTCTAGAAAGTTGTTAAGTTCAGCTTGACTTACCAATCATGATGCCAACTTGCTTACTCTTCCCATAACTGGATCTTGAGGGGATATTCCATACTTTTCTTTTCCTCTTGATATGTTCTTTCATAGTTCACAAATATCTTGAAATGAAAATTGAGAGACATCTCCTTTTCCCATTAGGTTAAAAATATCAACCCATTCATCCCATATAGCTTTTAGTAGGAGAGTTTTTAATGTGTCTAATCTTAAATCATGCAATTTAGATCTTTGGACATTATACGTAAATCCCTCCACTAAATATTCTAGGCTTTCATCCTCTTTTTGGTTCATCTTAAAGACCTCATTTCTAAGGTCATGGTGTATGCAATAATATTTATAATTTTCCAAAAATACTCTTTTCATATCATCCCATGTGCTTATAGAATTTGTTCCTAAAGGAATGAACCATTTAATATCTTTATCCTTCAATGTTTCCAGAAACAAATTCAATTTTTGAGTGTATAATGAGTATCCATAAGACCTGCAAAGTATCTCAAATTCAAAAATAAAGGTTTCCGGGTCTTCTAATATTATACCTTTGAAGTTAGGAAGTATGAATGGAGGGATGTTCTTCATATGAACGTTGATATTGGTTTCTTGAATAAGAAATCCAAAAGGATCTTCCTCCTTGTCATCATCTCCTGCCATTTCTTCAACCTATTTTTTTTAACCTCTTCTTCTACTTGCAAAAATATGAATTCATGATGTGGAAGATGATGTGCCTCCTACTACACCATGTGATTTAGTGGGGGTGGTAGGTGATTGATGTTTTTTTTTTAATGCATCTACCTCTAGGATGTACTAAAATGAGATTAATCTTACGCAACTAAATTAATGCAACTAAGAATGAGATTGATCTAGGTGGATATTGGTGGTCACCCACCTATTCCACTTGGGGCCCCACCATTGTTTCTTTCAGTTTTTGAGTTTCCTTAATTATAGCACAACTTACTATTTTTAGCAGTTTTTCGGGCATCGATTTTCTGGAGAATTTAGTCTGTTCCGGACTTGACATTCTGATGCAGGGTTAACCCTGCAATACCTAGAATCTTTCCCAATACCATGCATATAAAATGGCAATTCCTGTTTCATGTCAAGAAAGTCCACTTTCTTGCAATTTCATAAACTTTTGCGGAAGCTCAAAATTAATCCTTGAATAGATTACTCTTACCTTGAAGAATAGCACCAGCGACCAAATCTGCTCTAAATTGAATCACGCTTATTCAATTCTTATTTAATCAAAACTTAACTGGGCCACCATACAAATGTTAAGCGCTGGCTCATACCAGCAGCGTGCATTTCTGAAATTGGCTGAACTTCCAATCCACATTTCTCTGGCAATTTACCATGCTACAACATCTTCCATTCTGCAATCGAATTGATCCTTCGATTTATATCTCCTCTGCGCTAATACTCTATCACATTCTATCGACTCTGCTCTCGGTTTGAATCTTCGACCAGACTCAACCCAGTCTTGCGTTTAGCATCCTTCAATTTTCAGAAATTTCACTGGAAATTGCGTTATTTCAAAACGCTGCAAACAGGACTTCAACATCATCGATTACCTGTCACAACACTGAACTGATAGAACTGCTATTTCTGAAATGCCGAACTTTAATATGCCAGAGCTCTGCATTTGTTGGCTGTAAAACTGCTTCTTCAAGGCTTAAATTTCTGATTTCTTTGAAGTCGAATCACACAAACTTTAATTCGATTCACCCAGAAATTCATTGCTTTCTCTTTGTGCTGAAGATTGTGTTTCAGCAATATCATAGATTAACAAACAAAATGAATTGCTTCCTTTCAAACATACTTCTCTCTATGCTGAAAATTGTGTTTCAGCAACATCATAGATTCTTCATTGGTAACTTTTCAAGCCAGAATCACATTGATTCTTGCCAATCGAACCAGAACGCTTATACAATGGGTTTAAACTTCCGTGACCTTCAGTCTTGTCTATCTCCACTTTACTTGATGCTATAGATCTGCTCAATCCGATGCCATTTCACAATAGCATTTCAACTTAAAATTCAAACATGCTCGATCTCAAAGTTTTAGGTCAGTGTTGTATTGAAGTCGAACTTCAATAAACCATTGTTTCATTTCCAAAATCTACTTGGACTTCATATATTTGATAACAGAACTGTGAAGTATTAATCTAGCCCAGTAAAACATTCGATTGCATTCTATTTAAAACAGAACCATATAACTCAACAATTCAAAAGGATTCAAAAACCCTTTTTATACCATAAACATGTGATTCACTCAATGTTTTAAACAGAATTCTCCTTCTATCAGAATCGATTCACTTTGATGCTAAATTACCCAATCAATTCTACACAGACTCAATAATGGGACATGAACTTTAGAAATCAATTTTTGTATTAATACACACAATAATTACATAAAATCTCCTTCCTTGGCCTGATTTCCAAATCATTGGCCCTTTTACAATCGCCCGCAGGCTTACAAGCAAAAGCCCTGCTTTCTACTCTATTTTTCTACTCACGCTCCCTCACTCTCTCTATCTGATTTTCAATGCCTTTAAGGCTTAATAATTTATACAATTTAGAATGATCTAATCTAAGTTCAATCCCTTTAACTTCTCAACAAAATCCTAAAATCACTCTTGAATCCCTAAGGATTATCTCTCACCCATAATTAATGAAACTAATTTCTAAATTAATATTTAGAAAAATATCTTATCCCTTTACATCCTCAACTGCTCAAATTATCTCATATTCTCAATTATTTAAAATATTTAATTAAAAATACATAAAACCCACTCAAATCATTCCTAAAAATCTAGCCCTTTTAAAAACTTAAAAACCTCTAAGGTTTAATAAAATACAAAGTATTTTCTCTTTTCCTAATGCTCCTGCATCACATTTGCTATCAACAGTTGTAATCCTTGGATATATATTTCTAACAATGTATCATGTTTTTCAAACGGAGATAGTATGCCAAGTTACGACCCCGAGAAATTGATGTACCAATTTACCCCGACGGGGCCCATATTCTGGCGTTTCATCTCCTAGGGTTAGGTTTTTGGATTTTTATGGTTTTTCATTGTTTCTTAATAATATATAGTCCTTAGAGCCTCATTCTAACACAGAGTTCAGAGGCCTGTAGCCAACACATCTATTCTCAGAGATAAGCTACTAGTGCCCTAGCTATTTGATTTCCATTATGTCTGTAAACAAATTTCAGTTCTTTATATTAATGAAATGAAATGTTATTTCCGCTGAATTTTTATATTTATGGCTCTATGTGTATTTTGTTGTGTTCCTACATAAATCTGGATCAGAGATGCAATTGAAAGCTAACACCTATGTATACTTCCCCGACAACGACGCAAAAATGTTGGGTAATTTAATTGACTCTTAAACTACTTGCATTTATATGTGTTGGGGCCCTTGTTTTTGTTTAAGTTTTGAATTTTGAACTTGGACTCTTTTTGAGTCGTGTTACTAGACTACACCGGACCCTTGTTGGCCACAACCCTGTGAACCTGGGTCTTGCCCGCGAGACCTTATTTTTCGCCAACAATATGTCAATCCGGATACGTGAGCTTGCGAAGTACACTACACCGTATGAGCTAGGAGATTAGATTTCAATATTTATGCAAAACTGAAATGAAATATAAATAGCAAATTGAAATCACAACTATTATAAATACTTGGAATTTAAAACTATTATAGAAAGTAGTGAAAAACAATGATTTGTTGACAAAATTTCAAGTGCAAGAGAATGAAAAGATTACTAATGTGTTTATTCTATCGAGAACCAATCATATCTATCAAAATAATGATTAGAACAACAATGAAAATGAAAGCAGATACTTGAAGAATTTTTTTGTTTATTATCGAGTGCTTGACCTGTAAAGAAACAAGGAGAAATGAGTACAATTTTAGTTAAAAAAACAGAGCATTAAAATAAAACTAAACATCTAAATAAATTGAACAATTGAATGAAGAAAATTTTGATATAATTGCAAAGCATAAGAAATTGAAAAATAATAATAATAAATACATCCTCAAGGGGCACTCTTGGTGAGCATGAGATGCTTAAAAAATCAGATCACAGACTGAAACCGCCAATCACATTCATAATTGCGCCATAACAAAGTTTTCATTCATTAAAAAAAACAATTTTTTCTTCTTCAACCAACAACAAAAATTACAAACTAATATTCATTCTTGACATCTTTGATCTCTCCTCTCATCAAAGAGACTACAATTTTATAGTTTTGAGACAATTAACAAAATCTGAATTTTCTTGCTTGAGTTTTGTTCATGAGATCAGTTTTGAAAATAAAATCCAATTTTATTTGATGGATCCTAGGATCAAAGATATTCCCAGATATAATAAGAATGATCTCCTTTCCATGAATTTTCTAAATAATATCTCGTTCAAACTTTTTTGTGACTGTGCATTGAATGACGGATTGGAAAACGATTTTTCCACGTAATCCGCAAAAGAATTCTCCAAAGAACCCATAAAATATCTCAAATGGTAAGGAATTTGAGAAAAAGTGTTGGAGAGAACCTAATTGGGCTCATGCTTAAAAAAACCCATGTTTTATTTTTCCAAAATTCATTTTGATTTGCTTAGAAAATGCATTTTAAGTTTACTTGTCAAAACTGTTGTGTTTTTCCTTTGATATTTTGTTGGAGGTCCACATGTGCGAGTTGGGTGGATTTTTACCAATAAAAATTCATATTGGAGTTTGTATAAACCAATTCCAAGTGTCAAATTTCCTTCTAGAGTGTTTCTACTACCTCAACCATAGAGATATCTATGAAAACTTAACTAAACTACAGAAACTTGAACTTGACAAACTGTCATTAGTAAAACCAATAAAACTACTTCTTAATTCATTAAAAAAATGGAAATAATAATAATAAACCATGTAAACTTGTATGCATTAATTTGGTGCATCTATGAATAAATATGGTTAAAAATGATGAAAATGGGTGAATAAAATGATGCGAAAATGAATGGTTTCATCAAAAAAATAATGTGAAATTGGAGGCCCAACAAGAAGCATACATTAAGGTAGATTCCTTGATCCTCGACACCATTAGTCTCACTGTAGAGGGATATGTAGGAGAGGATATCAGTCTCCATCGTCGCACCTATTTTTTCCCCTCATAGTCATTGGATGCTTAAAGGGAAAGTAGCATGGCACCCTTGGAACTTCAAGGGAGTTCTTGAAGGGCCCGACCAACTTGGAACCCTTGGAATTAAGAAGAAACTGATTGGTGTGGCACCCTTGGAGCTTTGAAAGGAAGTTATTGAAGGGCACGACTGACTTGGAACCTTTGGCATCAAGAATAAACTACTATAATATAATTAATATATGATAATCATACTAATTCACATAATATGGTAAATGATATTTTAGAACCAAGTTATCTAAATCAAGAATAAACATTGGGGTGAACGGAGAATAGGAAGAATTATAAATATTGGACCACTTGAGAACTCTACCCTTCCCACATTTAGAAAATATTAGATAGATAATAAGTGTTTTAATAAGAAAAGGGGGGGGGGGGGTGAGGGGGGAGGGACATAGAGTTAATTAGAAATATTAATCTTAAAATTGTTTAACTTCATTAAGAAAAAGGAGTGGTGAATGAAAATAAAGAATAATAAATTTAAGTTCATGCGAGAACCTCCATGTGGCAAGATCCAACATAAGGATCTCCATATAATAGTCAAATTGAGTTAAAGTAGGGTATAGTTGGGGGACCAAATCTGATACATACCAATTGACTTCAGTAATGAACACAATTAAGGAGCATAAGGGGGAAATCAAAAGACAAATAGGAGAGGAAATAGAGATTGATGTTGGAGTGAGGAATAATATTATGTTTGAATAATAATTTTTAAGTAAATAATTTAGGAGAGCCTTGCTGAGAGGTTGACACATGGGTCAGTGAATAATCGAAATTTTAAATTAATAAAAATAATTATTTTGCATGAAGTGTCAAGTGTCACCTATGAAGCCTGCTTTAAAATAATGAGCAAGCTATGGGAAAGGGATCATTTTTTTCCTATTAATGGATGGATTAAATAATGATATTTTGAGTGACTATGAAGCATATAGTGATTTTGGTGAAGTGAAGGCCATTAGAGAGGGGACTCTCAAGTTGGAAGTGCTCTCCTCCATCAGTTAGCATTATTATTCTACTTACGATCACATTTCAGCTTGGGGTTTTGTGGGGAAGAAGAGAACCCAAGGTGTAGGTTGGAACTTTCAACTGATGAGTCAACAACATTCGATCAGGATTCATCATTGTACACATATAAACGTAATCAACAACAAGGGAACACAAGCAGTGAAAAAACTAAGATAAAACCTCCACTCCTAGGTGAACTATACCTAGTGTATTCACAATGTTCTATCACACGATTTTGTTGTATCTATAGTTATCATAATGTAAAATAGAATGATATGATTGTTGAATTGTAAATCTATGGGCTATCGACGTTTTTACCTTAAAATTTTTGTTCCAATGTGGATGTATTTTAATTAATATGTGATCTTTATAATGGATGTGGCTCACGAATAACTAGTTTAAAATGGAATATTTATTTTCTTATTATATGAAATATCATAACTTAAATCTCACCACCTTATGTTTAGTTAAATATGAGTTTGGTTCATGTATCTAGAACTTGTTGATATTATTAAAACTAATTTGTAATTTTTTTAAAACAAAATAGTATGATAGGGATGACCCCTTCAGTGTTGAAGTAAATATAAGATTATAATGGTCAGCGAAATATTATAAATAGGCATTAATATAGTCACTTGAACTTTAGGTTATGTTATGCTTTTGTGCTTTATTTCACTTTGGCATGTTTTTTTGGTCTATCCCACATTCATAAAGTGGATTGACCTGATTAGCTTGTAACACTTGGATAATAAATTTTTCACTTTCTTATTATTATTGTAATCTTGGTTTCCTTTGTGTGTTCATGATATTATTATACAAGGTAGGAATTTGTACTAACCACAATCCCAATGCACCCAAAATATTAGGTGCAAACTTTATTATAAACATATTATAGTTGTAGGAAGAATGAATGCCTACTTCAAATTCAAGGAATTTTACCAATATTCAATCTATAAATTCATTGCTAGTTTAGTAAGGGATTGTGGAAGTATTTTAAAAGAATACAAGCCCTTAAGAAGGAGATTGAACAAATGAAGTGAAATTGAGTTAAAAAATACCATATAAACCAGAGATTAACACGCTTTTCTTATAATTAAGATGAAGGTTTGTTAAGTAACAGTAATCACGGTACAACAAGAACATTGATTCAATTTCTTCTCTTATAATGGTATGAAAATGACAATACAATGCAATTTGAAATCTTAAGGAAGCAAGGCAATTTCAAATAATTAGAGAGATAAAAGCGATGGAAGGTAACTAGAAAAAGAAAGCAACAAGTGAAAATATGAATTTCCTTTCCCAACAAGGCTGATTGTATTTCACATACATTATGTTAATATGTCGGGAATCAAAGTCTAAGCCATGTGAATCTTCAATTCAAGTCACATCATATGCACTGATATGATGGATTGAAAACTACAATCTAAAAATCATATCAGTTGGTATGGAAAAGGGGTAGTTGTGATAGTTTAGACCATATTTGGCTAATATATCTAATAATAATAAAAATGTGGACATAAATATGTTGAAATTTGTTAAATTATAATTTATTTTGAATGCACTTTTTTATAAATATATTATGGTATGTTGTGATATAAATTGTATTGTAATGAAAGTAAAAACTAGGATTAAAATTATTTTTTAAAATGAAATTATTATGATAGTTATTTTTTTTGTAACAACCCTTTTTCATAACACTCTATGTATGTAAACACAACTATGTGAATTATATGTTTATGTAAATATATGTGGAAGTAAATTTATGGTTGGCTGAAAGGAGGGACGTACGGATCCAAAGCTCTAAGGGGCTTTCCTATTGCATGTGTGTTGAGTTTCTTGTGGCGTGTCGTGAGCAGGCCCATACCTGACTTCATTTAATTTCCTTGATATCTCACCCTAACCAACGAACTACCTTTACACTAATGGAGCTAAAACAATGAATTTATGGAGTGAGTAGAGGGGCAAAGAGGACAATGCCCATCCTCATTCTCCTTTTGGGTCGAGGTCGAGGAGAAAAATTGCCTCAGGAATAAGAGGCAATTCAATGATGTGAAGGGGATTCTTAGAGAAGAGAAGAGGCAGCAATGAGGAAAAGGAAAAAAAAACACATTTTTTCAAATAGAGCGAAAGCTTGTGAAGGGCACAGACAAACTGAAGGAGAACAAGGAATAGGGTAAGCTAACAAAGAAAACTAGAGGATGGACGATATTTTCCTAGACCAGTGCTAGATATTGGGATGGCATTCCCTGTATGGTGTTGAGAAAACCCTAGAATTATATGATTAAAATTGTATGGAAAGTGGGAGGCTCAATGGAGAGTTAAACCACTTAGTTCTCATTTAGGCTAATAAACCACTAAGTGCTTTTTGGATAATTTTCTAAACCACTTATTTCTTACTAAATGGGATGATAAACCATTAAAGTGCTTATTGGAAGGTTGATAAACCATTAGGCAAGTAATTTGATCCATTTTGGTGCTTTCTGAAATAGTTTATAAACCTTTATTTGCTTGTAGAGAAAGTTGATAAACCACTTAGTGTGAAAATTCCAAGATCCAAACAGATCTAAAAAATCCTACTGCAACAACTGTGTGTACTTATCCTATTAAGTAAATTACATTACATAATTAATTCAGATCTGAATTATTGAAGTAACTATTTGTAGGGACCAACCCTATATTTTACTAGATGAGCGCTAGGCCTTAACTATTTTTTTTTTTTTTAAACACAGTAACTAGGAATTTAAACCATAATCATACAAGTTTGAAACTCGATAAAAATTGCTTCACTTATATCAAAATCTATAAATTTAACTTCATAACACATACATCTATTTAACTTGTTGATCCAGGCTCAATGAAATCATCCTAAGTAAAAACAATTCTAGGCATCATGAAATCATCATAATAAACACAATATAACTAACACATGTACCGTTCACCCTTAGACGAGAGCCAAACTTGACTTGCCACTACTTGAGCTCCTTTTTTGTCGGCTACCTCCAAATCTGAATGTTTTCGTGCTTAATCCGAATGTAATGACCCACCGATTAACCTCCCATCCTACTCCTTGGGTACTCTCCTTCCCCACAGACCCCCGAGCTGCAATGGGGTTGTACAACGAAGGAATGTGATAGCTGATAGAGGTGAGCCCCTCTTGGCTCAAGAGTCCCCTCTCTATAATACTCTATCCCACCAAACTCACTATAGCTCGTAACCACTCAAAATGACATAATCTCCTCCATCCAACAATAGGGTAAACAAAAGGTCCTTTTCCCTTCCATTTCCCTTTCTTTTATAGAAGGCTTCATAGGTGACACTTGGAATTTCATGCATAAATAATTAATTTTTATTAACTCAAAATTTGATTATTCACCCACCCATGTGTCACCCTCTCATCAAGACTCCAAAAATAATTTACCTAATTATTCATTTAAAATAGTATTTTTCCTCAACCCAACAAGACTTCCTATTTCTTCTCCTAGTTGTCTCTTGATTCCCCCTTTTCTACTCCTTAATTTGTGTTTATTACTGAAGTTAATTGATAAGTCTCAGATTTGGTCCCCTATCCTACCTCAATTTGCCTTTATGATGAATATTCTTATGTTGGATCTTGCCACATGGAAGTTCTCTAAATTTCTCAAATTTTAATTTATTAATCTTATTTTAATTCACCCCCCTCTTCTCTTAATGAAGTTTTTAATAAATTTTTCTACTTAACTCTATGTCCCTCTTTCCCCCTTTTTGCCTAATTAAGTCTTATGTACTTAATATTTTGCTTTAACATGGAAAGGGTAGAGTTATCATGGTAAAATATTTTATCTCTTCCTATTCATCCCTTACCCTAAGTTTTATTCTTGATTTAATTCCTTTGGTTCTAACATCCTATATCACTTGATATGAATAGTTGGATTTTCATATATTGATTATAATTATTAGTTTCTTTAATGATGTTGAGGGTGTCAAGCTGGTCATTCCCTTCAAGAACTTCCATTCAAAGTTCCAAGGGTGCCATGCCTAAGAATTTATTTCTGATACCAAGGGTGCCAAGTCGGTCGTGCCCTTCGAGAATTTCTCTTGAAATTCCAAGGGTGCCACACCACTTTCCCTTCAAGTATCCAGTGGTTACGAGGGGAAATTATATGTGCAACGATAGAGACCCCTATCATCTCATATGTTGCCTGCTATAGTGAGACTAATGGTGTTGGGGATCAAGGAATCCGCCTTGATGCACGTCCCCCAGAAATCCTCGTGAGCGAACCAAATTTGGAACCTGCCCTCATGACATTGTGATCTTCAAGGCGAAGGTATTTCGACCTTTCCAGCCTAAGTGACGACGGGAGTGCTAGTGGGTGAGATCAGGAACATTGTTCCACCCCTCCCATGTTGTTCCATTCAATTGTACAACCCCATCACCCATATGTGAGTCATTCGGCCAAGCAACTAACATGTTCCTGCAACCACTAACATATCATCAGAGTATATGTAATATATATAACAAGTTTCAAACTGAACTTGGAATTTCAAAGACAAAATATTAATTTCTATCAAACCAGATGTTATCCACTCATCATATGTGAGTTCCTCTAGTTGTTTCCTATCATACTCAATAATCATCAGTAACAAAGTTCTCAGTGTTAGAAACATCAACATGACCTAGTCATTCTCGTCATTGTTTATTTTGAATTAGAACTAATGTAAGTAGTTAACATATGGGACACATCCCTCCTGTTTATCATAATCATAACATCAATGGTAAATTTACATATTCATCAAAGGCATTATCATCGTAACATCAATAGGAAACATAGCTATCCATAAAATCTATCATCATCATGATATCAATAGAGAACCTGCATATCCATTAACGCTACAATCATATCAATAAAAAAAACATGCATATCCATAAATGCTATCATCATCATAGTATCAGTCACATCCACTAATAATAGATTCATGTGTCCGGATCCTCAACCTGAGGTCCTCAAAGAATAAAGTGCGGGTCTTAGGGCTAAATAATGTTAAAATTCATATCACTGTCAGTCAATTAGAGTAGGGCACTACACTATTGAAGCAGCCTACACTAAAATTGATTCAAAAACAAGGAAACTAGACTAGGAATTCATTCACACATATGACACAATTATTTTTAGACTAATGTCCCCGGAAAAACCCAATGCAGGAAAATCAGTGCAGAAAATATGAGGGTTTTATTATTATGTAGTAGCAATTTCTGAATAAATATTTGAATACCCTCAAGGGTTATTCAGTAACAGAGAGAAATATTGACAGAATAATTTATGAGAAATACCTCACTCAATCACTGAGTCTCCGGTTGATCAGGATGAAGGAAAAAAATTCCCTGGATAGGCTCTGCACAGATCTAGCGCTGGAAATTCCATCCACTATGTCACCCCCTTCTACGCTCAACGTTAGCCCTCCTCCAAGTCATTTTTCCTCTGTGGATGCTGAGGAATAGCTTCCCGGTGCCACTTTCTAGATCCCTGCCTCCAAAACTGATCCACCAACAAATTTTGAAAACCCTTCCTTCTACCTTTGCGTTTCTTCCACGTGAACTTACGCAGTCACTGCGTTAGCCCCTTTCCTTCAACGTTAGCTAGGATAGATCACCTATGCCTCTATCTGACTGATGCTCCATCAGACTGAGATAATATTTCTCTCTGGATGTTATCTCTTCCCCTCACTGCTCAGATCTCTAGTTCGAATTTCTCAGCAAACCACACCCTAGAAATTTTGATCTTAGATCAATTCAGCATCTTTGTGTATTTTCCAAATGACCCTCAAGCCTTCCTTTCTTCTTGTTGACAAATCAACGGCCCAAATTAGATTTCTAATCAATGTCTAAGATTAAAACATGACTTGATCTTCATTCTCTAGAAGATTCACATTCTATTTTATTAATACCCTTTAATTATTTAATTTCCCTAGGTTTAGACTTAAGGTCCCCATTAAAATAATTAATTATTTTAATAAAACATGAACCCAATGGAATTTCCACAAATGGTTTCTGGTTTCTTTGGAATATAAGTGTCTAAGCCTCCACATCAAATTTGAGACTTAGGGCACTTTTTGATGCTACACAAATCAACACTCCCTCTTAGCGAGGAAAGTGTTATAGCAATAATGCCTACTGCATATCGCTCTGTCCCTGAAGCATCCTCTGTGTTGTTGAAATCCATCAGTATCTTCTCTATTGCTGCCACTGTATTACTTCCCATGATACTACCACTATCACTGTTGCATTTGTACTGCAACTCCCTCTCAAGTGTTGCATCTACTATCCTGCTAGCACTGTCACTGCTAACACTACATCTACACTACAACTCAGTTGTTGAGAGAAGAAACTGAAAACACACCCAAAACTAAACAAGTGTTTAGCGGATGCACCTCAGTGCTGAAGAATCTAACTATTGACACCTACTGTATTGTCCCTCTGATGCTCTGTGCTACTGCTTCTTTGCACTATGTAAGCGCTACTCTGCACTGCATTGTTGCTTCCTCTGCTCTGCGCTACTCCAGAAATGAATGCTGCTACCCACTGCACTGTCTTCTCCATCACCCCTTAGCTCCACTGAAACTCCTCCATCCCACTACTAGTGATCATTGGCTCCCCATAGAAATTTATTATGCATGAGGTGGTCTCCTCAAGGATCCTGCCCAACTGAAGTTCAAAGAACTACAACTCAATATCACCCCACTTCCCATTAGGAGAAGCATGGGCACTCATGGCCACCTCATCCTCTTTGATTCTCGTGGATGCAACCTTTGGGTCATGCTTCTCATATTTTTCCTTCTTCTTCAGAGGACACTAAGATGCATAGTGGCCCATATCGCCAACTCTGAAGCACTTGACCTTTGAAGCATCATGCTTTAGTTTTCGTTGCGCCTATTTTCCCTTCGATGCAAGGGCTATGTTCTCCTCTTCCTCCATGGATTTCGATCCGCTTCCACTGTTTCCATCAAGTTTTCACTTGATGAGGCCTCTCCTCAACTCTTCCTCCTGAAAAACTTCCCACAACTGCTAATAACTAGGTAATGCTTCATGGCCTAGTATGCTCTAGACAAACACCTGCCACTCCTTCATGACACCGTTAAGGGCGATATGTACCATGGTTGCAGCTATAGGTGTAGTACCTACTAGTGACAACTGATCTTGAACCTCCTAAAACCACATAAGGTATGAAGACACACGCTCCCCTTTCTGCATCTAGATCATATTGAGCTTCTGCTCCAAGTACAACTTTCGCTTCTTGGAAGATCCCTCGTATAGGTCATGCAAAGCTACCCACATATCTCTGGCAGTATTCTTTCCATCCAAATGTGAGACAATGTGGTCCTTTACACCATCAAGGAGAAACCTCTTCGCCTTCGCCATTTCAGCCTTGTACTTTTTGTTTTGATCTAGATCTGTAGGTACAGCTACCACGTTCTCCATAAATGCC
Organism: Pinus albicaulis; assembly: GCA_034641835.2. Taxonomy (NCBI): domain Eukaryota; kingdom Viridiplantae; phylum Streptophyta; class Pinopsida; order Pinales; family Pinaceae; genus Pinus; species Pinus albicaulis. The sequence continues at coordinate 104,731 of JAXQQM020080012.1, read as the reverse complement.
TTTAGATCATATTCATTTCTAAGAAGAAACATAGCATGTTCCTTCCAGATCATATAGTTGGAGGAGCCCTCCAACCGATATTGATCACGAAGTATGTGAGATTCCATATCAACCGAAAAACTGTCAAATTTTCTCCCTCTTTCTCCCAACTACGCAGACCTTGGCAGGCTTACGCACTCCCTAGAGGAGTTGTAATTTCTGCAGCTCCTCTACTACTCGGCAATTGAGAAATGATGATTTCCCTCAGCTAGGAATTCACTGAGGAAGAATTCCCCAAATATGTGTCCCTTTGATTCCTTCTTATGCTTTCTACCCAACAACAGCTTCAGAACTGTGTCCCCCAGTCTTATGGGTGGAGGCTCTACATAGCTCCCTCTACCATATCAAAAACTTGATCTGGAAGTCCTACCTCTCTATTGACTCACTCAAAGAGAGACAAATTTAAAGCTTCATCCCTCCTATCTAGATATGCGCAATCCCTCTAGGGATTCGTTCTATTGTACTGCAACAAAAGTGACCTTCACTTCAGAAATTAGATTCGTCCTTCTTGTTTCACGTCAATTCTCTGACACCATGTGAAAATTCCAAGATCCAAACAGATCTAAAGAATCCTACTGCAATAACTGAGTGTAATTCTCCTATTAAGTAAATTACATTACATAGTTAATTCAGATCTGAATTATTGAAGAAACTACTAAAGCACCCTACACTAAAATTGATTCAGAAACAAGGAAACTAGACAAGGAAATCATTCACACATATGACACAGTTATTTTTGGACTAATGTCCCCAGAAAAACCCAATGTGGGAAAACCAGTGCAGAATATTTGAGGGTTTTATTATTATGCAGTGGAAATATCTGAATACATCTCTGAATACCCTCAAGGGATATTCAGTTACAGAGAGAAATACTAGCAGAATCATTTTTGAGAAATACTTCACTCAATCACTGAGTCTCTGGTTGAACTGGATGAAGGAAAAAACTGCCTTGGATAGTCTTTGCACAACCTCTACGCAGATCCAGCGCTGGAACTTCTAGCCACTATGTCACCCCCTTCCAGGCTCAGCGTAAGCCCTCCTTCAAGTCATTTTTGCTCTGTGTATGTTGAGGAATAGCCTCCTGGTGCCACTTTCCAGATCCCGGCCTCCGAAACTGATCCACCAGCAAATTCTAAAAACCCTTCCTTTTGCCTCTACGCTACTTCTGTATGAGCTTATGCAGTCACAACGTCAACCCCTTTCCTTCAACACTAGATAGGCTAGATCACCTTCGCCTCTCTCTGACTAATGCTCCACTGGAATGAGAAAATCTTTCTCTCTAGATGTTATCTCTTCCCCTCACTGCTCAGATATCTAGTTCGAATTTCTCAGCAAACTACACCCAAAAAATTTCGATCTTAGATCAATCTTTGTCTCCGTGTATTTTCCAAATGACCCTCAAGCCTTCTTTCATAGTCTTCTCGTTGAAAAATAAAAGGCCCAAATTAGATGCCTAATCGATGGCTAAGATTAAAACATGACTCAATATTCATTCTCTAGAAGATTCACACTCTATTTTATTAATACCCTTTAATTATTTAATTTCCCTAAGTTTATACTTAGGGTCCCCATTAAAATAAATAATTGTTTTAATAAAACATCAACCGAGTGGAATTCCCACAAACGGATTCTGGGTTCTTAGGAATACAAGTGTCTAAGCCTCCACACCCAATTTGAGACTTAGAGCACTTTCTGATGCTACAAAAAGAAACACTTAGTGCTTGCTAAGTAAGTTGATAAACCACCTAGGCATTGGGCTATAGGCTCCTGCAGTGCTTGCCTTGAAAATCCAACTGATGAACCACCTAGACAATGGATTTAGCATCTTGGAACTGAGAAATACCCAAATTGGGCCTTGGGTGAAGTCTTGTATTTGGTTTTAGGAAGTATGAGGGTAACTGTGGTAATTTTATCCTAGGGGGAGTTGATAAACTACCTAAATAGTGAACTCCTCTTGAAGAGCTAGTAAAGCCTTTGTGTGAACTTCATTGAGCCCATAAGCTCCTCAAACTCTAGATTTGGCTCAAGGGTGGTCAGCTGCAAGAAATATTGTGGTGTAGTCGGCCTATGGTTGGGTGGGGAGTTGAAGTCCCTCCTTCAATTTCCAACCATCTTCAATCACACATATAAGTGTAAATTTCTTGTGCATATTTTCTTATGGACTAGATTAATTGGTCATGTTGTAAATGGTGCAAATTCTTTTGTGTTCATAAATGTAAATGATTGTCTTAGTTGTGAGGGTCATTGTTATGCTCATGATTAGAATGATATCTTGTATGCTTATGAATTTAATGCATGTTTGGAATGTGTTATTCATTGTTATTTCAATGTTATACGTGAGAAATCATGTGTTTATGTTCTCTTAGATTGACTTCTAAAAATTGTGAATAAATGTATGTATGGCTTAGCTAGTTCTTTGTGTTGATTTTCATGTGTAAATTGACAAATTGGGGCTTCTAACCCTTGGGGAAACATTTCCCAGGAGTTAGTTGTCTAGGTCTACCCCTTTGTTAGAACACAGTAATAGATAATAAAGGCTCAAGGCTTCGACCTTGGGAAATATTTTGCTTTAATACTACAAGTTTTTGAGCACAAGTGAGGCAGATCCCTCCTGTTTCCAGATATTACATTGGATTCCTATTTCTGGGATGAATGGTATGTTGCCAGCACCTTAGGTGGTAGATATTAAACTTATATGGGTGTGAGCAAGGCCAATACCAAAGGACTAAGGTGGAATGAGGAGTGACGAAACTTTGCCCACTAGGCCACTTCCCATTGTCCATTAACAGTGAGTGTCATCGCGTGGCAAGAATGAGACAAGCGCGCTGGCAATGTTGAACAATCCAATCATGGTTCCCACCAAAGTTACCTGTCACTTCCCACCAACCGTCGTTTGTGAACTAGTGTGTTGTGGATGCAATATGAGTGTTCCATTAGAATGGGGTCAATCTATACATGGTTCCATTTTAGTAACTCTACCCACTACTCTTTCTCCTTCTCAAACATTAAACATCATGGGCAACAATACAAAAAAGTGGCTCGATGTGGACCTAGGCCAATGTGACCCACCAAGATGACCTATGAGGGTTGCGTGGAGGCCACATCGGTGCCACATGGCTAACTTGTTGACATGGCCTCTTTTGACAGGCCAAGCTTCACATTGTTGTAACTTTTGATCCAGGGCTTGGATCATGAAAAAATTTATATCGCTGGAAATATTTTGATTATTTGAAAGCAATGGTGGCATCAAAATTAAACTATGCAGACTTTGAAAGATGAGGTTTTCGGTAACCCTGTATTTACAATAGATCTTCCAGATCAAGTTAGAATGAGAAAGTAACACCTTCCATAGCCCAATATAGTACAAGGGGGTGGGAGGGATTGTTAAATTTTTTATTTGAACGAACAACATAATATGTGTGTGTGTGTGTGTGTGTGTGTGTGTGATTTTTTATTGAAATTTTTAAAAAGAATAGACATTAGAGAAATTTTGAGTTCCAAAATGGTCCTCAAAATAAAAATGTACAATCAAAATAAACTTTAGTTTATAAGAACTAATAGGATTCAAGATGATGATGTTAACCATGGAGATGATTCACCTTTTTTTGAGTAAATAAGTCAAAATATTAAAAAAATTAAAAAAATAAAAAACTATTTTTTCAACTCATCTCCCTACAGCTTTACTCAAATTTCAAGAAGGAACACTCGTTGGACGCAAAATTTATCATACCATCCAAATAGTATTGATGTTGCATACTTAAAATGGACCCTGCTACATGAAAAATGAGAAATACAAGAAAAAATGTGATTGCAATCACGTTTTTTTATGTATTTCTCATTTTTTTCATAACAGGGTCCATCGAAAGTATACAACATGGGTTCTGATTGGATGAGTATTTAGATTTTGCATCCAACAAGTGATCCTGCTAAAATTTTGTGTAAAACCATAGGGAGATAAGTTGAAAATACGAGTTGAAATTTTTATTTTTTCTTTTTTCCCTCTAAAATTTGATGATGTAATCTAATATTGTTTTATTATTTCCACTATTATTTTATAATATTCCTTAGAAGGACCAATTTAGATCTAAAAATTTCTCTAATGTTTTTTCATTAAAAGATAAGAATATAAATAATGATACATTTTAGAATAAATCTTTAAAATATATTTTCTAAAAACTAAACTCATAAAATAAATACATTGGTGACTAAGATGAATTTGAAATTATGAACAAACCTGAGATATATATTTTCTCTTCAATTACTTTTTCGTTTATAATGCAAATCACTGTAAATCTTACTTTCGATATCTAATTTCATCCCTAGTATGCCTAACCATAGTGATTGTGAAAACCAAGGTGTTCAAGATACTTAGTTTTCCACTTTGTATCTAAATTCTAGAAAGAACAATGTGTTATCCTTTTCCAACACTGCCCCTAGAAACATTACTTCAAACAAATTCATCTACTTAGCACTAATTATGATGGAAACACAATTATCAAATAAATTTTAATTCTTTTAAATAATATGATTTCATGAAGTTGTTTATTAAGGGCCACTTTTTATTAAAATTAATATATATTGATTACTAGACACCACATTACTGAAATATCAATTGAATTTTAATTATTTTAAACAATATGATTTCATGAAGTTGTTTATTAATGGAAATTTTTTATTACAATTAATATATATTGATTTACTTGACACCACATTATTAAAACAATATACTAGTAGTCCATAAAAATTAAGCCTTAGCATTCTCGTAGTACATACCATACTTACTATCCAAGCCTTAGCATTCTCGTAGTACACACCATACTTACTATCCAATGGATATTAATACAACATTTTTAAATAGGGTTCCTCCCATTAAGCTTCCTATTTTCATAATATACACCATACCTATTATCCAATGGATATTAATACAACATTTTTAAATAGTGTGTTGAAAATGGCAACAAGAAGAGGCTTCTAATTTAATTTTCTCTTAATTAAAATAAAAGGACATTGTAATTCCACATCATATGACAACTTGTACGAGTTAACTAAGTCAGGAAGACATAGTTAGCTCATTCAATTCGAATTGAGGGTCAAAATAGAGGCATGTAGAGGGTTCCCTAAGTTTTAGGGGGGGCAGTTGCAGTTTATTTTGAGTTGTAATTAATTAAATTAATTATTTGAGTTTAAATCAGTTTAATTAGTTCTAACTGATGGAGCAACTAGTGAGAGTTCCAGTGAACTAAATTTTATTTAATTCGCGTGCAGTGATCAATCATATAACTGATAATTCACTAAAAATAGCTCATGCATGTCAGTTCTGAGGAAGACCTAGTTGAGATTGGAGTTAAAGGGAAGTGTACTATCAGTTTTATAATTAGAAAATTGTATAGATCGTGCATGGATTCAGAGGAAGAGCCTTAATGTATTGTGTAATAATTATTGGGGTATTTCCCAATTGATAAGGGCTCAATTATCTTAGGGATTGCGCAAGAAAGAAAGGCATCTAGAGGCCAAGAAAATGGTTAATTATTGAACCAAGCTAGCCTAGGAATCAGTGAGATAGACAAATATAGTGCAGAGAGCTCTCAAGCCTGAGAGAAGCATTGTATTATTCTCATATTCTTTGACTTATGCAATATACAAATAGCGGGGTTTTTAGTTGAGGCTTTCCCCAGATAAATATTTGTGTTGTGCGATTGAAATTCTTTCTCTTTCTTGTTCATGTTTCCGAAATTTGTAGAGCAGATTCAAGTATTTTGTTTTAGAATATTATAAATATCAGTTTGAATCTACATGGATTGTCTACATGATATTAGAGAAAGAATCACTATAGAAGAGAAGAATATGATTTTGTTTTGAGAAGGTGAATCGAATTTGCAGATCTACTCTTCAAGACCAGCAGCAGGATCAGGATGTCTTTCTGTGGATTGAGACTCAAATATGCCCTTGAGGGTAAGGTGAAATCCCGAAGTTGGGAAACACTTTTTGGCAGATGGCTAGAATTTGGGTGAAATTTTTAATTTCTCGTTTGAGAAAATATTCAACTCAATTTCTCGACCGAGAGTTTTTAGAACTCTCGTCTGAGAGATTTTTAATGTTTCGCTCGAGAGTTTGATTAGGCTTGACCGAAGTTAAAATACTCTTGGACAAGAGTTAAGTATTTTCTCGTCTGAAAGTTTTATTGACATAAACTCTCAAGTAAAATCTCGGACGAGAGTTGTAAAACTCTCGGCCTAGAGTTTTTTTAACTCTCGTCCAAGAGTTTTACTCTTATAAAAAAACCCCAAAATCCTGTCTCCCCCGACATTCTGCAAACATGTACACTGGAGCATTGTCGTTTTTGCTGGAGCACTGTCGTTTTCAAGCCACCATGAGCACCAGCGACAAATTGGATAGATTCTAGCTAGGTAAGTCTCGAAAATGACTTTTTTTAAGGTAAATTTTATTTTGTTTCTACGTTCTCATAACCAAATGCATCCCTTCCATTTTTATAGTTAGTTTCGGATCCTGTAGAGAAGCGATTCAAGAGCCATAATAGGATCCCAGTAGCTTACTTTCTCTTAGTTATAGATTCATTAGCATATGATACAGAATCAACTCTCAGAGGCACGCATAGGGAACAAGAGAGAAGGAAGCATCTATACCAATTTCGAGGCCAGAAACACCTCTTACAGTGAAAAAACCAATAGTTATAAACCCACATTAATAGCATAACTACCAGCAGTACAGAAAGAGGCAGTCGAAAAACCCCTCACAGAGGTATGAAAAGGAGTCATACTAATTCCATTTGGAGAGCTCACAGCATCTCTTCTAATTCTTGATCCAAAATCAAAAGAAGCAAGGGCGGCGGCATCTCGCCTGGCATACCCTCTTGTCTCAGCTTCCCCTCGCACAATTCCATATCCAATGGCAATCATAGAATACAAAAAACGAATGCAACCAGTAGCTTCTCCACCCAAAGAGACATGTCCATTCATACATGGACAAACCATTATATATTACCAACTAAAATCTTCTAGTTTTTCATTGATATTTTCAGTAAAAAAAAATCAGAACACTTCAGTTAAGAAGAGAAAAACGAGTTCGGATCTGAGTTGCTAAAGGAGGACGAAAATTTAAAGATAATTGTCTCAGATTTTCTCTATGATTGGATCTTTGGATTTATCTCATTCATTATTTTTTGGACCTGTTGAGGATGAATAGTTCTGTGGAATTTTGGGTTTGCAACTAGTACTATACCTTGGACCTATAGCTAGTTCTATGAAATTTCAAGCCTGCAACCAGTAACAAAACTTAGATATGCACTAGACCTCAGTTTTGTGGCTTGTTCTATGGAATCTTGTTTCTGTAACCAGGATCATATTTCAGACCATGAGGCAGATTTTTTAGTACACTCAACTCTCCTTAATATTTCTCTTCAACCCACTTTCTAGACATACCTTGATCATACATTAAGGCTCTCAAAAATATTATTTGGATGCAATTATTGGAGTTTACAAGTAAACTTTGATCAGTCCCTGAAGTGTATTGAAGAGTCCTTTTTGAAATCAGGCTTGGAAAAATCCTCTAAATATTTTTGAAAGGAACTGTAGAAAACAACCTTTACATGTGAAGTTGATAGACACTAAGAACAATATCATTTGGAGTATTTGAGTCACTATTGAAGGGAATATTGTTGAGTCGTAGTACAATCATCATTGGAGAAGAAAAGTAGCATTCCTTGTGTGCACAATCGTGATTAAATATCTAGAAGACGTAGTTGAATACCTTATGGAACAACCTATTGAAGAAATTTTTGGCTTGTCTTGAAACATCACCAAAGCATTATTGAAGGACCTTTGAAGTTTTCACCCTTGAATAGATGCCCCCCTCATCTTCATTCTCTTTTATAATTCCCTGAACTATACTATTAAATTGTGTAGCATATATTAGCATGGTATAATATTTAATATCATGACAAACACTGAAGTAAATGGCAAGAAATAAATAGGAAAATAATTATTTCATTGAGTTGAAATGTTTTTCCTCTCGACACTCATGTCAAGAAGCCATTTTGAAAACTACAGAGGTCAATAATTGGTAAGCCAAAGAGTTTCTCTTTGACTCAATTAAATACAGTGAGGTTCATAGGTACAACACAAAATAACCAATTTTGGATTCATTTGGACAAGATGACCAAAAAATAATAGTATAATTCAAATTCCTATTTCCAGGGTTGAAATATCTAAAGGATAAGCTTCTATGATCTGAAATGGAGGATGTTGTTATTAAGTGTTTATAATTGAAAGTGGTCTAAGAACCAAAAACCATTTCTATGAAAGACGGCGCATGTAAAGTTAAAGCTTGAAATTATTACCTTTTGAATTGAAAAATGGAACAATATGAAATTGGATCAATCAAGGACCGTGAGCCCATTAAAATTAATTCCCCCAGGGAGTAATTATCTTTACTGAAATATCAAACAAGGCTTGTGTGATCACAATGAAAATTTTGAATGCATCATGGAAATGTCTTGGAGGAAATCCAAGGGGAATCAAGGTTAATTAGGTAGTAATAAACCCTAAAACAGGTGGTATGGTAGAGTCTGGTACTTATACTCACAAGAAAAACTATAAATCGCACCTATTACTACCTAAAGGAAAACCTTAAGGGAAAAAATAAACCCAAAAGTTTCATGACATATGTTGGTATGGATCACAAAGGATACGACATAACCCGTACCAACATTTTCTTAGATAAAAACAATGTCACAAGAAGGTGAACATCAGAAGAAATATAGGACTAATATGCATGTATATGGGAAATCACATGTTTGAAATATAAGTTCAAGAACTAATAGTGGCTCAACATACTAGCAGAGAAACACGCACATAGTTTATTTGTATCATGCCCATTGGTAGATTGAAAACCTTATTTTATGGCATGCATGTGAAATATGTTCAAGTGTATTCATCAATTTGGCCTCAAATTAATGCCTAAACCATTGGTCATAGTCAAGAAATGTAGCCTTCAATGCTTCATTGTGGAATATAACTATATCCATTTCTACTCATAATGATCCTGCACAGACAACATAAAATGACAATATTGTGGTGCATAAAGGGGTTATATAGGGGTCCACAGTAGTATCTCTCTTTCAGTCCATTTTTCATGTTTCTAATATTATCCTTTGGCTACAAATATGTATGATCAATGTAATTTTTTTGCAAGAAGAAGAGAGGGAGCGAGAATATTAACCTATGTAGAGGAGAATGGGATCAAGTTGAAAGCATCAAGCTTTGATTGCTAACTGACCAAAAAAATTCCTTTCAATGAATCTGTTCCAAGATAATAATCTTGTGGGGCATCAATGTTAGCTAAGGGTTTATCACGAAGGTTGTGAAACTAGGGTTTTCACAAGCCAGGACATTATCTTCATACATGCTTCTAGGACAATTTAGCAATACCAAAGGCACAAAATCACAAGTTGGTTGTATGATCACTTTAATGAAACTAAGGCACAAAGACAATTGCCACACATTCTGCAAGGGTTGACATCAATTTTCATATAACGACTCCATATATATTCCCAAGGAATTATGTCTACCAAGTTGGGGAATGTCGATATTGGTCTTAAAACTCATCTACTTGATGAAAAATGTAGTAGCAGGAAAATGTACATTCAATACAACAAATGAACATCAAAACTCTGTAGAAATTATATACACTACGCATGCATATGTCCAAGATTCTCCTGATCACACATTATTTTAACTTCGTGCACAATATAGAATCTATTCCACCATTGATCATCACATGCGGAAATTAAATCAATTGCATTCACACATGAAACCATAAAAATTCACACACATTAACACAGTGTTTTAACGGGAAAGCCTGAAGCTAAAAACCCCAAATATCTGTATTTAATATATGTCATAGAGATCATGTAACAATTATCATACAAAGCTTATCACAAGCTCTCAGTAAAATCCAATTTCTACACACCAATCAAGTCTGATCTTGCAAATCCATGCACCAATCTTTGCCAGCCTTTAGCCTGCCTCTACTGCGCAATCCCTAATGAAAAATGGCTCTGAATGAACTCAAATTAATCCAGCCTTGGTCATGCAATCCTCATAGGAATCTCCAATGAATGTGTGGTGCAAAAAATGCAACACTATAGTCACCACTGATAGTTTATCTTTCCCTTTCACCTATCTCTCCATTGGTCTCCACTGAAACTGTCCATGCACTGTAGTTAACTGATATATTCTTCAGTTGATTAATGAGTTATTATTTAGTGAATTAACTAACTAATTAATTCACTCCACTCTCACTAGTGTATCAATCAGTTAGACTAGATACAACTAGGTCAACTGAGTCTAACTAAGTTAAACTAAATACAACTCCACCAACTACTTCTACAACTCCACCAAACTCTGTCACATGAGCTCTAACTGAAGTCCTCCATGCAATAGCTCCAATAAACCCTCAAGAATAGTGTAATTCCTTCTGTGAGTTGCTTTGCCACATCTGTGCACTTAACTGAAGTGCTCCAAGAGAATAAGATAATGTTTAGAGTCCAAATATTATTAAGAGCTAATAATATTCGACATATCTATTTTTAGACTGGCAATCTAAAAATAGATTCTACCCAATATGTCTAAAAATAGAAGTCCATATATTTTTCCAACTTGACCAAACATCCACGAATAGCATCCAGCAACTCATATAATATGATCAACGTGTCTAAAAATAGACTTTGCACCAAAAATCCCCTGTGTGGGCCCCACCTATTTTAGGTGATTATTTTCCAACTAGGATCAGGAATTATGTTTCAGGATGCCTCCTTCACTGTTTCTTGTTGCAATCTTCAACACTCCCTCTCAACAAGAAAGGACTGTCTTTGCATGCGACATGCAACTCCATGCATTCGCCCTGCAACCTTTGCAAGCGCCATGAAACTCCATGCATCTGCTCTGCAACTCTTTCGAAACTGAAAAGGCTCCAAAAAACTCAATCAATCTGATGCATCTATCATCAAAGTCTTCAAATTCTACTGGTACCAACTGCACATGTCTTCGGGAACCACTGCGCTGTTGAACTCTGCACCCATGCACTCTGCACTTGTTGTCAACTCTGAACTGCGCTCTAGTATCTGACACTGTCACTTTGATCTGTTTGCATCAATCCAAATGATCATGCTACTGCTGCTCTATGGGCACCTCATAGCCAGGTTCAATTCATGAGATCCACACCATCTCAATGAATCCTACCCAGAAATCTCCTCTTGGGATTACTCATGCATGTCGCCCCACCTCTCACCTGGTGGTATAGCTGCATGCACTCCCTCTGCCCATCTGGCACGAAATTTCTCTGCATGAGTGTTTTCTCCCACTCCATGATCCTCATCTTGTGGCTGCTCCACATCCCGAGGTTCAATTTTACCTGCATGCAAATCTTGCTCCCTCTCAAGCTTCAATTGCATGGTTTTCTTGCACTTCCCAACAGTTGAAGCTCCATAGAAATCCCATCTACTTCAAGTCTGTAGAGATTATTTGCTCGAATCCCAACCTTCTTGACTTGTCCTGTTGCTTTGTACCAAAGGAAAAATTTTCCTTCACTAAAGACAACATCATACCCTTTATCCTCTAACATTGCGACTGAGATTAAATTCTTCTTTAAACCTGGAACATGCACTACATCTTGTAAAAGAATGAGTTTACCTGACTCCCTCTAAAAGGTAATGGTCCCAATGCTAGTTGCATTGTATCTTCCATTGTCGCCCAACTCAACATGCAACTGGAGATCTTTCTCCACCAAGTCACTGAAAAGGTTCACATCTCCCGTCATGTAAAAGGAAGCACCACTATCAAAGTACCACCCCGATCCCAACGCACTAAACAACATGCATGCGATCAATGAGAAGTCCAGCTCAAATTGTGAGGCAAGAGCCTCACCAGCTACAGCTCCAGCAGCCTGCTTGTTCTTCTTCTTCTGTGGACAATGTGTGGAGAAATGCCCATGTTCGTGACAGTGAAAACACTTCACTTTGGAAATGTCACGCTCTTTGCCATCCGCACCGAATTGAGAAGGGTTTTTCTTCCCCTTACCTTTCCTTGCTTTGGCATCCAAAGAACAATCCTCTTCATCATCATTCTTTGATGAAGAGCCATCCCTGGTACTCCGCCTTATCTCCTCCTGCACAAGATCCGACCAAAGTCGCTCCCATCCTGGCAGTTTCTCCTGACCATTGACAGAGTCCTCGTAGCTATGCCAACTCTTTGGAAGCCCAAGGAGAGACAAGCTCACAAAGTCTTCTTCATCCACACTAACTCCTACATTCCCAATCTCATCCCTGCAGTGGACAAACTTTTTCAAGTATACCAGAATAGTGTCATTCTTCTCCATTTTTATTTTCCTGAGCTTGTCTTTAAGCGCCAACTTCTTCTGGTCACTTATTCTTTGGAACAATTCTGTCAAAGCCTTCCACATCAAGAATGGAGTGGCTTTACCATGAAGGCTGGACACAATGTGATCCTTCACACCTTCCAACAGAATCCTTCGACACCTTGCTAGCTTCTTTTTCCATGCATCAAGTGCGGCTGCATCACTAGAACCCGATTTAGGAATATCAGCATCTATGAACTCCTTCAACCCATTATCCTCCAACACCGCCTCCATCCTTTCCTTCCATGCAATATAATTCGAGCTTCCCTCAAGATCATACTCCAATCACAATCCATTGAAAGACATTTCAAATAATGCTCAACTTCAACACCAAGAAAACGCTGCAGCAAATTCGAATTCCACCAGCACAAAAACTCAACTGCTTCAATAATTGCAATCTGCTCCAATGATCAACTTCTCTAATACCATGTAGAAATTATATGCACTACGCATGCATATGTCCAAGATTCTCCTGATCACACACTATTTTAACTTCATGCACAATACAAAATCTATTCCACCATTTATCATCACATGTGGAAATTAAATCAATTGCATGCACACATGAAACCATAAAAATTCACACACATTAACACAGTGTTTTAACGGGAAAGCCTGAAGCTAAAAACCCCAACTATCTGTATATAATATATTTCATATAGATCATGTAACAAACCTCATACAAATCTTATCACAAGCTCTGAGTACAATCCAATCGCTACACACTAATCAGGCCTGATCTTGCAAATCCATGCACCAATCTTTGACAGCCTTTAGCCTACCTCTACTGCGCAATCCCTGCTGAAAATGGCTCTGAATGAACTCGAATTAATCTAGCCTTGCTCACGAAATCCTCATAGGCATCTCCAATGAATGTGTGGTGCAAACGATGCAACACTATAGTCACAATTGATAGTTTATCTTGCCCTTTCACCTATCTCTCCACTGGTCTCCACTGAAATTGTCCATGCACCATAGTTAACTGATGTATTCTTCAATTGATTAATGATTTATTATTTAGTGAATTAATTAACTAATTAATTCACTCCACTCTCACTAGTGTATCAATTAGTTAGACTAGATACAACTAGCTCAACTGAGTCTAACTGAGTTAAACTAAATACAACTCCACCACTACTTCTACAACTCCACCAAACTCTGTCACATGAGTTATAACTGAAGTCCTCCATGCAATAGCTCCAGTAAACCCTCAGGAATAATGTAATTCCTTCTATCAGCTGTTGTGCCACATCTGTGCACTTAATTGAAGTTCTCCAAGAGAATAAGATAATGTTTAGAGTCCAAATATTATTAAGAGATAATAATATTCGACATATCTATTTTTAGACTGGAAATCTAAAAATAGATTCCGCCCAATATGTCTAAAAATGGAAGTCCATATATTTTTCCAACTTGATCAACCATCCACAAATAGCATCCTGCAACTCATAGAATATGATCGACATGTCTAAAAATAGACTTTGCTCCAAAAGTCACCTGTGTGGGCCCCACCTAGTTTAGGTGATTATTTTCCAACTAGGATCAGGAATGATGTTTCAGGATGCGTCCTTCACTATTTCTTGTTGCAATATTCAACAAACTCTATTCATTATCTCATGAAATCCTCCATAATTTTGCAACAACATTGGAAAAAAATCATTTAGGATTCAAAATAATCATCACTACTTTCCTCATAATTTCTCTTCTCTCATAGTGTAAACACTTTTTATAATAATCTCAATAGAAATGCTAAGATTGATTTCACATGTGAGAGTCATTAGAAATCAGAGTCAAGTTGTACAACTGCAGGAACAATTGACCCACCTTAGTTAGTACCATGAGATATTATTCCATGTACTATTGTCGAGCCTTTCTATGTCAAGGAGCTATAGTACTTGTTATCCATTGTTTGATGACATGACTGTCGATTGATAATTTGTTTTCTAATTTGTTTATGAGGGGAAGAAATTTGATTTGATACTATATAAACAATGGCATCAGGCGAGCCCTCCAGAGACCCCTCCATGAGAGGATGATTATCAGGTACATTGGTTGTTTAGTTTTATCATGTTTTCAAGTAGGTTATATTTATTGTTCGTTGTCAAAAATTGATTAATGTGAATTTTTTTTGTCCTGCACAGGTGGATGCACTCATATGACTCGTGCACCCAGACACCAAATCGAACAAAAGGACCCCATAGACCTATTCCCATTCGTCCCCAATTTCATAGAGCCCATTCTGAGGGGTATATTATACACGGTATAGGTACACATTAAATCAATTTCTAGTTAAAATGTTCAAGTTTACGTTATATTCAATGTTGAACAGGTGAATTTTTTTTTCAAATGACATGTGTTTAATGTGAAAACATGATGCTCCATAGGTGAAAATGTAGGATTTGGGGTTGGCCCTATTGCTGGTGAGGGACAAAGGAGAACAATGTCTCAGCCTGTGGCATCCATCCCACACTTGGATAGTTCTCGTTGAGGTAAAATCTAAAGGAAAATTTATTGTTTGATGTATGTTTAATGTGAAACTTATTGTGTGTCTCATGTACTTTTGTTATAAAACAATTTAATGTTTTGTACAGTGGCTAGTAGAGACCTTCATTCCTCAGAAGGGAACAATCCTAGTATGAGCAAAGATGATGAGATAGTTTTTCCACGAGGTATTTTCAAATGACAAGACAAGTTTTTTAAATACAAATTTTCCTTATAAATTATTTAATTTTGAATATGTGCAATAATTTAACATGTTACAGGTGGTAGTCATCGCCGTCCTAGGGGGAGAGGTCGTAGGGTTCATGAGTTTGCTCGAAATCCGAGCTATGATCCCCCTTACACCCATCCCAGTGATATTCCTGAGTAGAAGCCTTGGGAAGATACCATATCCTTACTTATTTTAGATGGGATGAGGGAGAATTCCATGAGATTTTGCAATGAATTTTTAAGTTTCAATCTCTCTGCCCCTAGTCGAGATTGTCTCCAAATTTTTTTTTACAATTTGGATAGTTTGATAGAGACCTATCGTGGGGTTGGACCATAAACCCAAGTTTTTTTTTACATGATGCGTAGGAGGAGAGCATCAGTGATTGGTATCCACTCCTACAATAAAGTTAAAAGTAGGGTCACTAAAGAAATGGCCTTGTCACTATTTGACTTGCAGCCTGAAGACAAAAAACGTCTGAATATTGCAAGATTCAATGATCCCACTATTGCACCTTATATTTATGAGAAGTTATTGTATGCATACGAGAAGTTCCAAAATAATGATGAGGTGCTGCAATATTTTGTTAGGATGTTGTATTCTCAATTACGAGAGCACATGGACCCTAACTATATAGATACGAGGTCCAAATTCTATGGAGCTAGAAAAGGTTGTACATATGAACGACTTGATGCTATGTGAGATGTTGGGTTTAGGCCTTCAGCACCTCGTTTAGCACCTCGACCACCTAGGGTAGTTACACTTCCGGAGGAGTTAGCCCTTATCTCCAGTGCTACATCACAGATGATGGAGAAGATACAAGAACATATTGCAACTGCTTTAGGAGGGGTGGAAGTCGGCTTAGGGACAAGCCAACCTTCATCTAGTGTAGGATTTCATTCATTTTTGAATATTCCAGATGACATGTTGAGGGAGATGGAGGGAGATGAGTTTTTGAAGTATGCATCCTCATGTAGAGACCACTATGAGCGAGCCATTAGACAAAAAATGCACACCATGGGCGAGGTATGTACAATCATGTTTTGATCTATTTTGAAATACAGATTTATAAGATAAGCTAGAGTGCATGTAACATGTTTTTTTGGTGTATATACAATTAGTTTCCAAAAACTTATGCCAATATATTTATTTAAATTATGCAGTTTACAACATTCTTAGAACAACATTGCTTTTCCCCTGATCCTCATTCTATAGATCATGGAAATGGTCATGTACAGGTGTCACAATCATTACTATCTATCTATATTTTTGTACATCAATTTGAAAATGAATTTATGTCACATAATTTTATATGGTATGAGTCTTAACATTATGGACTTTTCAGGTTAGCACTACACATGAAGGGCTTCCTGAAGACATGATACCTTCATATGTTCCAGTGGTCTCATAGGTATTATCTATCTAGATTTGTACGTTAAATTGCAAGTGACTTTAAGATGAACATAATTTTATATGGTGTGGCTATTAACATTATTGAATTTTCAGGTATGTGCTACACATCAAGGGTTGCCTGAAGAGATTATTCCTTCTCAGGTTCCAGTCGTGACATAGGTATCCATACTTTTCGTTAAGCATATTTATTAGGTTTATTATATTTCTTTTCGCAAAAATTTCTATTAACTTTGGTTTCTACTTTTTATGCTACAGATAATATTGATATGATGCAAACTGAGCCTCAAGGAGATCATGTAGGCTTTGGGTCAGAGAGTCTAAATTAAAACATGGTAACCTCTTACCATTTATTCATTGGTATCATTGCCACATTATAAACAGGCTATCTAGTGAATTTATAGACAATTTAGAGGTTCCTTTATGCATATAGTGAATGCTAAAACTAATATTTAATTTTCAGTAAAAAATTTGAGCCATAGTCAATTCACTAGGTTTCTGATAGTATAGGTGCTTCATTTGGCTTAGAGGAATATGTAAAACTATGTCGTGGCATCTATGATGACCTTATTTTACATTTTGTTTCCTTTTTTTATTACTTTTATTTTATTTTATTTTGTTTTTTGTTTTTTGTTTTTGCAGTTGGAGAGTCTTCCTACTATGGTCGCAGGAGTATGATCTAATGAACCTAACCTGCAACTTGGAGCAACTACCCAATTCCGAAAGTTGCTTTCAATTGGTATTTACTTCAAATCTTATGCATTAATTGTCAATGAACTGCCATTTTATTTGTGTCTATTTTGTCCATCACGCAGCTAACCATTGGTTTTGTTTTTTTCACAGAGCGTAGTCCTCCTATAGAGGAAGTTATTAATGCAGTAACTAGCCCAAGTGATGCTCTCAACCACCTATCAGAAAGGTTGCTAGGCACTTGGTTAGTTTGTGTACCAATCAGTTTACTATGGGTGTACCAACTATCAACTCAATTGATTGTACGAAGGAGGAGCTGCTAAGTTAAGATATGATAAGTAATTTTTCCAACTTATTTCATAATGAATGAGTCTTAAATTTGAAAGAGTAATTATATATCATTACCTCCTACCATAATTCATTTACATCATATTCCCAAATTATAACTCGCCTATCAGAAACCATTAAACTCATCACTCTGCACTAAAATTGGAAACTACCTACCAAAAATTGTCAAATTTCCATTTTTCTCTTGTAACAGTGATAGTCAAGAGAAAAATAGCTACAGGTACCATGGGAGGTTTTCTTATATATAATGAACCCATTGAAGTAGTGATCCTAGGATCTTTCGACCACGTTCAAGTTATTTTTCAATAGGAAGGATGGATGGAATATGTGCATAGGTAAAATGGTTATGATGGTGATATATCACTGGATTTTTCCTTCATTTAGGGACAATTTTTTTTTAGTTGTTGGAGTTGTTGTATAAGTGAGAGGAGACTCCAACTAAATTAACTAAGCTTCCTCAAAAAGTGGAGCAGTGGTACTAAAAACAAAAATCCAAGCTTGAAATTTTGCAACAAATCCTAGAGCTAGGAAAGAGTTTGGTAACATCACTTGCTGGAGATGTTATGGGATTGTGTACTTTTAGCACATTTTTTTCCTTGACCATCTCAGACACTGTCACAATTTCAATATGTCGTACTTCCTACTCAAGTCCCTAAAAAATAAGGAAGCCCATGCACAAAAAGAAAACATACCAAGATATTTCATCTCTCACCATGGCCTTATCAAGTTACTCATGGTACAAGCTCTAAATAAACCATGAAAATCCTGGGAAGAAGTCATTGGAACTCCAATAGTTGCAACTTCACTAAATGAGCCCAATGTTGTGTGACTCCACCCATTTCAATTGTGAAGGAGGAAGAATATATTGTCATGAATCTCTTGGCTACAAAGTACCTACTAATTCATATTAAAGAAGAAGAGACAAATTCTATTACACCATAGAAGGAAAGTGATATTGACATTGAGATAATTAGTAGCAAACCAACCACCAAGAGAATGAGAGGGCATCAAAATATGCCCCTTGTGTTCCAGGAAATAAGAGGACATGATACATTCCTACCACCACCCAAACCCCTGCTACTCCAAAAAAACAAGTAAGGGCAGAAGAAATCCTAGAACGCTAGGAAGACACTACCCCTACTGAAACATAAGAACTAGTAGAGTCAGTGACCTAGGGTTGGAAGAATTTGGTCTAGTGGCCTTGATACTCCATAATAACCAGCAAGGAGTGCTCTTAGGGAAGATTTTTCCACTTTGATGGATGATAATTACATCATGAGGCCATGGATATAGTTTCTTCTAATCTCAAGGACATGACGGTTTCTATTCCCACAAACACAATTGTTGCTACTCTTAAGGACACAATTGTTGCCACTCTTGTAGGCACACTGATTGACACTTTTATCGTTGACCATGAAGAATAAAGTGCTACTTCTCCCATGGGCGCACCTACAACCACTCTTGGAGAGACCATTTTCTAAGAAGTGATTGTTTCCATTCCTACAAAGCATAAACAGGTAAGGTGATTGCCCTCTTTACCTCTGTATACCTCACTTATTAGTCAAAATAAATTACTTAGAATAAAGGTCTAGGAATTGGAATTCAAGACTAATGGAATGAGGAAAAACTTGTATGAATGGAAATACTTGGTTTGGAATGTATCTTCTTGGATGAAAACGACTAGAGGGCTATTTAAAAGGAGGGAGGACGAAAAGCAATGGGAATAGTGGAAAAGTTTCCTATCCGAACTTTGTGACAACTATAAATTTTTCCACATGAAGAACAAAATACTGTCAACATTCATAAAAGGCTTGAATTCAATTACATTCACATTGGTTTGTACCCCTTTTCTATCCTAGTAATTCTTTGGAGGGTTCTGCACATTTGGATGATTAGGTCTAAGAGCTTGGGCGTTTCGTTTTTGAGGTTTTATTTGGGTGTTCACGGTGGGTTTATAGTTTTCTAATTATTAGGAGTATGGTTCTATCTAGATAGGGTTTGGATGTAGTATGAAAATGTAAAAAATTCAAAGCCAAGACATGGATTTTTTCTATTTGATAGTAAGAACATGGCCTGATCTAAGGTTTGTGGCTTAGCTCTCATCACTTAAAGCATAAGATATTCTTCAACCCTCATTGAAAGCTTCTATCTAAGTGGCCTTAGTGACATTATCCTTAATCTTGGATTGGAGTTCCTACCATCTATTCTATTGTGCCAATCTTGGAATCCTAACTCCCCTGTTTTATATTCATCATCTAGGTAATGGCATTCCATTTTTTTGTAGTTAAAGTATTTGAAAAACTGGATTGGTGGATGAGGTGTCTAAACTTCACAAAATATTTTTTTGAACATTTGTTGTTTATCTCATCATGTAGACATCACAAGGGAGATCTTACCTGATTGTGCATTTTCTTTGCTATGAGGGAGTAATGCATCTTATTTTTGACAAGGTAGTGCTGGAACTGACATTTTGCCCCATGTATTTCGAGTTGTGCCATGATCTAAATACCGCACTCCCTCAATTTCCACCTGAAGAACCAGACGGAAAACCAAAAGCATTCCAGAGAATTCTTCTTAACACTTCCCAAGAAGCATTTGAAGGTGCAGACAATCTGCGAGAAGAAATCAAGCAAATGACAACCCCAGATCAAGAATCTGAACATCGTGACAAGGAGAAGATGGTAAAGCTTCGCACTCTGGGAAATATAAGGCTAATTGGGGAGCTCTTCAAGCAGAAAATGGTACTTGAAAAAATTGTTCATCATTGTATTCAGATGTGTTGCATAACAATATATGTTTTCATTATATAATTGTATCAAAAAGTTTATTTATTTGCTGCTAAAAGTGTGCTCATTTGAGTAGGGTTGAATTGTTATTTTCTGAAGAACACATTTTAATGCTTCAAATCAGATTCAGAAATATTAGTAATCTTTAATTCTTATCTCAGATATATAAAATTTGCACAACTTAAAATTTTTGCATGTCTAAAACACTAACCGTGGCTAAATAATGCTAAATAATGTTTGATACTTGCATTATCCATCAAACAAAATTTGTTAGGCCGGGATTTAAAGTCTCCTTTAGCTGAAGAAAATGTGGAGGCTCTTTTCCATCTTTTCAACACTGTTGGAAAACAACTTGAAGAAAACCCCAAGTCGCGTTCTATCATAGATTCTTATTTCTCCTCAATGAAGCAGCTAGCTAATAATCAATGCCTGGCATCTTGAATGAGATTCATGGTTTGTGATGTTATTTAATTGTGTGGTAATAAATGGATCCCTCGATGGGAAGAGGTTGGTTTCTATCTATTTTCTTATATGATTATTGGCAATGATGTTTTATCTCCTGGAATTGAAAATCCTTTTAGCATGATGTTTTGTGTTTCTTTCTCTTATTTTTCTCACAGGATATCCCTTTCCTAATGATTTTTGACTTGCTACTCTTTTATTGAATTTTAGATAAAAGTTAAAACTATAAATGAGATCCATTCATAAGCTGAACAGAAGCTTGGTTTAAGGCCTGGATCAACAAACATGCGCAATGGTCGTGGTTCATCTAATGTTATGGGTATGGGTGCTGGACACAGTTTTGGCATTGGACGACCTAGAGGTTTTATGCCTAGAATGCCTGGGATGCCCGAGATGCCTGCAATGGTTCGGAAGATGCCTGGGATGCCTGCAATGGACAGTGATGGTTTGGAAGGCCTATCTGGTCGACTAGTAAACAAAAATGAGCATGTTATTATGATTTTATATTTTTCAAGGTCATGAGGTGTTTTCTAATTATTGCATGTTAATTTTTTATTAGATATTTTTAAAGTTTGGAAACAGCAAACATGTTATAATGAAATGTATATTTTTTTGGCTTGTTTAGGCTGATTTTTCAATTATTCAATCAAAGCTCCGTTATTGGATGTTCTGGTTTAAAATTGGAGTTTGAAAAGTGTGATTATTTGACACAACTATATGTTATAGACAACATTGATGTATATTTGCAGTCAAAAATTATTTATGATGAAATAATCGTAATATTTGATTTGACATTATTTATGGATATCTATGTCGTTGGAAGTTTATTTTAGCATGTCATGTGGTTGGTATTTTTGGTTATGCACATGTTGAAAATAGAGGTATTCTAGAATGATGTTTGCAGATACCTTGTTCACTATTATAATTTTTTGTTTGCATCATTGTCCGTTTGTCAACGTCTTGATGTTGTCAATGTCCATTAACTTCTTCAGCTCCAGATTTTGCACCTTCATTTATTGATACTTCTAGAGTATTCAAACATCAAGATTAATGTACATATCGGACTTCACGTGTGGTATATGTATAAAGAGCATTTCTAGATGGATTTGCAGTCGAATATTTGTATGTATAATGATAAAACAAATGCTTAAGTTTGAGTGATTGAATGAACGTTGACCATATTGAACCATGGACCAAACGTTTTTATATTTATTTTTTGATCATTGCTGAGACGATTTCTCCTTTTCATGTTTTTGCATGTTTAATACAATTTTTAGGCGAATGAAGAACTTTGTATCACCATAATAAATAGTATTCTTGTGTTTGAGGAAAATATTCTCATGAAAAAATTGGTGAATTGGCCCCTTTTCTTGTTCTTGTATACAATTTTAAAAAATTTACAGGATTGAGAATAAGTTCGATATTTGTGAAATATTATAGTGGTTTTAATGAGGAATTTTTGATGTAAAGTTTCACTCGGTGACAAATGTCTATAATTGCAGTGTATTGACTATAGTTGGAATGATTCTTGTGGGAAGACTAGTGTGAGTAGATGAGTAGATCTCAATATACAAAAGTAGACCACCGTCAAAATAGAGGAAGACCTAAAGAATTTCTCTTTGGAAGAACTGTTTGAGTTCACAAACATAATGGAAGAAAATGTTGCAGCAGATGCTGCATGTACTGAAGGAAGCCTAACTAAGCCACAAGGGCTATAGTAGCAATGATGATTTATAGTCTGCTACAAGGATGGAAATGTATGTGATGACATAAATTTACATCTTTGTAGTAGTAGGGTCTATATCGAATCGTTCCCTGCTAACAGCTTGCTCCTCTTCCATTTTCTTTTGATGTCCCTTCCTCATATGAAATACTTTAGGTTCACATGAAACAATGACTTGGTCTTGCTCAGCTACTGCTTTACATTCAGAGACATCAATCTTGATTTCACCAATGTTTTTTCCAACAATGCATAATTCCCTTGTGCTGTTAGGAACCATATCAACAATTGAGAGCGTGCCATTGGAGTTCCATTCGATGGATAGAAAGCTATCATTACTTGAATATGTAACAGTATAATCCACACCCAAGCCATGATCATTGAGTAATCTAGATTTATGTAGGAACACAAATACAGAAATAGACATAAACACAAAGATGTAGTGGAAACAATACTTCATCTTATTTAAATCAAACGACTGAAACATGCTTACAGACATATTGGAAATAAAAAATAGCTAGGGTGTTGGAAGCATATCTCTGAGAAGAGATGTGGCAGATACAGACCTCTGAACTGAGTTACAATGAGGCTCGAGGGCCTATTTATTATTTAGAAACAATGGAAAACTCCAAACTTCCAAAAATATAACCCTAGGAGATGAAGCACCAAAACTATGGGCCCCGTTTGGGTAAATTAGTGTTTCAACTTCCCGGGGACATAACTTTGGCATACGATCTCTGTTTGACACGCTCAATATCTCATTAGAAAGATCTATCCGAGTAGTAAAAATTTTAGTGTTAGAAAGATAATCAAGGTCGCTCTTGATTTTCCTAAAAAATGTCGTTTAGGGCCTCAAAACGGCTCCGGAAGTTCAAGACCCGAAAAAATTCCAAAAATAGTAAGTTGTGTCGAAACTAAAAAACTAAAAGAGGCAATGGTGCAGCACCAATTGGAATAGGTGGGTGCCCACCAGTATCCACCTGGATCATTGAGCTTGGTACATTTCTGTTTTAAATCCTCAAAGTGGTCTTCGGAGGAATGGGTGCCAGAGGTGAAATTGCCCAAGTCCTTATGACCTATAAAGCATCATGGAGAAGATAATCCTTCTTTGCTTTGATGAAGCCTCTTTGGGGATCCTTCTAGAGAGTAGTGAATCATTCCAAGAGCATGAATTTTAGCAGACAACCTTTCCCTCTTCTGGTGAAGTAAATACACCTTTGATTAGCAGCCTGAACAACCCCCCATGCCTTCCTATAATCTTTCCAGGCCATTTTCTCTTCTATTTCACACTTGTTCCTATGAATTCATGCTTCTTCCAATTATTTTTCAATTATCTCCTCTTGATTCATTAAATCTTGCAAATAGATACTCACATCCTGTAATAGGCCATCTTGAATATGACTACCCATTAGTTTTGTGTTGTTGTTGCTTAGTGGACCTATTATATCCTGTGGTTCAACAACATCCTTTGATGGGACAATGCTATCAGCTTTGTTCTTTACATCTTTCTCTAGCCCTTTGCAAATATCATCAACAAAAGTTTCCAAACCCGCAAGACTTAACTGCATGCTATGAGAAATATTGAAGCTAACTTCTTGAGTGAGTGGATAACCACTGGTTATGTCAATGCCTTCTTTAGCATCCTTCAAGTAGTTCACAAGTGTTTTCTCAACATCTGACTCTGAATTTTGATGACAATATTTAATATGTGTGACCTTAACTCTTTTATTCAAAGGCTCTCCCCCAATCTCTTGAAATTCCATGTGTGCTTTTGCCAAGAAAAATTCTTCACTTTCTTGAACTGGAAATCCTGAAATGGCCCGCAAATTTCTAACATCAACATTTTTTCCAAAACCTTCATCTGGAGTATGATTTTGATGAGGGTTGAGTTGTTTTCCTTTGGAAATAATAATTTCATCTAAACACTTTTGGATTTATTGCTACAAGGGGTGGGATATCTATCTCTTAATATAAAAGTGTGAAATCCATTACTAGCGAAACTTTCTAATATAAGAATTTATTCATAAATAAACACACCTTTATGAATAGTTTTGTATTCTTGAAGGTTCCTTTGTAGGATCTATTCCATGTTGTGAACAATATTTTCCAAGCACATGGAAAATAGAAACATGTCAAATTAACATAGAAACATTTGACATTTGACATTTGTAGGATACTTTGTTGAAGCTATCAATATGCTCTATAAACTAGTTTGAATAAATTTTCTCCTTAAATTTGAAATTTACCAAACCATTTCTCTTCATCTATATTGAAACATTGATGAGAGTTGAGTTTTTTTCCTTTGGAAATAATAATTTCATCTAATTTACACATATTTCATTAAATTTGGAATTAAATGGTGGATCTAGAATTTAAAAATAACTAAAAAAACTCATTTCTAGTCATTGTCCTTGTAACAAAATATTTCCAAAATTAATGAAATATGTGTTTAAACACTTTTGGATTTATTGCTACAAGGGGTGGGATACCTATCTCTTAATATAAAAGTGTGAAATCCATTACTAGCGAAACTTTCTAACATAACAATTAATTCATAGCTAAACACACCTTCATGAATAGTTTTGTATTCTTGAATGTTCCTTTGTAGGATCTATTCCATGTTGTGAACAATATTTTCCAAGCACATGGAAAATAGAAACATGTCAAGTGAACATAGAAACATTTGACATTTGACATTTATAGGATACTTTGTTGAAGCTATCAATATGCTCTATAAACTAGTTTGAATAAATTTTCTCCTTAAATTTGAAATTTACCAAACCATTTCTCTTCATCTATATTGAAACATTGATGAGAGTTGAGTTGTTTTCCTTTGGAAATAATAATTTCTTCTAAACACTTTTGGATTTATTGCTACAAGGGGTGGGATTCCTATCTCTTAATATAAAAGTGTAAAACCCATTACTAGTGAAACTATCTAACATAAGAATTAGTTCATAGCTAAACACACCTTTATGAATAGTTTTGTATTCTTGAATGTTCCTTTGTAGGATCTATTCCAGGTTGTGAACAATATTTTCCAGGCACATGGAAAATAGAAACATCTCAAATCAGCACAAAAACATTTGACATTTGACATTTGTAGGATACTTTGTTGAAGCTATCAATATGCTCTATAAACTAGTTTGAATAAATTTTCTCCTTAAGTTTGAAATTTACCAAACCATTTCTCTTCATCTATATTGAAACATTAATGAGAGTTGAGTTGTTTTCCTTTGGAAATAATAATTTCATCTAAAAAATTTTGGATTTATTACTACAAGGGGTGGGATATCTATCTCTTAATATAAAAGTGTGAAATTCATTACTAGTGAAACTTTCTAACATAAGAATTAATTCATAGCTAAACACACCTTTATGAATAGTTTTGTAATCTTGAATGTTCCTTTGTAGGATCTATTCCTTGTTGTGGACAATATTTTCCAAGCACATGGAAAATAGAAATATGTCAAATGAACATAGAAACATTTGACATTTTAGATTTGTAGGATACTTTGTTGAAGCTATCAATATGCTCTATAAAATAGTTTGAATAAATTTTCTCCTTAAATTTGAAATTTACCAAACAATATCTCTTCATGTATATTGAAACATTGATGAGAGTTGAGTTGTTTCCTTTGGGAATAATAATTTCATCTAAACACTTTTGGATTTATTGCTACAAGGGGTGGGATACCTATCTCTTAATATAAAAGTGTGAAATCCATTACTAGCAAAAATTTCTAACACAAGAATTAATTCATAGCTAAACAAACCTTTATGAATAGTTTTGTATTCTTGAATTCTCCTTTGTAGGATCTATTTGATGTTGTGAACAATATTTTCCAAGCACATGGAAAATAGAAACATGTCAAATGAACACAGAAACATTTGACATTTGACATTTGTAGGATACTTTGTTGAAGCTATCAGTATGCTCTATAAACTAGTTTGAATAATTTTTCTCCTTAAATTTGAAATTTACCAAACCATTTCTCTTCATCTATATTGAAACATTGATGAGAGTTGAGTTGTTTTCCTTTGGAAATAATAATTTCATCTAAACACTTTTGGATTTATTGCTACAAGGGGTGGGATATCTATCTCTTAATAAAGAAGTGTGAAATCCATTACTAGCGAAACTTTCTAAGATAAGAATTCATTCATAGCTAAACACACCTTTATGGATAGTTTTGTATTCTTTAATGTTCCTTTGTAGGATCTATTCCATGTTGTGAACAATATTTTCCAAGAACATGGAAAATAGAAACATGTCAAATGAACATAGAAACATTTGACATTTGACATTTGGAGGATACTTTGTTGAAGCTATCAATATGCTCTATAAACTAGTTTGAATAAATTTTCTCCTTAAATTTGAAATTTACCAAACCATTTCTCTTCATCTATATTTAAACATTGATGAGAGTTGAGTTGTTTTCCTTTGGAAATAATAATTTCATCTAAACACTTTTGGATTTATTTCTACAAGGGGTGGGATATCTATCTCTTAATATAAAAGTGTGAAATCCATTACTAGCGAAACTTTCTAACATAAGGATTAATTCATAGCTAAACACACCTTTATGAATAGTTTTGTATTCATGAATGTTCCTTTGTAGGATCTATTCCATGTTGTGAACAATATTTTCCAAGCACGTGGAAAATAGAAACAGGTTATTCCTTCTCAGAAACAGGTTATTCCTTCTCTTCTAAAAACTATTTTCGCCTGTATGGATTCTCTCTTTAAAAATAGAAACATGTCAAATGAACATAGAAACATTTGACATTTGACATTTGTAGGATACTTTGTTGAAGCTATCAATATGCTCTATAAACTAGTTTGAATAAATTTTCTCCTTAAATTTGAAATTTACTAAACCATTTCTCTTCATCTATATTGAAAAATTGATGAGCGTTGAGTTGTTTTCCTTTGGAAATAATAATTTCATCTAAACAATTTTGGATTTATTGCTACAAAGGCTGGGATATCTATCTCTTAATATAAAAGTGTGAAATCCATTACTAGTGAAACTTTCTAACATAAGAATTAATTCATAGATAAACACACCTTTATGAATAGTTTTGTATTCTTGAATGTTCCTTTGTAGGATCTATTCCATGTTGTGAACAATATTTTTCCAAACATATGGAAAATAGAAACACCTCAAATGAACATAGAAACATTTGACATTTGACATTTGTAGGATACTTTGTTGAAGCTATCAATACGATATATAAACTAGTTTGAATAAATTTTCTCCTTAAATTTGAAATTTACCAAACCATTTCTCTTCATCTATATTGAAACATTCATGAGAGTTGAGTTGTTTTCCTTTGGAAATAATAATTTCATCTAAACACTTTTCGATTTATTGCTACAAGGGCTGGGATATCTATCTCTTAATATAAAAGTGTGAAATCCATTACTAGCAAAACTTTCTAACATAAGAATTAATTCATAGCTAAACACACCTTTATGAATAGTTTTGTATTCTTGAATGTTCCTTTGTATGATCTATTCCATGTTGTGAACAATATTTTCTAAGAAAATGGAAAATAGAAACATGTCAATAGAAAATAAAAGTAGGAGACCTCCATCATGAGAAGAGACAATAATGAAGAGATTAGCCACATCAAATATAAACTAATCTAAATTAATGAAGAGATGCAAATATGATGACATTTGATATCAAAACCAAACTAACAATACAATAATATATATATGTAATTAAATATTCATTCATCACCATCATATCCATGCAAAAAAGGGGGCGAGTTAAGATCATCTAGGAGTAAACATCATGGACACATTAAATCACCATAACTTAATTATCTAGAAAAGAACCCTTATCTAGTAGATCATAATATATTGTTCGTACCAACACACATATAACCATCCACATGTCCATTTATTTGAAAGCAATCCACAATATAGTCTTAAAATATATAAATTCCAATGCATTGTAGCAATTATATGTTCTAACCCTAGAATCAAAGTTAATTGTTCATCTTGAACAATGTGTTCCACTCATATGAAATGCGCTAGTGGAAATTTTTCCAGAATGGCATCATGATCATATATCGATAACCTCCATTGTTGTTGTTTTTTCTACTCTTCACTTGCTTCAACTGCAACCGAGTTGCTATGACCAAGTGACTATATTGGGCATAATAACCTCTGGTTGGTAATCTTGAAAAATAATATGATCTTTACATTTCTTTACTTCTTCAAAGAAATGTCCCATTAACACTATTGAACCGATTGGGTATGTATAATTTGATGGATCGTTATACTATTGCAGCAATGTGGATTTAGACATAGTGCATTGTAATTAATAATAAAGCACGTTTTCTTGATTATTTTCTGGTGCAATGACAACAAAGACATCACCTTCTCTAACCATATCAGAAACATGATCATAATTATTGTCAACCACAACCACTTCATTGTCCATTTCCTTATCAGTCACATTTCCAAATGGGGGAAATGGTGTCAATTCTTCGTGTTTCCATGGTTTAACAAATTTCTTAATTTGGTTTTAACGGTCATCGATGGACTCTGTCTGATCAATACATGCAAAAAAAAAGCAAGAGCACTTTTGTTTGTCAATGCAATGTATATTTGTCATGTTATTACTCCTAATTGAGTGTAAAATTCTTGTTTGAGGGATTCCAAGGCAATTAAATGGCAACGATCTATCAACATCACCCATTGAAATATTCCAAAATTACCTACTTGAGAAAAACACACACATGTATGAGTCAAATTTTGAACAATATTTAATATTTTTTTGATAACAAAATACACGCACATGTATACACATATATATCTAGACATGTATAATATATATATTGTTAGTTAAATGTGTACGCTTACATATGCACATCATCCATCCTTGGGTTAGATACATGACTTAAATTGTCTTTGCACCAATTAACAATATCTAAAGAATTTGCAAGTCGAGAAGCTGAGTGATTCAATTGATGCCTCCTAAGTGCATGTTTTATGCATGCCCCAGCACCATCGTGCTCTCCTTTTCCATGCCCTATCTCAAATAAATTCCATGTATGTCGAATGTTGGTTCTCTTATGAAGACGAGACAACCAAAAGAACGATCTTGCTGATTTAAATTGACCAGCACAACCATCTGACCATACCCAATGTTCTTTAAAAGTGACCCTTCGTTTCAACAATTCATTATAAATAACATTAAAACAATGCTGAAAAACACATGTATCATGTGTTCGATCATCACTGATATAGAAATGGTACTCCTTAATCACCTCACGATTATTTACATCGCTATAAAAACCATCGATATCAAGCTCTGCATGTCTCTACAAAATATGCACAATTATAGATACTTGGTCTGAATGATAATACTCACTTTGTATCTCCTTTTGTGGATTAAACGTGTAATTCTCAGCGAAATCAACCACTGATAATATTTTTCCTTTTGGGAACACATCACGTGATTGCTTGAACTGTAAATCATGCCATCATGCTATATGACAGTGCTTAATATATTTGTATATTTTCACCCTGAACTTATCCATAAAAGATGTCACTGAAATGTCGTTGTCAAGTAAAGTGATCTTTTTTGATGTTGTGCTTGAATCTACAACAGGAGTGTAAGTAACATTTTCATATCGCTTCCAATTCAGACTAAGATTTGACAGTCTGGGATCATTAGGATCAATGGGATACTTTGCATCGTAGAGTGCCAAATGAGAACATTCTGGGAATTTTCTTCCACCAACACATTATTTTTTATAAAATAATTTAGTATTATCTCGTGCACATAATATCTTCGATAAAAATTCAGGAACACTTGAAGGAGGGGGGTCATTTGACCAATATTTTATGCCAAAATTTACAAATGTCTCATAAAATAATTAGAATTCTACATGGTATCTACAACAACATGTATCTCAAACAGTGATAGGCCTGACATACCATGGTTTAATCTTCACAAATGTGCTAATGGAAACATTCACATCAATATTACTCTCCATAAAGTTCTGGAATAATTCTACTTGACTGAACTGTGTTATATGTTTGGCATGAGATTCATAAACTCCCTTAGATATACGACATCGCACACCATCCTTTTCATTTGGTGACACACGAGAATTCAAATCCCAAAACTATTTTACCCTATCCCTCACACCATCAGGAATTCTATCATGATATGGATGCCTGCAGATATTAGCCCAACACGCAAGTTCATCATTCTCATCTAATTGAATTCTAAAATTTGTATGCCTCCATAAACTTTTTCTTGATGTTTTAAACAATTTTGAAGTTACTGACATCAAACGACTTGATGAATTTTGTTTCGCGAGTACACCTGTTAAAAGTGCTCTACGAGCAGTCTTTTCAACTTGAGATTGCTTTTTGGCTAGTGTGGCAAGTGTCGACGTCACATTTTTTGATACCATTTCATTTTCTAAAACCACTTTCTCACTTTTAATGCCCAATAATTCCACAACATTTCTGAGATATTTGTGCTTTAAAAATATACGTAACATCTGAGCTTGTGCTATGATAGATTTACCTTCAAAAATATGTTTCAACCCCCAATTTATTTTATCTCGAGCTCTCCTTTCAACCATTGGTGGTCCCAATTCTTCAATTTTAGTTGGATCCATATTTTCTAGAAATTTGTAGTCGTATAAAATGTTCTTGGAATTTCCAATTAATTGCAGTGAAATTCGAGGTGTGGTAGTATCTTCTTGTAGTTCTGATGTTGTCCCTGCATAAAAAACAATATTAACTTCTAATTTGAAATTGACATATACATATTTTTAATTTTAAAACTATCGTGAACTACAATGTTTTTTAAAAAAAATACAAAATTCAAATTGAAGAAACTATTGACTCACCAGTGAGATCGATATCAATATTCTCTTGGACATTTGTGTTTTCAATATTCTCATTGGCAAGTTCCTCAAAATTCTCTTCGACATTTGTGTTTTTAATATTCTCATTTACAAGTTCCTCAAAATTTTGTCATTTCCTCGTCATTGTCATGCACCTCTACATCTCTTTCACAATGCTCTACCTCCACATTTATTTCATGGCTTAATCTTTCCCTTTCCTCTCGCCCTTTTTTTTGTAATCTCTCTTTCTTTTCCGCCGAATCAGTTCTTTTTCGATCATGTCTTGATAGGAAATTCCTTTTGTTTCCCATGTTCACAAATTTGGAAACCTAAAATCCAACTCTATTTGGACCAAATACCCAAAAAAACATAAAGACTTCAAAATAAGTACTTCATGCTTTCAATAACAGAGAAAATTAAATAAATAATTAAATTCATAAAGAAATTTTGCAAAAATACTTCATGCCTTCATAGAGACATTTTTCAAAAATACTTCATGCCTTCATGCACCCAAAAAAAATTCGCCAAAAAAATTTTTGCACCCAGAAAAACTTCCAAAAAAAATTTTGCACCTAGAAAAACTTGCAAAAAAAAATTCGCCAAAAAGAATTTTTCACACTGAAAAAATTTGCACCTTCGCAGGAAAAAAATTTGGACCCTCGCACCTTCACACTCTTTCTAGTTCAGAATAGTTTGTGGAATTAACCTTTCGAACGAGAGTATTTATATAGAATTCTCGCCCAAAACATTGCGACAATGAATCTTCACAAGATTCTGTCGACCGAAGATAAAATGTTTTGATTTAATTAATAAAATCTCATACGAGAAGTCGACCTTGGGTAATCTCTCAATAAACGGCAGTTCGATTACTCTGGATTTTGTGGTGACATCCATTTTCACCACCAGCAATCATCAATTCTCCCGTGATTCAATATGTTTCTAAGAGTTTATAATTTAGGGTCATCCGAGAAAGTCAAAACTAGTGATAGAGTCTCCAATGTTCCCCACCTTGACCAGAAGTTAGAAGAGCTTCCCCCTCGTTGAGAAAAATACAAAATCTATAAAACCTATTGTGAGTTCGATCTTTATGAACTTCATGGCGGGAGAATCGAATTTCTTAGATGCCATTGATGAATTAGAAATATGGGACTCCTTCACCTAATTCATTTTTACTCATACCACATTTTATTCCATGAGTTTGTTACACAATTGTCATTTTAGATATCTCCTAAGTCGGGGAGGGATTTAATTGTACAATAATGAAGTCTTATTCACTTTCTCTCTGAAACTATTAGCCAATTCTGAAGTCAAACCTACAACCCCTCTACTTCCTTTCTCTGTGGATTCTCCCATTTAAATGTAACAAAAATTTTACATTCCCTTAAGATCAAAAGATCTTAGAATAATTTTTACCTAGGAATTTTGAATTACAGGAACTTGATCACCTACTCTTCATCAATATTCCCGAAGTATCACGACAATTTATCTCTATGGTTTCATGTTTGCTAGGCTACCTAAGTGATTATCGGGTCAATATGAGTAATTCTATAATTTTTATTAGTATTCCCGGAGGTGATAAACCGTATCATTCAATGTAAATTATAGTCAATTTTTTGGAAAAAGGGCATTCATGATCAATTTGTGATGTTTTCTATTCAAACTACTTTGAAGCATTAATCGGTCCTTGTGTGTTTGCTTATTTCCCCAACAATATAGATTCAAATTTCCATTACGAATTTCGTACACGAGGGAAATCCTCATTCTAAAAATTCATTAGGAATTCCTCGATGAGAAGAAAACGAGAAGAGTATTATTTTGTAGTGATTATGTAAATCGGTTCTACATAGGGCTTTGTCTTCTCGGTAGTGATGTTATTTTGCTAGGATTTCACCTAAAATCGAAAAGAAGCCTTCACCCAAGTGAAAAAACCAAGATTGGATAATAGTGAGTTGCAAAACTACACGAATCAATATCTACAAATGTAAGCTTCGTTCACATAGGTTGGTGAATTTTGTATGAATCATATGTTTCTGAAGCAGAATACGTTAGAAAAATTATGAATATGGATGATATGCACTTTGTTTCTAGAGAAAGAATAAATATGAGTTCAAATTAAGAGTATATATTGGACCATTTATTGTCGACACTAGAGAAGAAACAAAGGAAAGCGATGTGAGAGGTAAAGAAAGACTTCGGAATGAAAATCCGGAAAGTATAAGGATAATCGAAGTTCTAAATTATAAGACAAAAGAAGAACACCGAAGAGTATACAGAGGTGAATATAGAGCGAAGTTCTAGTGTGGAAATTGAAGGTGCTCACTAAAATGAATTTAATTCTATAGCTAGAGAATAAATACACAATTTAGAAGTGAAAATTAAAAAATCTCAAAGGTATTTTAATACTTTAGATCGTAAGAGCTTCCATGTGCGAGGTATAAGTGATAAATTAATTCCACTTAAATAATATAACCATAAATTGCATTATATAACCATAGATAAAGCCAAATTTGAAAAAATAAAAAGGAACTATCAACTGGAAAATCTTCCATGGAAGGTTTAAGTTATGATTTATCGATCGACATCAATCAAAAATCATAACTAAGCCCACTTTTGAGAAATATAATGAAGTAGATGAATCATACAGGAAAAATGGTGAACTTTTATTACCTCATGAGAAAACATGGGACAAGTTGCATGAGCTCATTGAATGAGAAGAAAACATATTTTTCCAACAACCGGATACGAAGTTTTGGGAGTAGAGAACACAATTCTAGGAACGAGAAACATAAAAACAACTTTATAGCTCCGAGTCCACTAGTATTAGTCCTTGAATTATGTGATATTTCAAATAAATTTAAAGACTCCTATTTTTTAGTTCTATTTTTGTAAAAACTACGGATAATTTTGGTGAGATATTTTGTAATAAATTGTCATTTTAAGTCTAGATATTTGAATAAAAATCTGTAAAATTACTTTGTATTTAGAAATATGAAATGGTTGAGCCCTTGCGATAATACATTGAACATGATTTTCATTCTCTGAATTGTTTATGAGATTAATGAAGAGGATTCATGACTCATTTTGAAGCAACTTGTATTTTCTTGTAGGTTTCTCTAGTTTCTTATTCTGTTCCATACTTATTTATTTTCTAGACAGGATTTCAAATATAATGATATGGGTAAGATAAGGTTGAATATCAATATTTCTAAAATTCCCTACAAATTTATAATAATTTAAAGAGATTAATTAACTAAAACTATATATGTTTTAGTTTGTTCTCTACATAATTTAATTGTTTCTTTTTGTTATCTTTAAATATGATCTGTTTGGATTTAAAAAGTTTTCATGCATTATCTATATATGATTAAATAATATATTTGAATGTTTAAGGAATCATATATATCATCTTAAATTTCTACCTTCCAAAGACAATTTAAAGCTTAATTTTGTTAAAGGTGAGGTGTACTTTTATTATATGAAGTAATTAGGATTACCATATTTTTTATGAGTTCAAAGCATTCGTCATCAAAAAATAAAACAACATTTTAGATGCTTTGACATAGTTCATAACAGAAGTGATGTGAAAAAGAGGTTAAAACATTCTAGAAATATAGAAAACTACATTTGGGTGAGCGTTGTAGGTTTTTAATCTTGTATAGAAGACTCATCGCAAACAAATATTAAAAACAAAAAATAAGCAATAGTGGGGGCGGAAACATGGTAGGGTTACACTTTTATGAAATCGCAATTTTAAGCAGCCCGTTAGAGCGAACATTTTATAAATTTCAGTCAAACTATGAAATAGTTAGTAGAAATTTCTTATAAATTTAGTAGAACTTGTGATTCGTTTATATTGACAACACACGCTGATGGTGTGGGGAGAAATATAATTTTTGTCAGAGATGGAAACGGAAGTGACAAAGTTCGTAGGAACTTCTAACAAGGATTCGCCGAACTAGTTTTTATAAATAAATGCGCGTGTTTGTTTGTTTAGTTGTTTGATTATTCGCATTATCATGTTCTTGCTACTGTTCGTGCGTTTTTCCGTCGACTGTTGCTCCTCCCGTCGTGACTTTTCGCGCATTTTCTGCATATGACTATTGCCGCTGTTCGTTGCTCCTTTAATCGGTGGCGTTTTAAATGTATTTCTTTGTATATATTAGGTATGTTCGACGAACCTATTGCTTCCAAATGTATATGTAAATATGGAACCGAGGGGGAACATAATTTTGGTACATGTAAATGTAAATATGAAATTTAATGATACACAACAATCTGCTATTAATGTAACGAGGCTGAATATTACTTCCATTCAAATGACACTTCTTGTGAATAGTATAAGTTATCTTTTGAAAAACTCTCGATCGATTTCGTTTTCGATTAACCTCAAGTGGCATAAAGCATCTTCTTCAAAACACCAAACGCACTCCAAATCTTCAACACGGGATGCTATTTTTATTGAATGACATTCCACCCGATACATTTCTTCCCATTTTAAAATCTGGATTTCCTTCAACGAAACCGACATGATCCAAAAAATTCGAAATTCCTCTACATTTATTATGATTATAGTTAGTAGAATTCATGTTGTTGTTGTTCAACACACAACGTAGAAAACCCATGGCCTCCTCCACTTCCTTGCTTCATCGAACGGAGACACTTATATTACGATTTTTTGTTGTCGTACAGCTGCAAATACTGTGCTTTCTTTCTTGCATTTATTCATTCAGCAACATAGACATTATTCCTTTTTACTAGCATAATTGAATAATAGAAACTTAATCAATGATACTCAGTTGAAATCCACACCGTAACGTTTTCCGCGGAATAGTAGTCATGTTGTTTCATATACGCCATCCTAGATACCCTGTCATTCACTACATTCTCATTTAGGCAACATTATACAAAAAAGCAAAAGATGAGTACGGGGTGTGGATGATATCTACTAGTGAGTGGTCTCTTTCTTTACGAAACTGAATCTTCTTCCATTTGACCATGCGAGTTTTTTGGTGGATTTTCATTGAATGTAACTCCTTGTGAGTAAGTGAAACTTATGTTTTAAGAGACTTATCTGCTCATCCAATCTTCCACATTTATGCATTATAATGACTGGACTATTTCAACATTTGCACATTCATATTCAAATTTTTTATGAACAAATGACACCAATTGTGTCATGAATAATTTAAATCCAAATTTTAATGTATGCATTGTATGTGTTAGAAGACTCGATGTAATGGATGCATTTGTATGCATTTTTTTCTTGTATATTTTTATGCTCTTTGTCATAGTAATGTCATATAGTGTATGAAGTTTCAAATTGTTTTTAAATTATTTTTATTATGTGTTGGATGTGATTTTGATTGAAAATGTTTCTTTTTATTTATTAATTTATTATTAGAAAAATTATTTCTTTAAGCCTTAGAATTTACAATCAAAATTAGAAAATGTATTTTTGTCTAAACTATTTGTAAGTTTAATATTGTTTGAGAATGTCTTCTATACCATGTCCTTTTTACATATATCTCGAATAATATTATTTGTACGGTTTACGGTTTTTGTAACATTTTACTACTGCATAATCAAAATCATAGAAATAATAATCTAGCATTATAATATCTGATAGAGCTAGCCAACTCAAATATAGTATTGCAAATCCTGGCTAAGTTAGATGAGGAGGCTATGTATTACATATGAGTGTGGATTGAGCCTTTGGACTCTTTAGATATATTTCTAAAGAGTCCAAAATCTCATTCAAGACCATATAATATAACCTCATAAATATTATATAAACAATCCATGTGCTTAACCTTAACATTGACACAAATGGAATTCTGATTTTACTCACTTTGCTTTACGATAGAAAAATATGTGGATGAATATTGCCCACATGTCTGAAGTCAAAAGGGATAGATTAAAGGATGCTCATTCATCTATAAAAGATAAATTAAAGCATGACATATTAGTAATGCAAATTAGATATACATGTAATTATGTTCATATAACACAACAAATAGATTATTCAATACAAATGTCACATAGAGTCATATTTATCTCATGGGGCGCTTCAGCAAGTTATATCTAGCATTAAGCTATAGGAGATAAATCAAAGAAGCATTTGAATGTAAATTAAACATGTGTAATAATTATGTCTTTAGTTCAATAAATAGATAATAATTTGCAAATGTCATATCTATTATATTTAATCTAGTAGCATAATTTAAACTTATATCTAATGTTAAATTATATAAAGAATAACGATAATCCAAACTTCAAAATAACTTGTTTAGAACTTTAGTATAAAATGTGACATATAATTTTCTGTGTGGAAAAACATGAATTCACAAGGTTCAAAACTCATGCATTTGAATAGAAAGTGTGTATACAAATGAGCAAGTAGATCTTTTAAAGTAAGTGAAAGGTTGATGAAAACCCTTCCAAATTACCAAATTCATACATATAGGAATTGTTAGATCCTTTTAAAGAAAACATGTCATATAATCAACTTTCATTAAAAAATATATGATAAACTCAACGATTTTATGAAAAATACTATACCATTTTTTACATTTCACATAATACAAATAGATAAATATTACTTTTTAAGTATTGTTATAAGGGTTAACTACCCATAGAGAGATGACGAGTGATTGAGGCAGGGCATCGTCACAATAAAAAACCAAGTACAAATTGTAGTAATCCTAAGTAAATTGCTTTACATTTAAGATAAAATTGGGAAGTCATGACTTGTACTAAAGATAAAAAAAACATTTACCCTTACCGAGAAAATATATGATAAAAATTGACAAACTACATACGTTTAGCTTTCAAGGGGATATAATCCTTCTTGCCTTCCATATAGATAATGAAAATGATTGTTCCAAGTCTCATGTTTCTTGTCATGTTACTTTGTAAACCTTGATTGGAAAAGAAAAATAGGAGGGTGGAAATGTAAGAAATATAAAACATAATGAAACACGACGTAAGAAATAGAGAACATAATGAAACACACACATACATATCTCTAGACAATCAACACAATTATTTTCCTAGGAAATCCTTATGGGACACAAGCAACCCCTAAAAAGCAGCTGATGCTCTAGACTCTTTTTCCCTAGGAAATCCTTAACTGGGATAAAAACAAAATAAAATGTAAACATGCTCTACTCTCCCTTTTACGGTATGGAAAATATGTTTGGAGTAATCTCTCTAGAGTTAGCTAAGACTTTTGGCATGTAGGTTTTCTATAAAAACTTAAATTTATATATTTTCTCTCTGTTACCTCTAGTTGTATTTTTGTTACATGGAACAAAATACAATAACACAATTTATGGAACTCTTATTCCTCTGGTAATACGTTATTTTAGCATAGCGTGATAGCCAACTAGGTGTAAGGTTATTCCGTCAACCATTAACGAGTTTGTGATTTTAGACCTTTTAGAGTCTTGTTAAAATTCCACATATGCTTCAACACTGTGGAAGTAATAGAGCTAAAATATCATTCTCTCGTACCATAGTGGTCAACATGATATGGGTCAACTTACCAAAGGCATAAATTTTGAATGAACTTCCATTTGATGCTTTTCTTACCATTTGGATATATGTCTTTAAGTGTAGAATAATGTTCGAATTTTGGCACGAATAATTTTTTGACTAAAATGTCATTTAAAACTTCAAAAATGACTCAAAGGTTTTAGATCAATTCTCCACCCACCATTAAAATGACCGTACAAAGTTGATTCTTTCAGTTTTTCACTCTATAAGCATCAAAATATATGATAAATAATATAATTATCCAATATAGAATCATTATTTAATAATTTGTTAAAAAATTATGAGTAAGATATACATCATGGAATTTAAATAAATAGCATTAATTCATTGAACACCCTTGTACATTCCTTGTTGATACTTTGAAAGTAATACGTTTTGAAAAATAATTTGTTTATGGATTCTATTTTCCACATTCTCTCAACCATATCAAAAACCTTCTTATAATATTTGAAACCTAAGGTCTTTCCCATACAGAAGTATGTTATTTTAAAACATGTTTTCCTGGTGATATGGGTGATTTAGAAATGATTGGGAGAGAAAAATTCCTCATTTAATATGTACAATATGTTTGGTTCTACATGCCACTAAGCCAAGAATTTTAAATTCAGTGACTTTTAATATAACCAACTAAATCTTATAAAAAAAGAATAAAACAATTTATGTTAGGGTTGTTGATTCGGCATTGAAATAACTTACCATGATATTCAAATTTAAAAATAATGGTTTGAGTCCTAGGTAGCTTAGAATCCTATTTGTTTTCAAAAATAAGGATGCGATTCCATTTGATTCTCATGATTAAGTTGCTTAATCACGAGGCTCTCGCTCAAAAAGTGGACCTTCCCAAAATATTGTGGCGTCTTGTCACAAACAAAACCATCAAGTGAAAAACACATCATACGAAAACATAGCTCGGCCTTATCATTTTTTTCTCCTTCAAAGATTCACATCATGTGAGGCTGCTCTCCATGTACTCTTACATATTGGTGTACAATATTATCAACCAAACACAAGTCGACAAAACATGCCTCTTCCAACAGCTGACTCTCAAGTCAAATAATAGCTCATGAACAAATTTCCATATTTGTTGCATTCAGGAAGTGTCAACATAGCTCTACTTTCAACATCTTGCTTCATGAAACATGCACCATACTTTGAATTTGAAAAGAAATTCATGAAACATCAAAATACATGCGAGAGCCCTAATTAGATAAGAAATATAACCATACATTGTGAACCATTTCAATGGTGCTTCTTTTTAAGCTTCACTTCATCATCATGTGAATCATCTTGACCCTCATCGATTGTGGAATCCTCTTTCCATTCTTGTAGTTATCTCTTTCCACCTTCTTCAAATGTTGTACTTGAATAACTTGTTGGATACAAAGTCCAACACTTGTCTACAAGGTGACCTTTCTTGTAAGCGGTAGGTAATAAGCAATTTCATCTTATTTTCAACATCATTTCCTTGTCCAATGGGCCTTTGAGTTGTTGCACGGTTGTTACAAAGTTTCAATGTGCATGGATATCTTCTTCCAACATCTATAAACATTATGATTATTTAAACCACAAAAGGAACATGTGCAAGTTCTTTTCTGTATCTTATGTGAATATTTACCATGTTTATCTTGTCAAAGAAGCAATTTGATTAAAGGAAAATTTATACCTTCAGACATTCACCATTGTCACCTTCTTGATGAGGTGAATTTGATGAGAGTAATAGCTCTCCTTTGAATAGTAGAAATGAATTCAATGACTAGATAGAGCTTTCAACATCCTCTTCTTTTACATTCTCATTAATTGCATGTTTATTTAACATCTTCTTGCAAAGTGGGTGTCAAACTTTTCCATTCATCATGAACACAAACTTCACAATCTTGGGGTAATGAACACGAAATAAAATTACTTCTTGGAACAACTTCATGTGCCTCATTGGCTTTGGAGAATTCTCCATCATGTTTTCCATAACCAAGACCCAAATAATTAGGCCCTTCCTCAACAACATTTGGCTCAACTATGCCTTATACTCAAGTATGCCTTGTACATGTTTACCTTTAACCCTTTAATTTCATGGCACATTTTCATAAAAAATTGGGACCTTATTCCTCTAGTGTGTCTCAAAATCAAGTACACATTCATTTTGAGAGAGAGTGAAAGACAAAAACCAATAGCTAATTCTTCTAAATAACCTTGACTAAATTGAGCTAATTTTTACTTTGATACGAACTTGATTTGAATATGGACAAACTAGTTTTATTGGGCTATCTCCCTCATTAGTTAAATAAAAATAATGTGATAGGATAAAATTCTAAAGTTAGCGAATTGGGAAGGTTTATGTGTCGAAACTTTAAGTGTATTTTTGTGAGAAATTTATGAGTTAATTATCTTTTAAAAACTCATGTCTACAAGAAATAAAATGCAAAATTTTTATTTAGGGAAATTTTTTTCCCTCAATCCAGTTTCGATCATTGGAATGTATGTAAGAGGAAGAAAGAGGAAATTCACTTTTCAAATTCTAGACCTTGTATAAACCAAAATAAAACTAAGGTTTGGTTTTCAAATACATTCACTTATTTGGAAAAGTTATAGCCTAAAAGTCCCGCCTGCCAATCTGCCTCCCAGAAATCCATTTATTACACTGCTAAGTTAGTTTTTTGTCTTCCTATATTCTTTATCAACCTCTTCTAGTGATTCTTGAAGGAGTGGATACTTAAATCCTTCTGAAAAGATTTGAGCTCTAAAATGAGAAGACATGTCTGAGTAATTTTAATTCATTCTTATCGATTATAAAAACCAAGTGAATATTTCTACATATTGATTCTGTCCCATAAAGCTCTGATATATGTGGAGTTGCCTCGCCTAAGTGAGATATTTGAAAAGCAAACATAATAATAGAGAAACAATTAGAGACGTCACCAAAATATGTAGCCTCTTCAGAGTATGATATCCTCTCATCGAGGTCAAGAATCTATTCACCAAAAATGTCTTATGAAATGATGGTTTAAGAAACAAAACTAAACAAAAACCTTGATGAGAACAACAAAATCTAAAACCTCTTCAAGGTCTTCAATGTTGCTCATAAAGTTAAATTGTGTCTTGATCAAGTCCAACTTATGAAAAAACATTCGGTGACAACACCAAAATCTACAACTTCTTCAACATCTTCTAAACCATCTTCCAAAGTCAATATTGTGTGCATCAAATTCCCTCGGCGAGGTCATCGATGGAGTCATCAAAACTACTATTTCAAACTTTGATACCAAAAATAAGTTGAAAGAATTCAATTTCTTCCTCCAAAGCCTTCTTCTCTAAGCAAAGCTAGCATGATGTCATCGAAAATTTAGCTAATTCCACAATTCTGGCAAAGTTAAAACAAATCCTTTTCATCCATATTTAATGCCTACTTTTTAGGCGGAACACCTCCAAATTTAAGGACCACAATGCCATAAAATATGTAACTTTACCTAATAAGTGTAGACCTAGAACCCCCAACTTTGTGTGACATGTACAATTGAAGATCTTGTTTTGGTAAACGTGTGAGAAGAGAGTCATAGTCAGCAAGTTGAGCAAGAGAAATATTTTGGTATGACAGCAACACTACTTGTGATAGGTCTAGCTAGCGGACTACCAAATTACATGGTAATGGCATTCAAAATGTGAAAATTCCCATTTCACTTGGAAATAAGATGGTAAGAAAGGTATAGATGAAAGAATGTCCATCTGTAGTTAAAGAAATCAGATAATTCTATCAATTCTGTACAACTCTAAGACATTGAATTTAAATTTCATCTCAAGACGGGGCTTTGAGAGGACACTCTGAAAACCAACCTTCATTTATGGCTTTGAAACACATGGTAAGTATCAAGACTTGTGAGCTTATTTACATAATTTTTTCTAGCATAGACCTTAATGTCATAGCCTTATTTTGCCTAAAATGAATGCGCAATTTCCTTGCAATTTGGCTTGCGACACTTTCTGTAATTCATGCTCATGGAACATGATTGTGTTGCAATTGTGATAAGCATTTCTTGTGTACGAAGCTAATAAAAAATGATCGAAAATGACATTTTTTGCTCATTTTAAAGATTTAAGGAAAATTACACCAAGTAACTTCAACCTCATATGACCATCATGTCAAACTCATCTCGGGATATTTTCCGGAGTAAGGAAAACCACTTAGCGAAGCAATCTAGTATACATGACTCCAATTTCAATTAGTGATGACGAGTTTTAAGTATGGTGCAAACATTGCTCCAGAGATCCTCAATGGGGCATGTTTGATGACAATAATTTGAGGTAGAGAGGGATGTGGTAGAAGAAAACATTCAAGGAATCCATGGGAAACTAAAAAATATATAGCAAATAAGGTGGAAGACATTTGTAACCTAAGAGAGAAACCTACTAGGAAATGGGTGAAGTTGGTATTACACACCCAATTGGATAACCTCGAGAAAAACATTTCTCCCACTTTGTTGTTGGCATAAGCTAGTAAAATTATTATTCACTAGCATGTATTTTGTAAAGCCTTGACCCTGATTCCCATTCAACTCCATCCACCGGTTTGTAGGATTCCAAGCCTAATTTTCATGAAAATTAAATTGAGGATGATGATACGATGACACCTTGATAACGTGTCTATGAAGATTAACTACCTTGAACTATTTTTGCGTAGGGAAAGGAACACATTCCATGTTTGAGCAGCAAACGTTCTTTGATATTGTTAATGCCTACAGTGTTTGAATTTCTACAAGTTCTGTAATGAAATCTGTAAAGGCCGGAGTAGCCTGCGGATCTCATCTTTTATGAAAGGTGGCATATCTAGTAAATGCCCCTACGGTCAATCTAATGGAATGGATCTAAATATAAGTTCTTCATTTTAATATTCATAAAACACAACAACTTTGAGTAAACTATGTACATGTGTCATTTCTCCCACAAACTAAAGTGTATAAGTGGTAAATTTTTATACCGAAGTGTGCTCCCACCATGTAAAGCACAATTTGGTGAACTTATCATTTTTATAATTTCTTTTTGATTAAATTTAGTTTTCACATAATAAATTATTGCTTTGAAAGTTGTGTTCTACATAATTTGTGTACACTAAATTACAAATTGATTTTTTGAAATCTACTTTTGTGTAAATGTCGACCAATAGATATATATCATGGAGGATGAACGACGAATATCGGTCGAATATGTGGAGGTTCGGGGGATCGGGGGATGTTCACGGTATTTAAATATAATCTTAAATCTCCATACATGTCTACATATGGAATTTATTTTTTTTATTAGCTTTGTGAGTTAAATTAGTTGTTAATAAGTTTCATATTTTAATTTTGGGGTAGAGAGAGGGTTTTCTCTCTATCCATGGAGCGTGGCCATGGTTCAATCGGTCGAGGTACGAGTGGTAGCGAGTTGCGTGAAGGGGGTGATATTTATTCCCGAAGGCCAATCAACGGATGCGGTTCTCAACAAGGTCATTTTGGGTACGGTTCTCGGCGACGTCATTACGGGTGCAGTTCTCGGGCGAGGTCATGTTGGAGAAGATGTTAACCAACAACATCGAGGGTTTCCATCAATTTCAATATTTTTCATTAAATTTGTACAACATTTTTTACCGTGTTTTTTCTAATATACAAAATTATATATATATTGATGCGAGACGAAAATGTTTGAACTAGTGGTAGAAATAGACACGGAGGTAACTGTTACATTCAAGAAGAAGGTTGTCAACTTGACACAACTTATCCATGCGAGATTAGTGATATACCATGGGAAACCAGCATGCCAGAATGCACCTTACAAAGGTGTGAAAGACTTCATGCAAAATTGCAAAGATCTTGTGGCTT
The DNA here is from genome assembly GCA_034641835.2 of Pinus albicaulis. Classification (NCBI taxonomy): domain Eukaryota; kingdom Viridiplantae; phylum Streptophyta; class Pinopsida; order Pinales; family Pinaceae; genus Pinus; species Pinus albicaulis. Next base: position 59,851 of record JAXQQM020080012.1, on the reverse strand, counting down.
TGTCTCTGTGAGAGTTGACAAAGCCTTGAAATAGTTATGCATTCGTCATTGGGTGAAATGGTAAATGTGTACGAAATATTGGGCAATGGTGATTCATTTGTAGATATGATGAGAAAGAAAGAAACGATGATGAGTCCGATAAATGGGGAGGGACGTAGTTACAAAATAAGTGGCCAAGTCGATGTTTAATTACAAGGAAGGGCTAAAAAAGAAAAATGTTGGTGCGGTGTTTCAAGCACCCAAACATGGCTAGATTGTTGTATGTGATAGGAAGGAACCTTGCCGGCCTATGGAAGGATTCATGGAACGGTAAAGTTCCTATTTATTTTTGCACACAAATGTTTTATGCGAATTTGTTTTGATGCTAAACCCAAACACACTAATGACTCTACGGAATTTTTTTTGGCACGGGGGGAAGGTCAATTATATGACCATAAGGGCACTAGCGAGATGTGGAGTTGCCTGTACTGACCGCCATTGGTGAGTCGAACATTTTGGTCGAAACTTTGCGATCGAATGGATACGACTTCTCAAATAAGTCGAAAGCAAGAGGGATGTTATGATCGAGAATGTTCATAGTGGATTAAGGTGGAGTACGATCTTTCTTTGCGTCGGCAAAGAGCACGTGAAAATGTACGTGAAAATTATTTTTATTGTACATAAGATGAGGATATTGACAACATGAATGTTGAAGATCTACGAACATATGCAAAAAATTGTCACAATGGTTTGCATGACATAATTTTTCATGAGGAAGAGGGCATTTGAACGGTATGTGTTAGTGATATTAGGGTTTGAAAATATTTTTACATATACATGTGTGTACAATTTGTAATAAATACATGTGTATGTACATGTATACATTTATTTGTATGTGTAAATTAATCTAACAAAAATGTGTAGTTATATGTTTAAAACACCATTTTGCGGTTCTCACATGATGCGTGACAAAAATGTTAATATCACGTTAGGACCTGCAGTTCAAACAATACGGATGGGTACGACCATTAAGATATGTTGGAAAATGTTAGTGTTTTTAAGTGACTTTAAAATAAATAATTGTTGCCACACATGTACATGTATGTATATATATAATTTGATAAATGTTTTAACGGTACCGATTCCATCGATGTTTTGGGATGGCAATACCTTCTTCTTCCTTGGGAGATAAGGCAAAGTATGGACAATTTTTCACAAGTTTAAAATTTATGTTTAAAAGTTATATATATATATATATATATATATATATATATATATATATATATATATATATATTGAGTTATTTAAAAATTTTTGAATTTAGGTTCCTATAGAAGATTTCTTTAATCCGCGGACTCTAGCGACGAATAGGAACATCACGACGTTGAACGAGTTTGTCTTTAGTTGCTTTTAATATTATTTGAAAAATAAGTTTATATGTGTACACGTGCATTTTCATTTGAAAGTTTTTAATTTATATAAATTATATATATATATATATATATATATATATATATATATATATATATATATATATATATATTGTATACATGTATATTGTACGGTTCTTACTTCATGAATGTTCCTATGGGAGAACTTGTTCATCAAATGGAAGAGAATCTTATGAGGTATTGAATGATTTTTTTGTTATATTTTGTTTTTTACATGAAGTTCTAGATATATATATTTTCATTCATTTTTAAAACATCAAATTTTAATGTTCGAGTACATGTGCATTGTGTATGTGGGTTCCCATTCACATGATAGGGTGCGGTACTTGAGACCATAGTAGGGAAGACACTAGATCGAGTCTCTATTTGATGGAAATTGTTGTAGATTTGATTTCAAAATTTATATGGTCTTAAAATTTGTTAAACTTGATACGAGTTTGATACTTGTGAGATTTACAATTTTTGGACATATTTTATTACATTGTTAATATAATTTGTTTTATTTAATTTTTTGGATAGTTTAAGTACTTTTGGCATGTGTATGTGAAGTAATGTTGTCATCTATAAATTAATGTTGTCATTGGAAGAACTTCATTTGGCATGTTATGTAATGACATGTGTTATAATTTGTTTTTGTTTAAAATTTATGTTTTGGATGCTTAGAGTACATTTGGCATGTGAGAAGTAATATTTGTGATATTTTTTGTTAAATTAAGAAGTTAAAAGTTTTGGATGGTTTCAATCTACATTTTGGCATGTGATATGTAATGTTAAATTTTTTGTTGGATAGTTGAATTATAATTGGCATGGCATGTGAAGTTTTTAAAACTCAAGTTTGGATGTTTTCAATCTACATTTTTCATGTGATATTTAATGAACTTTAAATGTTTAATGTTTTAATGTTGCACAATGTATAATCAAAATGTTTAAAAAACTTCAATTTTTGGATGGTTTCAATCTACATTTTAGCACATGTGGTATATAATGTTAAATGTTTCTATTGGATGTGGTTGAACTATAATTGGCATGGCATGTGAAGTAACGATCTATATATAATTTAAAGTTTTTTAAACTCAAGTTTTGAATGGTTTACAATCTACATTTCGCATGTGATGTTTAATGTTTTAATGTTGCATGATATTATCAAAAGTTTTAAAATTTTAAGTTTTGAATGGTTTCAATCTACATTTGTATGTGGTATATAATATTAAATGTTTGTATTGGATAGTTGTTCACTATAATTGGCATGGAATGTCAAAGTAATGTTACTGAAATCCCTTTTGGATGGTTGAAGTACATTTGGAATTTTAAGATTGCTTTTGATCTCTCCATGTAGTTTTTTTGAATGAAAAAAATTTCCAATAGGAAGAACATAGCTTTTAAATGCAACTAACCATGTATCAATTGAGCTCTAATTGAAAAAAAGTTTAAAAAAGTAGATATATGACACCAAATTATCCTTTAATTTTGATTGGAAATACAAGTCTAGTACATATATATGTTTTTTGAATTTGTGTCGATATCGTTAATGCACTCAAATAGGTAGCCTTGTCGATTTATTTACATTGTGAAACTTTTGCAAAAAATCCAACTAGTTTTTCATCGATACACATAGAAAAAACTACTTGGAACAATTAATTGTGCATTCTAGAACATATCTATCCGAGACGAGTAACATTTTTCATCGATGCACATTGAACATGTCAAACCATTGGACGAAGCAAATTTTTGTATTAGATTTTCAATCGAGTTAGAGATGTGGGTCAAATCCCAACAAAGTCAATGCTTGAGTCTCTTGTACGAAGAATTTCTTACAAAACTATACTACGGAGATGATTTATTTACATTGTGTCCATACTTTTTACGAGAAAATCCAACTAGTTTTTATCGATACACACATAGTAAAACTAGAACAATTAAGGCTATTCTGGAATATATATATATATATATATATATATATATATATATATATATATGTATTTTTTCATCAATGCACATGTATGAAAAAAGCTACTTTCGAGTTGATACTAGAGCATGTGCTTGTACCCCAAAACAAGTTGTACAGCCAATACGAACACTTTTAAAAAATAACATAGAGAAGCTCAATTTTTAGTTGGAGTACGGAAGTTATAAAACATATTTAATCCAAAGATAATAAATTGTTGGAAAATTCACTCAAAAATTCTAACGGAATTCCATCCTCAATAATCCGTTCATGATCGGACTTTGACATTTCCATCTCTTAATTTTTGATTTTTTTCTTTGATTGAACTTCTATCAACTTTATGTGTGCGCACACAGAGTGACTATATTGAAAACTTATGGAATCGGGTTCATAGTCTTCAAAGTAAACAAAGTCTCCACTTTGATGAGTTTGTACGAAAAAAATAACCTTCGATTATAATAGACCCTCTTTCATATTGAAATCCATGATCATTATATGGATTTTGTAATAATTTCATTTTTCGTTCGGTCATGACGCATCAAATATGCTTCACATTTTCATCGTTGTCGATAGGTGAAATTACGGCAAAAACATCTCCTACACAATAAAATAAATTTAACAAAATTATGGATATTTAGATTGTTCCGGATCTTTAAAATCTGTTAGAAAGTAATTCAAATGTTGCCTTCTCTATGAGATCGAAACTCGATCATCGGATGATATTGTAGTTTCCTCCTTGTGCATTTCTTCAAACATTGCAACGGAGACATTTTTCCCTTTGTGTTTAACTCTTGTGTGTTTCCAATCATTCACATACATTTTGTTTTCTGAAACGTCATTAGATTTTGTGTTGTCTATGCAAACATCACAAAAACAAGAATATTTTCTTTTATCCAATCTGAAACACATTTACGGGCGACTTGCTTGAATTGAATGCAATTTTTTAGGTCCCTTTTGTTTCAACGTCATTTCCAATTGATCTATCTACGTCTTTGATTCCAATATGCCGAGAAAAACCTTTATATGAAAAATTAGAAAAAGAATTTGTAAATATGATATCCAAATACAATCAAAGATAATCATTGAATGATAAATGTACAATTTTTAAAATTAGATTTCTAATATAAATTAAATTGAATGTACCTTCACACTTCTTTTGATGGGTTTCTCTCATGGCTTAGAGCGACGTGCACCATTGAACAACTTCTTCACGTTCACTTTCGTCGGCTTGCAGGTGGTTCATTTGAAGTATCTTCGAAGTGCTCATTTTATGCATGCTCTGCTGTCATGTTTCTCTTTTTCCATGGCGAGTCTCAAAGAATTCAGCAATGTTTAATGTTGGTTTCTTATGAACAACACAACCAAAAGAATAATTGTGCATATTTGAATTGACTTACTACTGTCGACCATATCCAATGTTCATTGAATGTTATTCATGATTTTTCAATGAATCATAATTTTCTGAAAACAATCTTGTACAAAACATGTATCATGTATGATCATCAACGATATAAAGATATTCTTTAATGATATGTCGATTTTTCACTACTCTATGATCGACATTTTGTTGACATGTCTATATCGTGTAAGACGAGCATGGAGACTTGAGTCGGAGATGATATTATTCTCGAATTTCTTTTTGTGGAACAAATGTGTAGTTTTTACGCAAAATCAATCAACGACAAAATGAATCGGTGGAAAAACTTGAGGAGATTTTTTGAATTGCAAGTCTCCATCGAGCTCTATGGGAATACTTGGTGTATTTGTAAATTTGCACTCAAAACTTTCTCAAAAAGTCTATCATAAAAAATTTCGTCTTAGTAATTCAATTCTTTTAACACTATTTCTGTAATCGATGTATCTATTTTTTCATATCTCTTCCATTTTCACTTTCATGTTGGACAATGATTGATCATTTTATATCAATACAATATTTGTTTGAAATTTAGTCAAATTTCCACAATCCCTTCATATTCACACTTCAACATTTCTTTTTGTAAAATAGCTCATCGCTTTCTCTTTCACATAGAATTTGAGATAGCAAATCATATATAGTGGAAGGGGAGGAGGTGAATCCTTCCATAATGTTCTACCGAAATCAGGGAATGTGTCATAATATAACTCAAATTCCACATGATAATGGAAACAAAAAGTGTCGCGTGTTCGGTTTTAGATACCATGGTTTTTTGTTGAACAAAAGCACTAAGTGAAACATGAATTTGATGATTCTCTTCTTTGAACTTGTTGAATAACTCTGTACGAGTGGTTTCAATATTTTTTCGTGTTCTTTGTCGGTTCGTGTTATTCTTCTTTGCATCACATGCCTTTTCGGTTAGTGAAACATCATAATTGTTCTTCCAATATTCATATATTATTTTTTTAACATTTTCTCCCAGAGTCTATCTTTGTATGGTTTCCTACAAATAGCTCTCAACAAGCGAGTTCATCATTTCACATCTTATTTGCGTAGAAATTTCGATGTTTGTGCAATGTTTTTCCGGAGTTCCCGGTGCTGCGATACCATGGAGTATTTGCAAACGATTCTCTTGAGCTGCCAGTGGAAACCATTTCATACGTGACCCTCTACATACGATTGAAACATCTTTCTCTCTAGATCTCTTAATTGACTTTATAGCACTACTCATATTTTTTTTATCCCATCTTCCTTCATATCTTTGGTTGATTTTCGAATACCCAATAGTGTCATAGCATCTTTTAATTTCTTTAATGATGAACCTTTCAACATTTGAGCCTGAACTATCACCTCATTTAAATATTTTTAAAAATACGATTAACACAATAATAAGTATAACATGGTGACGTTTTTTATCTCCATATGTGTGAGTGTCAACATTTCCTAACATCTCATTAGCAAATAGTGATTTCATACATACATATTTGAAAAAATAGTACATATTCAATAAATAACTAATTTAATAAATATATCTATAATTTCAAATATTTTTCAAATTAGTTCATCAAATAAAAATTAAGCTTCACATTTTTACATTTAAGGAGAAAGTTTTTAAATATATCAATAGATCATAATATTTACATTTACATATCTACTTAATTTACGCGGGGTTGATTTTCTTCTTCAATATTTTGAGGAATATCTCAGTCTATTTACATTAAACAAAATATTTTTCAAATTAAGTTGTCAAATAAAAATTAAGCTTCCACATTTTACATTAGGAAAATTTGCAAGCCCTTCAATAGATCATAATATTTACATTTACATGTGCACTTCCAATTTACACTTGAGGTTGATTTTTATTCTTCAATATTTTTGAGAATATCTGTACGATTGTTAAACAAAATATTTTTTCAAATTAGTTCATCAAATAAAAAATTAAGCTTCATTTTACATTAGAAATTTTAAATATATCAATAGATCATAATATTTACTTTTTTACATAAATTTGCTTCAATTTACCTTGAGGTTGATTTTCCTCTTGATATTTGAGGCTTCTAACTGCTTTTTCAAGATTGTCTCGTCTCTTCTCCGTTATTCGAGGTCTCTTTTTTCGATCATATTTTCCTTTGCAAGTTCAGCAGCCGTTTCCCATGATAATAGGGTATGAAGTTCAAAAAATTTCCTTCTAAAACATTGAACAATAACTCGATTACAAAAAATATCACAAAAAGATTTAATTTAAAAAATTCGGTTTAAATTTTTTGCCGAAAAATACATACTCAGTCAAAGCACTTACTTTAAAAATTTAAGAAAAATGTTTTGCTAAAAATGAAACGAAGCTCAAAATATTTTGCTTCAACTCAAAACACGTACATACCTCCAAAAAATGTCTTGAATGTACATCCGAAAGTTTTTAAGTTCAAAATAATTTTTTGCAAAATCGGTACACTTACCTCGAAGAAATGTCTTCAAAAACAAATTTTTTTAAACCAAAACAATTCTTTGTAAAAAATCGGTTTACTTCCAAAAAATGCTCTTAAATCCAAACTTTGAAGAAATTTTTTTAAACCGAAACCAAGATCTTTGTAAATGAGATTGAAATGTGTGAAATGTGCGAAAATTGTGAATAGTTTCGACAATTTATATTGCGTGAAATGTGTTTTAGTAGGGAACTCGCAAAACTTTCTTTAAATAATTTATATAATAGTTTGGTAGGAACTTTTGATTAAAATTTCGTAGAACTATTAATTAAGTTAGATTTAATGGCGGTGACGCAAAAAATAGTTTAGGTAGAACTATTAATCAAAGTTAAAATGACCTAATGCGTCACCGGTTAAAAACCGGAGCTCTGAATACGTTTTGCAACTTTGGACGATTAAACTCATGAAAAGTTTGATGATCATGTCGGAACCAAGACAACATTTTTAAATTGAATCTACTTTCAGGAAATATGTACATGGAATTTTTATAACATTTACTAATTTTAATTATTTTTTCTAATAAAAATGAGTGCAGAAACAGATTACGAAAGGTCATTGTGATTGGGTGAAATCAAAATTTTGTATCTCCCAAAATACATTGTAAAAAAAAATTGAAAAAAATTATGGAGGCATTACATTGGTCCATCGTCTCTAATAGGGTAGCTTTTTAGATTTTTATTTTATGTATATGTTAAGCAATTTCTTGCGTCACGAAACATATCCAAAAATACGCGATTTTTAAGTATTGGACAGGTTCAAAAAATTCTAGTAATTGCAGTATGCATCATTGGCTTTGTAAATACTGATGAAACACGAAGTAGACTCTTGTCTAGATTGTTGTAACACATTTTGTTTTATTCAAAAGTAAAAAAATTTTCAGTGAATACAACACATTAAAGTATATTATGACTTCTTATGAATCCTTTGATTGTTAAATACACACTCAAAAAACGCTAAGTTAACATATAAATCTGAATAAAAAAATTTTAAAAAACAAGTAAGGAAAACTATTAAAATTTCTCACAACTTTTATTTTTATTTGCCAAATGAAATTCTACACAAAAATTTTTTATAGTTTGCGAGAAAGTTGAAGAACGAAAAAAAATGAAATACTCGAAAAAAGACGAAAAAGTGTAACTTGACTTCACATTATATATACACGGATATTTCCTGGATCCCAGTTAGGACTGAAGCAGTTTTTGTTGTCTCCATTTCCTTTCGATTGTTACAACACCTGTAAATACAAACCAAAGAATTCATAAACCCCAAACATTTCGCCGGATTACTTGTAACCATGGTTCACATCGGCCGGATCTACAAGATAACGGGGTTGAAAACCATCATGCCCCAAAACCACGGAAAACCCATGTACACAACCATGCGTTAAATTACGCTTGTGAAAAATAGGGTCGAATTTTTTCCCCTTCGTTGCCCCATACTGGACCACTGAATAGGGGGCTATCGCCCCCGCGCGGCTATTTACTGACGCAACATACAGGGGGCTATCCCCCACGTGTGCGACTAATCGTGGAAAGATAACACATAATGAACAAGCGTGGCATGGGTGCATATTATTCATTTTCAGGGTCACTCCATTTTTCCAATGGTCGATGTTGATAGGGTCCTAGTTGAGGGTGTATCCTCTGTCTCCATTGCAGGTGTTGTATGTAGATTGTAGGAAAGTGTACGGAATTTTGTTTCATGGTCATGTATGTTGGTTCTAGTTTGGCCGGTGTGGTCATGAAAAAATTATTGTTTCTTTGCGAGGTAAGAGTTATTCACCAATAGCGCGTAATTATATGTAGGTATCGGTTATGTCGCTAAGATGAAAACGGGTGTGGCGAGAGGGGGGTGTTCAACGCCCCAGCAAGCAGAGCGGAACACTACACCCTTTTCTCATGATTTAGCTATACCTTTTTCAATATTGTTCCTTTAAGAAATTCATAAGTAAAGTTGAAAAAATGAGACTTGAGTTTGAGGTTTGGAGGCAATATATTTCGGACTCTAAGCTCATTGAGGACATGTCGAACTAGGTTCTAGCTACGGTCATGCAAGTTCAAATGTAATGACTCTCACTTCCACTATTTTTTATTTTTTATTTTCTATATTTATTAACAATTTCATAAATTTTTCATCGCAGGTATGGACGATACTCTGTTACACATTTAAATCATTATATGGCGAGACACTAACTCACTTCCACATTTTCGTGTTCTTGTTTCGTAGCAATTAAGAGCAAGATTTTTGTCAATACTACTACACTTATCATTTTTTACTTCATTAGGATTCTATGAATCCATTTTAAACATGTAATTAAATTTTTTGTACTTGGTGCATTAATCCCTCGCCAGAAATTTAAGTAACCATCTTTGATTTTTAGTTAACAAATTTTGATCTTTTTATCTTAGTTCCATTAAGGTCATGGGTGTCCATGAGGGGTAACTATTATAATTCCATATTTTCAATTTTCATTTCCTATTCAAGGAATTTGTTTTATCATACTCTAATTTTTGTTAACCATATAAGCAACGTGTAGACCTAAAACCATACGTTGTCTTTTTATACTTTTTTATTTTAAATAAATTTATTCTACTTTCCACCTTGTCCAAATTTGCATTTTAACCTTAGAGCGATTTGATATTTGTCTCCATGGTCTCGACACTTCATTTTTTAGTTATACTATTTCATACCACTACGTTGTTATTTGTTTACACATACCCCCCGGTCACTTCACATTGGTCTCTTCGGTAATTAATGACCCGGTTGTACTAGCATTTACATTCTTGTCGATGCAGGATACAATGATCACATGTGGCGCTCTAAAATTAGAGTCGAGATGTATGTTTGCACGTCTAACTCTACATTTTCAACTTCGTAACCCATGTGGCATGGTACCTTGTGCATTTAAGTTGAAGATTTATCACCATCTCATTTGGGATTTGTTTTTCAAGTAATTCACTTACTTCTAGATGTAACTCCATTATTTCCGGCTCTTCACCATTGTGACATGTGGACGGCGAGATTGAACCTAGAGTTAGGGTTCGTTTGTGATTTTAATACCCTCGGCTTCTCACCACATCCCCTACCTTTTTGCTTCTCTGCTCAACGAGCCGAATCACTGCAATTATTATTATTATTATCTTTATATTTTATGTTCTTCGGAACAAGGGATGAGAATGAGAGAAACCAATGGCATTTAATTACTGCCACGCCATGGAACCAATATAGGAATTTCTCCAATAAGTCATATTCTCCACCACAATTAATTTCCTTTGGATTATCAATCCTTCCCTTTTAGAAAATATTTATTCCCCATTGCGTACATGATATGAATAGATAGTGATTATGGAATCCTACCATGTTCATTTCTTTGGCTATAGGTAGTTATAATATCATCATTTTTGCTCTGAAATTTTCATATGGTAATATGGTTTCAAATCTACGTTTTCATTTTAGTAACTCTACCAAGTTTCCTTCCATTAATATGGTTGTGACCTTTACAATTTCACTCTTCATATAGATGAAATGTTACGCTTTATTTTGCAATGGTGTATTCTTCGCTTGTCATATTCTTGAAATTACAACATTCTCGAGCCACTACTCTCTGGTTTTCTTTTTTGCATGTAGCATCTGAAATCTACTTATTGGTCAATTATTTTCATTTACTTAAATTTATGATTCCTTTCCTTTAGCTTTAAATTTTATAATGTTAAATGCATCCACCATTTTCGAGTTTGAACATGGGATAAATTTTTCTCTTCCACTTTTGTGTACATACGGATGAGCTATCCCATGGGTGGAAACTGATCACCCCTCTCATAAGAGGACGTGGTATTTCACCCATCCTTGGTTTTCAATATTCATTATTTGATGCTTCGAGTTTTTGATGGAGGAATTTGTTTCTTACCTCTATGACTCTCATAGGTAAAATTTTTCTTTTTTTTGTTTTTTTAAGCATGATCACTATCACACATTGTGTTCAATTTATATTATACGGTAAATTGCTACTCCTCAAGCTGTGTATTAAACCTACTGCCTTTGGTTCATTGTGCCTACAAGCTGGAACCCTCAAATAGCGAATCTCATAAGGTACGATATCCCTTATGAGAATTTGAGTTGACTTACTTTGTTCTTGAGTGCTTTATTATCATCATTTAATTTATGGTGTCGGTACGTTCAACTCATGTGGGTTCTTCTTGATTATGATAAATTAGCTTCGGTCATCCAAACTCATCTTCTACTTAACCATGTACCTTTCCTTTCATAGGTTAGTATCCGTAGTTGAGGATCTCTTATGCAATGAACCTTTCTTTAGAATTCTGAATGTGTCTGTTTTAATTTTGTACGGTGACCCTAGCAATAGCTATGGCAGAGTTATTTTAAATTTTGATTTTAATATATATAAAACGATATTTAAGGTTTACCAAAAAGCTGAGTGATGAATTCATTAAATTTTCTCTCCCATTAAAATGTACAATAACTATCCTTTCTTTCATATTATGAGTTAATTTACTATTGTAGTAGAATATATGTCCTTAGATATGAGGCATTATAAAACATACTGAATATTTTGTAAGTATTTAATAAATCTTTCCTCTTTACTTTAATAGCGAGAATATTTATTGCTTCTTGGTAATTAGTATAGTTTTATTTACGATGTTGAATACCTATGATATGACACTCACTTCTTGAGTTTAATAATTTAATGTTGGAGCTCAAATTCTCTAAGCATCTCTTCGAGGAATGAAGTTTAATTTTCTATTTATTCTTTAATTTAATACATCATTTAGAAACTCACTCTGTCTATTCTTATCTAAATTTCTGTACATTTTAATTTACGAAATATATTTAACCTCTTTGGTGTATACAAAATTCTACGCAATAATGGAAATTTATTTTTATTAGTTATTCCATTATGTTCTTATAGTCTATAGGTAAATAGATGATTTGAAACCGGGGTATTTTAGATATGTATATACTTTGTATATATTGATCTCGGGGAACCTATGAACTTAGTTTATATATGACATCAAATTTTTTCTAGAGATAGAATTGATTTCAATTATGTGTTACCTATATAGTTTACACTTTCCATCAAGATTTTTTAGATCTATAACCTGAAAACACATGTCTAATGACGGTTCCTATCTAAGACGATAGCCGGTTCATTTCCTCTTTCAGACTAGCGAGAAGTATCGATTAAACTTCCCTAACTCCATATTTAAATTTGTAGCCAGATTTAAGACACTCTAGTGGTTGGAGCTAACTCAAATTTTATCCGTACAACAATACAGATTTTCTAAGTTGCTACGCCAGCAGTCTGGTAAATGTATGGCTTTCCATGAATGTTTGTAAAATTTAACAATTTAAACTAAGAAATTCTCATTAGTATATTTGCAATCATCATTACATATAAATCTAAATGATTTGCTCGGTAGATAGCACATGTAACATGTATATGAAATTCATATCGATTAGAAAACATGTTAGTTGGGTGTACATAGAATTTCTCTAACCTAGTTCCACCTAACCAAGAGTTATCTCTTTATGCTTAAATATGACCGAGACCTTGGCTCCGGTCATAGAAAAACTCTTGTCTATCCTAGAACGGATTAATTTAAGCTATACTTTTCCAAGCATGTTTTTAATTTACGCGTCCAGAAATTTCGGGATGCTCTTCTGTTCACCTGAAGCTTTCCCTCATATATAGGGACTTTAAAGCTATCTAATGCCTTTTCCGGCTTTTTCTTCCTCTTCCCAATTAATTTCCTCTTCATTGGGAGTAGATGTTTATGTCAAATATAATTTTGGTAATATTCCTTCCAAGGATTTTTGGAAGGTGTACCTGAGAAGAATCTCATCACCTTATCCACATCGTCATGGTTAGGTTTAAGATCTCAATTCTCAATCTAGTCATTCCACATGATTTTCCATTTTATTTTTATTAATTAAAAATAAAATAGTTATACATACTAGTTATCCATTGGGGTCCACTTCCCCCTTTGGAATTATTCAATTATCAATTGTGAAAACCTTCGTATTACACATGATACTATCACACTCTAAAAAAACAAACACCAATCTCGGTGTTGACACAAAAATAGATTGAGTTCATTGTGTAATGGTAATGGATATTTTTCCATCGTCTATTCTTTCATTCCCAAGTAACCTTTTCGAGTAAAGTTCCTCGACTACACTTTTGCCTGGCCTCATCTGAATTAGAAGTTCAATTTCTTCTAGCTCCAAGATTTGAAGTGGCTGTGGAAGAAATTCCCCTTCGGTTCCACACCGAATCACATTCCAATCGGCCACGTGAGGTAGAATCATGTACATAATTTTTTTAATAAAGAAACATGAAACACATCCGCGGAACCTTGTATGAATGGGTAAGGAGCAATTTTATACGCAACTCGTCCCACTCTTTCCGGCCGCCAAATGGTTCATGGTATCATGGAGCTAATTTGGGAACAACACGGTGTGCGAGTGCTCTTCTTAGGCTTAATCCTCGGATATACACCCAGTCCCCCACCTTTGAATTTTACGTTGAACTCTCTTTTTATCACCATAACTTTTAATATATATCATCACCGAGCGTTTTGATATTTTTCTAAATACGTTTTGCAACTTTTTCCATTTCTTGTAAAGCACGGTCCAATTATCGGTTTGCCTTTAGGTTGACTCGACTTAAGGAGTGGCACTTCTTGCCATAATTTTTTCAAACAAACTCATACTTATGGAGGTATGGTATTTGTTATTGAAGAATTATGCTAAGTGTAAATAGTATTCCACTTGGTTGGCCTATCCATAACATACAACCTTAACATATCCTCCAAAATTTGATTTGTACTTTACGTTTGGCCATTCGTTTGGGGATGGTAGGACATATTAAGAATTTAATTTAGTGCCCATGCCTCCAAACAAGCTCCTCCAATTTGCTGGGTGAACTTTGCATCCCTATACGGTATCATTTTAGGAATCATGTAGTCTTATAATCTACTTCATAAACACATTTGCTACTTGAGTTGTCCCAAAATTGGTAGGCGAGGATAAATAAGCGACTTTAGTTAAAGTATCAATTATAACCATCACGGACTCGTGGTGATAATTGATTCTTGGCAACCCGGTTATAAAGTCCATAGAAATAATTTCCCATTTCCATTCGAAATGAGTGAGTTAACAATAATTTGGATGCGTTATTCCAATATTTACCTATTGACGTTCAATGCATCTGCTTGATAACTTGCTACATATTTTTTCATTCCGAATAAAATATGGTTCTTTTTCAAGTTGTGGGTAATATACGGTATCCAGGGATGTCGAGAATAGGGCCCTTTGTATTCATCAAAATTTGTTCTTTAAAGACTCATTAGGAATGGACAATCTATCTATGTAACAATTTAATACTTTTGATTTTGTGTAAACCCTTTCATTTCTTTTTCATCATTTGAGTCGAAGTTTTTCATATTCTTGGTCTTGGTTCACTACTCATTGAATCGGTCCTTCTAAATCAAAGTGACAACTGATGTTATTCATACTTTTAAAGAATTTTTTTGCTCAAAGATACGCAATCTTGTTTTCTTTACAACTGATGTGTTTTATTTCCATGTCGGAATTCACTCGAAAGACATTCACCTAGATTTACTAGCATTTACGTCTAGGTTGAGTGGAAAGAAATACTTTAAGCTCATGTGATGCGGTATTAGTACAAATTTTTTTCGTAGAAGGTAATGTCTCCACATCTTGAGAAATTGTGGATTGCAATAGCTAACTTAATATACATAATGCTATAATTCTTCTCATGTTTCTTAAATTTTCTATAGTCATAAGCTATAACGAGAATTCTTATAATAGTACTCCCCCTAATATTTCTCCCACAAGCATCATTGCATACTACGAACTCTGATTTGGTTCCGTAATGTTTAGAATAGGTGTTTTAGTAAGTTTCATTTTAAGCACTTAAAGTTATTCTAACAATTTTCATTCCATTCAAATTTTACTCTTTCCTTTACGGGAAGTAATGGGGTATACTAAGAGTACATTTCTCTACAAACCTCCTATAATATCTTATAATTTCCCATAAAGGATCTTACAACTAATACATTATTTAGGTACATACCATTCTACGATTTCTTTTATCTTTTCTAGGTCTCACAATAACCCTTGTTACGAAATTGTATGCCCTAAGTATTCAATTTATCTTTAAAAAGTCGCATTTGCTAAACTTAGCACACAATTTATTTTCTACGAATTTTGCAATACAATCTTGAGAGTGTTATTTATGCTCACTTCACTTTTTGAATATATTAGAATGTCGTCAATAAATACTATAACAAGCTTGTCCAAGTATTTGTTAAGACACTATTCATTAAACAAATAAAAGTGGCAGGTACATTAGTCGGCCAAATGGTAGGACCACAAATTCATAGTGTCCATGGGGCTCTAAATATTGTCTTCTTGATATCTTCGTCTTTAATTCTTAGCGATGGTAACTAGTCCTTAAATCAATCTTTGAAAAGCTCTTGTTACTGATAAGTTGATCGAAGAGGTCATATATCCTAGGTAAGGGATATATTTTTTGATTGTCGGTTGTTGATTGACGTAATCAATACACATACGAAAAATGCATCTTTTTCTTCACAAAAAACACGGTGCTCCCCATGGAGATACACTCGGTCTAATGTATCCTATGTCTGTAAATCTTTGTAGTTGCATTTTTAACTTCATTAGTTCTAGAGTGCTCATTCTATATGGGGGCCTCGGAAAAATATAGGCTGCTCATGCTAAATCGATTGAAAAATCATTTTTTCCCTCTTGGGGGGAAGATGAGGATTTCTGTCTGAAGAAACATCTTTAAATTCTCTTACCTTTGGTAATCTTTCTAACAAATTTTCTTATGTTTTCCATTGTAACTTTTCTACATGAACATAATACACCTCATACCCATACATATCAGTGTTTAAGCTGAAGGGCTGAAATTTTCCTCACGAGATATGGGTTTGGGATTTCCTTTGATTATAACGGTTTTCCCTCCCATATCAATGTAATGTAAGGTTTTGTATAACAATTCATCGCTTAGTCTTGTTTTTTAACAGTCCATCCCTATCGTTACCTCATAAGACCTAATGGCGGAGAATATTTAGAATTTGAGTGTTTGGTATCCATTCAAATTTATGGTTGTTTGGGGTAACTTATGAGTTACTTTTTGTTTATACGAGTGCCTAAGCACTAACCAAAATCTTGAAACTTCTCGAATTTAATTTACATTTTTCTTATACCATTTGAGGAGCGTATAACTTAAAAAAGTCTTTTGGGATCTATTAATATAACATATTGGTGGCCAATCATACCTTCCATTTTTTGATCATAGTGGATTGGTGTTACGCGACGATCTTCTGAGCTCCTTTGATTTTGGGGATGTCCTTGGCTACATCATTAACTATAGTTGCCTCTCTCGGTACTTGTACTACGGATATTTCGGTGGGGATAGTCCCTCGATAAATGAGGTTCTCCACAACCCCAACACTTCCCAAGGTTACAACTTTCATTTTAACGGTCCCTTCCCTCTTGGTATTTCCATTCATTGGTTTGTGGACCCGGTTTGGGATTGAGAAGTTTGATTTTCACCATTTCTTGAATTTATTTCTTTGGTGGTTTCTCCCAAAGTTTTTCAAATATCTTTGGTTTGGGTTTATTTACATTGAAGTAACCTTTGTTTAATCAATTCTTTCATTGTTGTCTTACCTTGAATTTTTGGTAACACAATCGGCCTTCCGCACCACCTTATCCATCATTTTTGGGTTATCAAGCTCTATATTTTCTTTTTACTCATGATGGGTAGACAGGTTTAGGAACATTTTCACCTTTGCCTTCTCCTCTGCGATATAAGGTACATGTTATGAAAATTTTTTGAACTTGGTTACAAACTCATCAATCGTGAGTTGTCCCAATTTGAGTTCATGAAACTCTTTCACCTTTTCGTCATAGTGGTGTTCATTCAAGTATCGATTTTTAAACCGGCTTGAAAATCCTCCCAGTCACCATTTTTTACGTGTACTTCCGAACCATATTTTTTTCCTCCCTACAAGGTAGCCTTACCTTGCGGTGATAAATAACGACATGGCTCGCTAATTTAATTTCATATTCATAAACCTAAAACTAATTTATCATATTCGAAGCCATGATTCAACATCTTCTTCCTTCTCTCCATCATGAGGAGGGAGGTTCAGTACAAAATTCACCTGTAATTTATTCTTTCTTCTAGATTGTTTGTACGAAGGTGTCATCTTCC
Source organism: Pinus albicaulis (assembly GCA_034641835.2). Classification (NCBI taxonomy): domain Eukaryota; kingdom Viridiplantae; phylum Streptophyta; class Pinopsida; order Pinales; family Pinaceae; genus Pinus; species Pinus albicaulis. The sequence continues at coordinate 42,291 of JAXQQM020080012.1, read as the reverse complement.
TTAGAATCTTCGAGCCCGACCCTTCCTTTTATTTTTTCTTCAAGAAATCTTCACCTTCTTGAATATTTAGAAATCAATTCCCCTTATTAGTTGAGGGTCCCACTACTCCTCAACTGGATAAGATATCCTTTAATTGTGGGTTTTTAAGTTGTGCCATATCTCATTGCATTCTATGAAACATAGCGATAAATGGAGCATTTGGATACGGCGTGTTTCTCCACCACCGGATCTACATACATCTTGTATAGGTCATGGTTCATAGTTGTATACTTTAGTAATGTATGTTGTACAAAGAAAATGTCATTAGAAAAATTTAAATTTCATGAAATTTCTGTAACATATATTTTCTATGTGAGCACATAATTTTCCCGGTGTTTAGCTAATGCTACGATACAATTTGTGATGACTCACTTCCCACTAGTTTTTATTTTTTATTTTTTCTGTATTTTATTAACAATTTTTCATAAATGTTCATATGAAGTGGATGATACTCTATTTACACACATTTTAAATCCCATTATCGCACTTTCACGGAGACACTAAGCAGAAGCTTCCACATTTTTCTTCTTTTCTTGTTTTTTTGTTTAATTCAATGAGAGATTTTGTCAATATACACCATTAATAGAGGGATACAATGATCACATGTGGCATTCAGGCGCAATTCAAGATGTAAGTTGCGCGTACGAATGCGTTTTGAACGTAACCCATGTGACATGGTACCTTGTGCACTTAAGTTGAATATTTATCACCATCTCGTCGAGATTTGTTTTCAACTACTTCGATTACGTTAGACCTAATTCCATTGTTTCACGCTCCTTCTCCATCATATGACACATGGACGACGTTGGGATTGAACCTATAGTTAGGGTTCGTTTAAGTTTCCATCTCTCGGCTTCTCCGCTGCATTCCCACTTCCCTTATGGTTACTAAGCAGATCTGTAATTATTATTATTTTTTTATTTATGTTCACGGAATGAAGACCAAACGACCAATGAAAAGGTAGTGATACGAATTTCTCCGGTAAGTCATATTACTCCACATAGCAATTTTCATTTTAGATTATCGGTCCTTCCTTTCGAAATATTTCTTCCCCATTGCGTACATGATATGAATAGATAGTGATTATGAAATACGCTTGAAGTGTTCATTCCTTTGGTTTTATGAAGGTAATTTGCATGTATCGTCATTTCGCTCTGAAATTTCATATGGTAATATGGTTTGAAATCTAAGTTTTTTCATTTCGGTAACTCTGCAAGGTTCCTTCGTTGATATGGTTGTGACCTTTACAATTTTACTCTTCGGATAGATGAAATGTTTTTCTTTTATTTTGCATTGGTGTATTCTTTTCTTGTCATATTACTAATTAGAACATTCTGAAAGAGACCCTATACTGGTTTGTTTTCATACTAGCCTCAAAGTGTACTTACAATGGTCATTTATATTCATTGCAAATTTTATGGTTCAGCACTGCTTTAATTGAATTTTCAAATGTTAAATGCATCCACCATTTTTCGAGTTTGAACATGGGCTAAATTTCTATGTTCCACTTTGTGTACATCTGAATGGTATCACGCATTAGGTGAATAACCCCTCTCCTTAAGAGGATGTGATATTTCACGTATCCTTGGTTTTCAATATCTTGCTTGTGATGCTTCGAGTTTTTGATGGAGGACTTTGTTTCTTACCTCTATTTCTACGAACAATCTTTTTAAATCCTGGCCGCACATTGTTTTTAATTATATTATACAAAAAAAATTATACTCCTCATTGTGTATTCAACCAAACCTACTGCTTTGATTTCATTTCTATCTATCGTGGAACCCTCAAAATATCGAATCTCTATAAGGTACGGTATCCCATATGAAATACAGGTCGACTTTAGCATTTCTGAGTGCTTTATTATCATCATTTTAATTTTATGGTGTTTTATTCCCATATGTTCAACTCATAGTAAGGTTGTGATTATGATACATTAGCTTCGGTCGTCAACTCGTGATACCTTAACCATGTACCTTTCCTTGGCACGAGTTGGTATCATGATTTCGGGGATCTATTATGCAATGAAACTTTCTTGAGAATTCCATAGATGTATCTGTTCTATTTTTACAACGACCTAGCGACGGAAATATATGCTTGAAGAGTTATTTTAAATTTTGATTGTAATATATATATAATGATATTTACGGGGCATACTTACAAAAGCTGGATTGTTCGAATTCATTAAAGTTTCTCTCCATTTAAATGTACGGTAACTATTCTTTATTTCATATTATGAGTTAATTTTACTATTGTATTAGAATAGATGTCCTTAGATGAGTATTATAAAACATACTTGAATATTCTGGTATTTTAATAAATATTTCCTCTTTACTTTAATAGCGAAGCTTTCTGCTTCTTTGGTAATTAGTATAGTTTTATTTATGTTGTTGAATACCCCTAACGGTATGACACTCACTTGTGAGTTTGAAATTTAATGTCAAAACTCAAATTCTATAAACATCTCTTCGAGATAAGATTTACTTTTCTGTTTATTTCTTTACTTTAATACATCGTTTATAAATTCCTCTCTCTCTATTATTATACGAATTTCTGTACATTTAATTTACATAAATATATTTAGCTTTTGTTTGGGTGCTTGCTTTAAAGGCTACGTAATAATGGAAATTTATTTTAGTAGTAATTCCATTATTTTCTTGATTCGGTAAAATTAATCGTAGATGATTTCAACGGAAATTATTTCATAATAATATATACTTTGTATATATTGATCTTAGGAACCTAGACTTAGTTTATATCGGCATCAAAAATTTTCTAGAGATAGAATGGATTCGATTGTATGAGCTATCTATATAGTTTACAATTGTCGACGCAATTTTCGGATACGCCTTGAAACACATGTCTAATTACGGTTCCTATCTAAGATGATAACAGTTCATTTCTGACGAGACTAGCGAAGTATCGATTAGGCTTCTTAACTCCAGTTTAAATGTGTAGATTTAGACACTCTTAATAGTTGGAGCTAACTCGACTTTTATTCATGCAAAAATACCAATTTCTAAGTTTCTCTTTATTAACTATCCTGTTAAATTTGTGGCTTTCCATAGATGTTTGTAAAATTTATCAATTTAAGCAGAAATTCTACGTATTATAAACGTAACCATCATTACGTATAAATCTAAATGATTTCCTCGGCGGAATGTCGTGTAACATATATGTCAAGTTGTATCAATCAGAAAACATGTGAGTTAGGTGTGCATACCGATTCCTCGACTGAGTTCCACCCAAACATAGAGTTATCTCTCCATAACTCACCCACAGTCGAGACAAGCTGCGAGTCATAGACAACCTCTTGTCTGTCCTTGAGCAACTTATTTGCGTGTGCTTTCCAAGCATGTTTCCAATTTTTGCATCAGAGGGTGAGGATGCTTTCTTCTGTTTTCTAGGCTTTCCCTCATGAGGACTTTAGTATCTTTCTTCTTTCAGCTTTTTTTTCTTCCTCTTCCCAGTTACTTTCCTGCTTTCATTGGAGAAATTAGATGTTTATCTCCAAATCTGGTGCTGATAATATTCCTTCAAGTATTTTTGGAAGGTGTAGAAATCATCTTTTATATCCACATCCTCATAGTTTAGGTTTCGTTCTCAATTCTCAATATAGTCATTGCACACATAATTTTCATTTTATTTGGATTAATGATAATAAAATAAATCCACATACTAGTTCTCATTGCGGTCCATACCCTTTGGAATTATTCAAGTATCGATTAGCATAGAAACTTGGTGTGCATCAAAGAAGAATAAATACATAAAATTTATGGTGCCTCGTGGAAAATGAATACACTATGGAGAAGTATAATTGTTTTCATCCTTGGAAGACATAAAGAGAATCTTAAAAAACCCAGGAACAATTTTTCTTAGATAGAATAGACTTTAGCAACGTGGCAGAACCACATTTAATCTCAATCGGATTGGGGTGATTTAATGGATCCTCTTACTTCCAACACGAGGATCCAACAAATATTACATCCTAGGAAAATGAAAAATGAGTTTAGTGAGTTGGTTGTGTCATAGGATGTTTTTCATGGGGGTTTACTTAATCCATTTTGGGCATTGGTCACCTCTTGGGTTCCTATTAATTTCTTCACTGCCATGAGTATTCTTCTTCCATTGTATGAGAACTTGCAATTTCTTATGGTATTATGTATCTGCAGTTGTGTTATGAGGTGTATTCTTTCTTCTTGTGTATTGATCATGGATTTTTGCATGACATTTACATGATTCTATGTTTGTACTATGAGGACAACTCCTTTCTAATTTCTAAGTTGTTAACTTGTTGATGTTGTATTGGGGGAAATTTTCTGATTATCTTTGTATGGGTCTCTTTGGGTTTGGGATAAACTTGGGTTCTTTATTAAATTTAATCTAATCTAGAATATGATGTATTTCTTGTTTTGGGAGGAAAAAGGCCCTGGGTTTATAGTAGTTAGTTGCAACATATTGAGAAGTCTGTCTCCTCATGGTCCTCCTATAAATCTATGTATAATTTGTATTTATTAATACACGAGCTTAAATACGAGACATGTTAATATGGAACACTTAATTGTTATTAATTTTTAGACTTTTAGGAAATACAAAATACAATTGAGAATTTCTATTCATTTTTAAGCATAATATTTTTGTACGGTAAAGTATTAGATATAATTTTATAAACTAACTTAAATTATGATCATATGAATGAGTGTCAGTCTTAAGCCAGTTTCTCAAGATTTTGAGAGTCCACATTTTCAACACCTCGGATCACTTTATAACCAAGTAACCAACACTTCCCTATGAATCACCCATCTAAAGACTCCTTTGACTCAAGCACCCATTTTTTTCTTGCTTTGGTTTTCCTCTTTAAATTCCATCATCTCACATAACGGTATCTCCAAAACATGTCCTAAGGTTTTTAAAAATGCCTTAATAGCAGTAAACGCTCTTCTCATTGCTGTTTGGAAGAACGCACTAATGTGAATATTTTTCCATTCAAAGTTAAAGTACCATAATTCATTACCATGATCTAGAAAGTTGAGTCTAGGATTTTTGGATTGTGAATTGACATTTATTAGAAGCTGATTTGAAATCAAGACATGTATCAATGTACTATGAATGAAGCCAGAGTCTGATATATATTCCAAAAATATGAAGTTCAAAATCTCCTTTTTGAATTTTGTAAAAATAAAAATTGTTAGTGAATTGCATGTATCTGTTGAAATATATGTGGAAGTTTTATTTTTGTTTTATTGTTCTTAAATAAGTCAAATATCCACTTAAAATTTTTAAATTTTGAATCAATAGTTGAAATAATTAAAAATTCAATTTAATTCTTTTTAGAGACTAAATTATAAATTAAAAACATAAAATAAAAAATAAAAAATAAAAAAAATCTAAATTTAGAAACATTGAAATTAACCTGAGAGGTTTTCAATTTTTGCTTGCATTTTCTATAACAAATTGACCTCCCTTCATTCAAATTTTTAAACGGTGAGTGATACATTGTTAAAAATATGATTGTTATATTATCAAAAAAGCCAAAGTATTATTGAATACACTATAACATAAGAGAAATGCGTTATTTTCTTCTTTATCTACTTCGTTCCCTCATGCTGATTTAATGGAGATATGGACTTGTTTTCTTTATTGCTTCTATGTAGTAGTTACTTAAAAATGGAAAAAAATTTGGGTTGAGCTGGAATACCTACTTATTCCCCTCGCCTTAAATCTACCATGGAATCTTTATAAAATGATTCATTGGAGGATTATGTATTTTTATGAAAATATAATTTCATTTATTTGAGTAACTTTACGTGTTTGGGTGATTAATTAGCCAAGTTTTCTATTAATGTTAATTATTACATAAATATATTATCTTTCCTCTTCAATTCTCGAAACCTATGTTGTGATTGTCTATTTCATAAATTAACATCGTATCATAGGTAGAGGCATAAATTAATTAGGTATTCATTGGTGAGAATGTGTTAATAATACCTAACGGGAGATCAAATTAACCTACTAGCCAAGTTTATAGTTGTTGTGGAGGAAAGGGTTCTGACCATATCATTCTCTCCAACAACTAAGTAGTGATATATGAACAAAAATCTCCATGAGCACTTTCCATTAGATGTTGGAGAAAGGGATGTGCTCTTACACGGAGTGAGTCAATTTCACGAGGCTTATAAAATATAGTGCGAGCCTCATAATTAGAGATATTTTGATGTCTAAATGGGCCTCTTAAGTATAAAATAATAGCAGAAATAATAGAATAATGTTAGATTACATCATGAGGAAATTTTAGAGAGAAAAAAAGAAAAAACTAATTTTTCAACACATTTTAACCTTATCTCACACAGGGGTTTCACAAAAATTTTGAGAGGGAACACTCGATGGATGCAGCCTTTGATTCCTCATACCAGGATTACCCATGTTGCATACTTTTTGTTGAATCCTGCTACATGAAAAAATGATAAAAACATGAAAACGATGTTACCAATATTGTTTTTCCATGTATTTCTAACATTTTGTGCATAATGGTCAACAAAAAGTATGCAACATATTCCTCCATGGATGAGAATTAAATTTTGTATCCAACGGAGTACTCGACATGAAGTCGTAAAGCCTTAGGGAATATAAGTTAAAATACGGATTGAAAAAATTAGTTTAATCCCTTTTCTTATTTTTTAATCTTTTCACTTTTTTGATTTTTTAATATTTTCTTTTTTTAATCTTATTTTTTAAAATTTTATTTTCGTTGTAAATTTTTCATGGAGACCTATTTTCCTAGTTCTCAAATGAAACTACTATTGAGATTGAGGAGGCTTACAAACTCCATTATGCGGCCATGTTATGGCATAAATACCTCTAAATATTATGTTATATGACACCTTGATACAAGAATGGATATCCATCAATAGAATCCTTGACTACGGTAAAAACAAGTTTCTTAGCGTTACAATGTTATTTGAATGATTCAATTAAACTTTCACAGGTTTTTAGGCATTTGTTCCTTAGAGGTTATTATAGGCATGTTTGGAACAACTAGGGTGCAATTTTTTTTCTTTCTATAAGTAAGTTATGAAAAACTAATTTATGAAAAACGTATGGAATATTTCAAAAATAATTATGTATTTTGCATTTGAAGTAAGAACTTTCTTATAAATACTACTTACCCAGTTTGTAGATAGAAGATTGAGTCGAAAAATTGTTGAAAAAGTTCTCATAATATTTATTAATATATATTTAAATGGTTTTAATTTTTATAAAGAGTACGATGAAGTAGCATCCCTCCATATTTACTCAAATGAATTGCTACATAATAAATAGTGACGTTTCTTACAATGATGAATTACTCTGTATTAAATGGTAATTATTTTTAATTATATTATAACATATGCATTGTTGCCATATCGGTTAAATGACCTTACAATTTTACATCAAGAGGTAAAATACCTTGTTATACATTCTCCAATTTGAATTAAACTTTAACTTGATAACATTGTAATAGTCTCTACATTCTCTCTCTTTCTTATTTTCTATCTTGATATCCCCACATGGCTCAACTATCTCTTGTGCATTATCGTTTTTCAATTTTAAAAACTAAAAATTTTGCAATTTTAAAACTAAGACTTCAAAAGCATTATCTCTTTTTCAATTTTAAAACTAAAGATTTTTCCAATTTAAAACTAAGACTTTAAGCATTATCTTTTTTAAATTTTTAAAACTAAGACTTCACTATGTCATTGGTCTAACATAGTCCCCTCCTAATTCTAAGTGAAAGTTCTTGTAATTGATATATATTATATTATAACAATCCTGGTCACCACTTACCACACACACACATATATATATATACAACATTTGACCTTGAATTACTAATTCCGCGCTAATATCTATTATACACATAAGTGATTAATCTCCATACTCACTTGTGCTTGGTGTTTTTCATTGAATAATGCAGACCGTGAGGACCCTCGTGGAACAGATACATGTAGATTACTTGCATATTTTTTTATGTGAGTAGAGTTTACGTAGAATGGGGGTTATGTCAGGAACCCTAACCTAGCAATAGATGGGTGTATTAATTTGATAGTGACAATTTGTGTTTTTAATTAACGGTAAGGATTATACCATGTAATAGGGTAACTACCTACCATCGCGACCTCCCTCCCGAGAATGGTACGTTTTGCACGGAGTTGAGGGCGAGCTATGCAAACCCATTGATTCTTTGGTAAATAAACTTATTACCATGGTTCACTATTCATTATGATGGCATTTTCCGAGACAAAGGTTTTTTTCCTAGTGGAGACAAAATTGGCACACAAGCTCTCATAATCGACCATGTCATTTTATTTATTCATTTATCTTTTCTCTCTTTATATATATATTTATTCATTTATCTCTTCTTTTTCTCTCTCTATATATATATCGGTTTAAATCATCATATATTTTATCTCTTCCTTGTCTCTCTCTCTATATATATATCGGTTTAAATCATCATATATTATGTCGACTAATTTCATGGCTCAGTGATTGCACCGAGAGGCGCATCTACATCCCAATATGACCTCAATGTCAGGTGGGTCACGTCCTCATACAAAATGTCGGCTTAAGTTTTAAATAAAAAAATAAAAAATAAAAAAATCGCATTGTGCTAGAACATATATCAATTTCTAATACAATTATGTATTATTTATATAATTTGAATGGATAGTAAATTATATACGTGAATTTGAATGGATCATAAATTTACCTTTAACAAAAAAAAATTACCACATTGAATTTCCAAATTAGGTAAAATTTTAAACATATTTACTCTTTACTAATGTCAATAGCATTTACTAAATCAAAGGAAAAGAGTTAATTCAACACAAAAAATCAAAATCCAAAATCTTTTAATATTTATTTTAATTAAATATTTGTAAAATGAATTTATACTTACTCCAGAGCTATGGTAAATAAATAAAAATATATATAAACTAGATGTATGGTAAATAAATAAAAATTCTTCCTATATTTATTCCATAAACCTTTTTATATTTAAAAAAACTTTAAAAAGAGGTTTTATTTAGATGAAGTCTATGGGACAAATACCATGGGAAAAATTAATATTGATACCATGGGCCAAATACCATGGGTAAATAAATAAATATTAAAGAGGTATAAACAAGTATGATAAATAAAAAAATAAATATAAAATAGATATAAAGAGGTATGGTAAATAAATAAATATAAAAGAGGCATAAAGAGGTAAGGTAAATAAATAACAATATATCAAATATGATTATAAATAAAAATATAATTATATAACAAGCCTATGGGCCAAATACCATAGTAAAGAAAAAGGGTATGGTAAATAAATATAAATATAAATAAACTAGAGTTATGGTAAATAAATAAAACCTCTTTTCATATTTACTCCATAATCTGCTTTATATTTACGAATATTTATGTTCATTAATTTACATAAATAAGAAGAAATAGAGAGAGAGAGTGATAAGGGAGAGATGGAGAGAGAGTGTGTATGTTTAGGGGTGAGATAAAGAGACAAAGTAAGATGTATGGAAAGAAGGGGGGAGAGAAGAACTGAGAAGGAGAGAGGGAGGGATATAGTAATGTAGTTGGAGAGAGAGAGGGGTGGAAAGAGAGAGAGAAAGAAAGGGATGGGGAAAGAGAGAAGATTAGAGAGAGAGAGAGAGATATGGGGGAAGAGAGAGGATTGGAGGGAAAAGAGAGAGAGAGGGGTGGGAGAGAAAGGGAGAGAGAGGAAGGATGAGAGAGAGGAGGATAGTGATGGGGGAAGAGAGAGTATTGGGGAGAGAGAGAGAGAGAGAGAGAGAGGAAGGAGGAGAGAGAGGATTTGAGAGAGAGGAGGAGAGATGGATCGATAAGAGAGATGGAGTTGGAGGGGGAGAGATGTAGGAAATTAGAAATATATAGAGAGAGAAGGAGCGAAAAGGGAGAGATAGAGAGAGAGTGTGTACATTTGGGGTTGAGATAAAGAGACAAATAAGGAGAGAGGGAGGGATATAGTAACATAGTTGGTGGGTGAAGAGAGAGAGCGAAGGAGAGAGAGATGGGAGAGAAAGGGAAAGAGAGGAAGGAAGAGAGAGGATGTGAGAGAGTGGAGAGAGGGAGGGAAAGATAGATGGACTTGGAGGGGGAGGAGGAGAGAGGTAAGAAGAAAGAAATACAGAGAGAAAGGTGGAGAGAGAGAGTGAGTGAGTGATAAGGAAGATGGAGAGAGAGGGGGAAGATAGAGATATAGATGGAAGGTGAAGAGAGGGAAGAAGAGAGAGATGGGGAGAGGAGGGGATTGACAAAGATATTGATATATATGGATTGCGAGAGTGTGTGTGTTTAGGGGAGTGAGAAAGAGAGACAGAAAAGAAGACATCGAGGGGGATATCGATATGGATGGAGGGTGGAGAGAGGGAAGAATATTTCTCACACTATATGGACTGATATAAGTGGAGATGGTGATTTATAATCCTATTTGATTATTTGCACTATATGCATCGATTTTAGTGTAGATATTTATTTCTAATGATATTTGATTACTTGCGCTAGATGCATTGATTTCAGTGAAGGTGGTGATTTCTAATACAATTTGATTGCTTGCATTGAATTTTTTGATTTCAATTTAGATGTCGATTTATAATTATATTTGATTACTTGCACTAGATGAATTGGTTTCAATGTAGATGATTTCTAATCCTATTTGATTGTTTGTACTAAATGCATTGATTTCAGTGTAGATGGCGATTTCTAATCCTATTTGATTTATTTGAGTAAATGCATTGATTTAAGTGTAGATGTTGGTTTCTAGAGAGAGAGAGAGAGAGAGAGAGAGAGAGATAGTGATAAGGAAGATGGAGAGAGAGGGAGAGAGGACAAAATAAGGAAAGAGAGATATTAATGGGGGAGAGGGAGAGAACGGGAAGATAGAGATATAGATGGAAGGTGAAGAGAGGGAAGAAGAGAGAGATGGGGAGAGGGGGTGATTGAAAAAGAGATTGATATATATGGAGTACGAGAGCGCGTGTGTTTAGGGGGGTGAGATAGAGAGACAAAAAAGAATAAATGTAGGGGGGTATAGATATGGATGGAGGGTGGAGAGAGGGAGGAATATTTCTCGCACTAGATGGATTGATATAAGTGGAGATGGTGATTTCTAATCCGATTCGATTATTTGCACTAGATGCATCGATTTTAGTGTAGATATTTATTTCTAATGATATCTGATTACTTGCACTAGGTGCATTGATTTCAGTGTAGGTGGTGATTTCTAATACAATTTGATTGCTTGCACTGAATGTGTTGATTTCAATTTAGATGTCGATTTATAATTATATTTGATTACTTGCACTAAATGACTTAATTTCAATGTAGATGATTTCTAATCCTATTTGATTGTTTGCACTAAATGCATTGATTTCAGTGTAGATGACGATTTCTAATCCTATTTGATTTCTTTGAGTAAATGCATTTATTTCAGTGTAGATGTTGGTTCCTAGAGAGAGAGAGAGTGAGTGATAAGGAAGATGGAGAGAGAGAGAGAGGAAAAAAGGAGGAAAGAGAGATATTAGCGGGGGAGAGGGAGAGAATGGGAAGAGAGGGAAGAAGAGAGAGATGGGGAGAGAGGGTGATTGACAAAGAGAATGATATATATGGAGTGCGAAAGCGTGTGTGTTTAGGGGGTGAGATAGAGACAAAAAAAAGATATGGATGGGGATTTAGATATGGATGGAGGGTGGAGGGAGGGAAGAATATTTCTTGCACTAGATGGATTGATTTAAGTGGAGATGGTGATTTATAATCCTATTTGATTATTTGCACTAGATGCATCGATTTTAGTGTAGATATTTATTTCTAATGATATAAGTTTACTTGCACTAGATGCATTGATTTCAGTGTAAGTGATGATTCCTAATACTATTTGATTGCTTGCACTGGATGTGTTGATTTCAATTTAGACGTCGATTTATAATTATATTTGATTGCTTGCACTAGACGCATTGATTTCAATGTAGATTATTCCTAATACTATCTAATTGTTTGCACTAAATGCATTGATTTTAGTGTAGATGGTGATTTATAATCCTATTTGATTGCTTTGAGTAAATGCATTGATTTCAGTGTAGATGTTGGTTTCTAATCTTATTTGATCGATTGCATTTGGTGCATTGATTTCAATGTAGAAGTTATTTTCTAATCTTATTTGATTGCTTGCATTAAATGCATTGATTTCAATGTATACGTTGATTTATGATTTGATGTAATTGGATATATGACGGTACATTAATATTAAAGTGATTGGATTAACAATATGCATTGATTTTAGTGTAAGCACAAAAATTTATTAACAATGTAGATTGATTTTTGTGTTATAGTAATTTAAGCTATTAATATTGGAGAGCAAGAGAGACAAGGTATCATGTTTACTACAACAGATCGAGCTAAAGATTTAAATAGTCTACGATTTAAATTTTATTTTTCATAAAATCGATATGAAAAGATAACAAAACTAACAAGGGAGGAAATAAGAATAGTAGAAGAAAATAGTTTGAGATTGATTGTAACATGAGTACATTCTTATTATTCACATTTTCTATCTTCCAACACTATTATTGTCTCTTTGCATTTAAAAAAAATATTTCATCATTTTTCATCACTATAGTTATTAACAATAATTATCATCTCAAGGAAGTGAGGTAACTAAGAAAATTTAAAATTAAAATGACCAAGTTAATCTCTAAAATATTTAGCATATTTAAAATGATTATATTAATACTTGATATATTTACATATTACTGATAAAATTAATCATATCTTTGATAGATTTTCCTTGGCAACACGCGACTGAAACCATCCTAGATCCATCTTACATCTCAAAAATATACAAAAATTTTAATAATCTGAAAAATGTGACGTTGATGCCTCCGAATGGAAAAAACCTAGAGCCATCTAACTATGGATCTATCATGCGCTGAGAGGGATCAAATCTCTCGAGGTGCAAACTTTTCCTCAAGTTTTGCACTCAAAAAATAGGTTTGCACCTTGAGAGATTTGATCCCTCTCGGTGCATGATAGATCCAGAGTTAGATGGATCTAGGCTGGTATGTTTCAAGTTAAACCCTGACTTCCTTAGAGTGTTCTTTCGCGACCTCTGCCTTTTGTCAAGGAATCTAAAATTTCATTTTTCAGTCCTAGGTAGATTTCCTCCTAGAAGGGTTTTCTTTACATGTATATTTAAAATATTGATGTTTCTTCCACTATAACACGGAAAAGGAGTGAATATTTATATCTATATTATTTTAGGTGACACTCTAGTTACCACAATGTTTTCCAAAATGTTCTTACAAGATGTTTGTGTAATTTCAAGGCCTTAGACAATGGGGGGTTTGTTCTTGTATATACGAGTTTAGTCTACAACCGCATTAGTCTAAAAACAAGCAAAAAATTTCTTATTCACGCCTCACCTCTTACGCGCATATCTGGTACCCAACTGAGAAGTTTCGAATGCCATATTTGGCTTCAGCTTCATGGCTAACCCCATATAATTTTTCATAGTTAGGGTGCAAAATAGAGCCCTTTAAACGTAATATTTTTCCAATGATATTACGTTTATTATCCTTGAATGTTTTATTGAAAAATATTCGGCCAAGAGATTAGGCATTTAAAACGAGCATGTGCATTAGTTTTTAGTTAAGGAGTTTTTTTTCCCATTTTTTGTATACGAACTTTTCATACCCATAAGATATGGTTTAGGTTGAGAGGTATAGGCCTAGAGATGTAGTTTCATTCTCTACTTACAAAACACAATTTAATGGTTGAAATTGTAGGCTAGATATGTAGTTTCGTTCTCTAATTAAAAAATACAATTTAATTGTGTTCCGCAATCAAATGTTAAAAGATGCTATTTCTTAGCGTACAAAAAATTCAATTGTGAACGGAGAAGTAATGATTTGTTTTAACATAATAAAAAATTATTCGATATTTTTTTGGTTGTCATTTATATTAGAGAAAAAATTGTTGATGTTTTTCGAACCAATAAGTGTGATTCATCTCCACGAGCGAGAGATGAGAGATTAGATGGAGTCATTAAGATTATGTAAAGATGTACAAAGGCCAATAAGCTTATATAGATGTACAAAAGGCCAAGTAGTTGTTTTTTGTCATTACACTAGACAAAAATATGTTGATGCTTTTTGAATCAAGAAGTGTGATTCATCTTCACAACAAGATGAGAGATCAAATCCGGTCATTAAACATATAGATACCAAAGGCCCACTAGTTGTTGGAAAAAACATCTAATTTAACTAGGACGGAAAATTTTAGCATGAAATTATCCAAAATCTCAAAGGCTAACAAATAATTAGAGACCCCACTCAAGGCTCCCAAATAATTAGAGACCCCATGTTAATTCGAAGGGCCAGAAAGCTACAAAAATATTGGAAAACCATCAACACATTATGGGGTAATGGGTTGGGAGCTGGGGGATTTCTAGAACAAAAAAGCTAAGAAATTGTTAGCTACAATTGTCATTGGTAAGTAATACTAATTGTTAATTACTAAATATTTAACTTAGATTCTAAATAAATTAAAGCAAAATGCTATTGTTCCACTTATGAAGGACTATATTGAATAATGTCTTAAAATGTGTTGAATGAGACTTTTAATCATGAGTAACCGCCTAAAATATACATTAACAAACATATGAATCGATAAATAGTCAAATGTTTGATCTTAATAAGTGGAATTATTTTCATTTGTCATTTTTTTTAAATTTGCCAGGTATTTTGATGAAATTTATTTATTCCTTCTCATCCCAATCTTAGATCATCCAACTATGTTAATAATGTATTATATTAATAAATATGATCCCCAAATATTTATTTTTTCTTGTTTTCTAAACTATGTTTATTATCTTGTTGTTAATTGATGGGAGCCCCATCATGGTACCTTACGGATCGGTGCGTTGAGAGTTTTATTTTATTATTAGAATTTTTGTAAGTCTTTTTGGAATCTTCTTTATTTCGGTGTAGAATTTAACTCTAATATTATTTTTTACTCTTTTAAAGGAGTTACTTTTTTACAATGAATCTCATGAATGTTTGTCCATATTTTTATGAGATTGAATGAATGAGAAATTGTTTAATATCTTTGTAAAATATTTGAGCCATTTTCTATATTTAGTTGTTAGGATTTTTCTTGAAATGTGTTTTCCATATGAATGGTAGCCCAGATTGTAATAAGAATGAATCATTTGTTGAGATTGCGTATATTAATTTGACTCACAAATCTCATGGATAATGCCAATAGTGAAGTTTGTTCCAAATGCGAGAGGCATCGAATCTGAAGATAAAGATAACAATCCTATTTTCTTATGATAGGATGGAGATTGAATTTAATATTCGATTTTTCGATACACATCTATAAATTGTAAAGGCCACGCAGAGCACAACATATGAGGGATGAGAGAGAATTGTAGATGTGAAAATATGTTGTTGTAATCTCCTGTTGAATAATAAGAAAAGTCGATAGCTATGTTTGGTGGATGTCTCCCAGTTGGGCGGGTGACACGTTAAATTTATTGTCTCTGTTTTATTCTCGTCGATGTGTGAATTTATTTAATTTCTATTGTACATAATCTAAAAATTGGTATTAGAGCATGTTGTGCCTTGCGAGCTGAGGTTGGACACGTGAGATCATTTCCTTGTTGGTGCAAAGTTGTGTGGCCGAGGAGCATTATGAGATGTTGAAAACTTTGTGTATGCATGGGAGGCTTCATATGCGACGTGGAGCATTGAAAACTTCGTTGCGTGTGTGTGGTGGCTTCCGGCGTTGAGAATTTATGGACGGTACGGTGCCTCTCCATCACGAGCCGGATAAGAAGTTAATGAGAAAAATTAGAGAGGCAACGACGATTCACATTTTCCTCTATTCAACGCACACGCCACGGCGGTGAACTTCGCAATTTTTACATGTCTTACGCTTGCATTCACGGATTTTTGTTTCTTGTGATAATCGTCCTCTCGGTGTAATTTAAGTTGCATACGGTTAACAATGTGTGAGATAAGAGGTGGTTTTGATAAACATCACATAAGAAATGACATGTGTTTAAGTCACGGAATCGATGTATGGTGGGATGTCTGGTAGAAGCAACTAAGTCAAAGATTTTCGGATTTGCGTGCGTACGGTTCCATATGATTTGTTTGTGATTTGGATCACCAGGACCCTTTGCGCGTGAGCTACGGAATCATTTTTCATGTTTATGGTCTCAGGATGGAATGGGAGTCACCTTTACATAGCTACTATGTGAAGGTGAAGAATTGTTTGTAAGTGAAAGAGGAGGAAAAATCACGATTTATAGCACATTTATGTTATCCTCAAGTTTTGTTGAAAAATTGTTATACGATGTTAATAATAGTGCTATGTGAAACTTTGTCTTTGGTGAAAAGTTAGATTTGATGTATGGCAAAAACTCAAGTGCTTAAATTTGAGATAGAGAAGTTTAATGGAAGAATAACATAAAAATGCGGGAAGTGGATGCCAGTTTACTGGAAATGCAACAAGGATTGGAAAAAGTGCCAGGAAAATCGAGCAACCTTTCGCCATAACGGATGACGAATGCGGTGACATACGATGACAGTCTTGTTGGGAAAATCCAAACGACCTTTTGCAATATAGGATGAAAAATGAAGTGACATCGATGACGAACGGTGAAGACGCCCGCGATTTTGTTTGGCGGATGATGTTTATCTAACATCATGTCGGAGAAAACGGTCACTGAACTGGAAAAAGCTAGAAAAAATTGTACATGACTAAATCCTTAACAAACATGATTCTGCAAAAAAAGGCAGGTTGTACGGCTTGCACATGAAGGTACAACAATATTGGTCATTTGAATAGCACACAATACTCTTGGTGCGGTTAGATAGCATAGGGAGTAAAATTTGATTCGAATAAATATGTAACTTTATTATGTTCTGCCAAGTCATGGTATCATTTTGTTACTTCATAAATCTTAGTTAATGGAAAACCCTTGAATTTGATGATGTTGTTAGACTATGCTATCGAAGAAACGAGAAAAAGGTAAAATTTAGAAACCTCTACATTTAGAAGCAATGATGGTTAGAGGTCGATCTAAAGAAAACGTTTCAATAAGCTAAAGCAACTCTCGGTCAAGAAGTATAAAGGGAAGAAAGTATGCTAAAATGCGGTTCAACGGCAAATGAGACATTGAAAAAATTTATTTGGAAGAGATAAAAAATATCCAAGGAGACTCCTCGACAAAAAGCAAGTGGCGAACACAATAGATACGGTTTGACATCGGTTCGGTATAGTGATGAATTTTTATCAATTAATTTTTAAAAATCATAATTAACATTGGGCATTGGATTCTAGTGCATCCAATCACATGCTTTGCATTCATAAAAAGTAGTTTAAATATTATAAAGGATTGTCCTGATGGAGTAGTTTGTAAAAATTATTTTCTCATATAAATATTTATTAAGTGGGAGCATCAATATTAAATGGTGATGGGACAATTAAAATCTTAAGCGATGTAATACATGTGCCTCAACTACGAGAAAAAATCTTATTTCTCTAGGAGGTGTTAGACAAATGGATATAAAACTGTATTCGATGTGGAGTAATTAAAATTTACAAAAGGAATATTATTAGTAATGAAAATAAAAAAGAAGGTTGGAAATATTTTTTCGATTAGAAGGAAGAACAAGTGAGATCATGTTGTTGTATACGAAAATAGCAGTGATTATATTCGACTATGGCATCAACGGTTGTAGACATATGAGCGAAGGACTAAATATGATCACAGTCATATGTTACTTCCTAGTTTAAAGTCTTTTGAAGTTGGGTTACGCAAACATTGTATATATGGGAAACAAAGCCGGCATAAATTTAAAAACTGAAAATACTAGTAAAGATCATCGAGTTATATCCATTCGATGTTTGGGGTCCATCTCCTTCAACTTCTTTCATAAGGAGGACAATCATATTTGTATATTTTATAGATGATTTCTCTAAGAAAATTATTGGTCTACATATTAAAAGTATGATGTATTCACGAGTTTCAAAGTGATTTAGAACGTGGTAAGAAAAATATCATAGAGAGCCATTAAATGTTTAAAATGACAATGGTGGTGAGTTTACTTCAAAGGAATTTGATAATTAGTGCAAGGAAGTTTGGTTCAAAAAGACATATAACTACTATATATATATAAATAAAAAATGGAGTTGTTGAACGCATGAAACAGAAGACTCTTTTAGAAAAATAATGCTAAGTAACGCCAATTTTAGGAAGGAATTATGGATAGAAGCAATATCTGCACTTATTTGATAAAACAGGAAACCATATGTTGCAATAGGATGAAAAAATTCCTCCAAAGTGTGGAAGGGTCATCTAGCCTTGATTATTCTAAGCAAAAGTTTTTGGTTGTGATACATATGCTCTAATTCCAAAACATCGACGTTCTAAATTATATCTAAATCAGATATATATATGTTGGATATGGTGATGGGATTAAGGGATATAGGTTGTGGGATCCTACTACTCACCACGAATCATCATTATCATAGATGTTAAATTCAATGAATCTTCATAAATAATCCAAATGTAGATAAACAAGTGGGGAAACGGGAAAATGTACTTAAGTTTTCAGCATATTGGTGCAAACCAATTCAAATAATGAAGATAGTATAGATGAGCAAGTTTGGATAGATCATGAAGAAGTTCCTATAGATAATCGGCAAATTGTTGGAAAGACAGTATCTTTAAGAAGGTCCACGAAATTATATATCCTCTAAAAGGTATGATGATTATGTTACTTGATTTCTTTAGTTAATGATGATGAACCTTTATGCTATCGAGAAACTATAGAAGGTTCTAATAGTGATAAGTGAAGAAGCTGAAGGATGAGATGAAGGCATTATCTGAGAATGCCACATGGAGGACTACACCATTAGAACTTCCCAATGAAGAAAAAATTGTAGGATGTAAATGGGTTTACAAATTGAAAAAAGGGTGTTGATGATAAAGAAGATAGGTACTAAACGAAATTTGGTTGCAAAATGTTTTTCTGAGAAGCGAATTGACTTTCATGAGATATTTTCTGGAATTGTTAAAATTGTTCAATTCGAATTGTGTTAGCATTGAGGTTGCTTTATTTGATTTAGAAATACAAAAACTAGATGTTAGGGGCGCATTCTTACATGGAGATTTAGATGAAGGTTCTATGGAACAACTTGAAGGGTTTGTTCAAAATCACAACAATAAATTTTTCTGTAGACTCAAGAAATTATTGTATGGTTTGGAAACGATCATGTGACAATGGTACAAGAAAATTTGATTCTTTCATGACAGGCAAAATTGTAAGAAGTAAATATGATCATTGTGTTTACTTTAAGAATTAGGTAATGAAATATTCATTATCTTGGTATTATATGTTGACGATATGATTTTATGAGCAAAAGCATAAGTGGAGGATCAACAAGTTAAAGGCTCGGATGGCTAGGACATTTGATTGAAAGATCTAGGGCTTGACGAAGATAGATTGAATTACGGGCATGAAGATTTTCGAATAGGAGTAATGGTAGCTTTTTTGTTATCACAACAAAGTATGTTGACAAAACACTCTTAAGGTTTGGTATGAACAATGTGAAGCTAGTTTCAATCCTTTATTTACATTTTTAAGATTTCTTCAAATTTTATGTCCCTATATTACCAAATTAAGAAAATGAATATGTCTTGAATACCATATGCGGTAATGTAGTAGGAAGTTTATGTATGCAATGGTTGTATACGACCTTATATTTCACATGGAGTTGATTTGTCGGTAGGTATATGGAAAATCTGGGAAAGAACGGTGGGCGGCGGTGAAATGGGTGTGATGTTGAGAGGCACATAAGTGATTATTTTATTACTTATAATAGTAGTGAATTTGTTTGCGGATATGTTGATTCGATTTTGCGGGTAATTTGGATAAAGGAGAGGTCAAATTCGGGATATGTCTTTGCCTATCGAGGTGGAGCTGTGGGGCGGATGCCATGCAAAACATTGTTGCTTTATCCTACGACGAGGAATACATAGGCGCTTCCACCGCCTTGAAATAAACGGGTTTGGTTGAAAGGTTTGTTTGGTGAGTTTGGTAGGTTGCAAGACAACATAGTTATTTTTGTGATAGTTAAAGTAGAAATTCATTTGGCTAAACGTATCCTATACTTCGTAAATCAAAGCATATACACTCAAAAGTACCATTTTAATAAAGACGGGTTATCATTGAATGGGGAGTCTCTCTTGAAAAAGTGCATACGAAAGGAAAATTGTGCGGAGACATGTTCACGAAACTGGTTTTATTAGAGAAGCTACGATGAATTGTCTAGCTTTATAGCAGCCTAGAAAAATATGAATATAATAAAGAAAACAAGGTATCGAGTTAATTATTGTCAAAGGTAGAGATTGTTGAGATTGTGTATATTAATTTTTTGGATACAAATCTCATGGATAATACATCAATAGGATTTGTTCCAAATACGAAGGCATCAAATCTGAAGATGAATATAATCCTATTTTCTTGTTATAGGATGGAATTGAATTTAATATTCAATTTTTCTTCTACATCTATAAGTTGGCAAAAGCCCATGAAGAGCTACAAAAACATATGAGGGATGAGAAGAGGAAGTGTTGATGTGAAAATCATTGTAGTAATCTCTTGTTGAATAATAAGAAAAGTGATACCTCTGTTTTGGTGGATAACAAAAGCGATTGATTTGGGTGAACCACGTTAAGTCGTATCTTTCTATTTTACTTTTATACGTATGTGAATTTATTTAATTTATAACGTGCATACTTTAACATCATACTTCAATCACAATTATTTTTATTATTTATTCTTTCTTTTAAAAATCACATGTGTACATAAGTGAATTTTTTAATGAATATGAATTATAGTTACTTAGTTAATTAGAAAATATAAGTAAAAAGTAGGAGTACCATACTATAAAACAATATATCTAGCTTCAATAAGTGAAAGCGATACCGAGATCAGTAATGTTCTCTGACCACTCATCAACAATAACCACTTGACTGAGTTATGATTGTTTTCAAAACAATCAAAGTGTACCTACAAATTTATCTGTATGATTTTTTCGCTAAATTGAAGATGATAAGAGGATAAATAAAAGACAATGAGTACCTAAATAAGGAAACAATTTTACTCCAAAGTTTCCAACAAAAATTAGATCTCTTCCACTTACAATGACCAGTCTAAAGTTACCACTTGACCGTATGATTGTTTTTACCAAACAAATGAAGATGTACCTTATACAAAAATTTAACCACAATATGATTTTTCCACTAAATTGAGGATGATAAGAGGGTAAATAAGCCAATTAATTACCTAAATAAAAAACATTTACTCAAAAAATTTACAATAAAAATTAGATCTCTTCAACTTACAATAATCTTAGTAATTTCATATATAATACGTGAATGTTACAACTAGTGTAATTGTTTCAAAGAATAAGAAAGATATATTAACATACTTTTTTCGGTTTAACCACCATCACTGATGACATAAGATATGTAATAAAATCAACCTTTCTATTATTAACATGGTATAACTAACTATTATAAAAAAGATCTAAAATCCCAATTCCACTTCCTTATTCTAATGGAAAGTTACACTAAACCATAAAATTTGAAAAATTTAGGCTTCATATACTTACTTCATCCTTTGCAAGTTTGTTTGGAACGTTCAATTCCCACTTTATAATAACGAAATTTGCAATAGCAATTCATACATAAATATAGTGTTATTAATTTATTAAATTTGGAATTCTAAAGACCTTCCAATTTGAGCACCTTTTTTTTATCATTTATTTATTAAAATTTATATATATATTTTTAAATAATATTTAATTAAGTAGTGAACGATTAAGATCCATTAAATAATTTATGTCAATTAACTTTAGAATTTCATTTTTATTATTAAATAAAAACAACATATATCTATTCTTGTTATATTATTAATCATAAACATAATATACTTATCAATATTTTATCTCAATTAACTTTAAATATAATTTTATTATTAAATAAAAATAACATATATCTATTTTATTATATTATTAAACAAACCATAATATACTTATCAATATTAACTAGTTAAACTAGTGAAATGACATTTTATTATTTGTTTAAGGATAAAGATTAGAACAATTAATATTTTTTATGGAAAAGCTATTTCATTTAATTATGAATAATAAAAATATTTATGGAAAGTAATTCCATTTTAAAAAAAAGTAAAGGTTTATGGTAAATGTTTTCCAAGAGCGAAAAGTGGTTGGGGATAGTTTAGACAATTCTCTTGCTATGGGGATAGGAGCTCATCCCGGTGAGGAATGAGGTCCTAATTGCATGGGCTAAGGAAGGAGTGAAGATTCTCTGGTAGGTAGAGACCGATTGGTGGTATCACTTAACTGAGTTCTGAAGTTTTATGTATGATTGAACTTTGAGTCCTCAGAGTCTGTGAAGAAAATCTGTTATTAAACTTGTACCTCTTCAAGGGTGGAGCAGGTGGCAAGGGATGACATCAGTACCTTTCTTGAGTAGGTGAACTGCTGATACGAACATTTTCCGGATAAGTGATTGTTCGTTTTAATAGATTAGACGAGAAAGAATTGTTGTCCTAAGTTATTGTACACGAGTTTTCGATAGTTAATCTAGGGAAAAATTTATCACATTATCTTTTGTTAGAAACTTTTATTTTTATTAAAAATGATAAATTTATGAAATACTAAATAATTTCGCACACTCTCGCAAGATTCACCCTTAGTTACCTCTATAGGTTCTATGGTTTAATATTATAAATATTTCATTATCGGTGGCTAAGAAAATGTTGTAGATAAATATTAGAAGTAACCTAGCTAACTGTATTATTTCTAGCTGTGCAATTTTTTTATGGTAGAAGATTATTTAATTTGACAAGATGCATGTATCATGAAATATTACCAAGAAAAGTAATAATAAAATAAAAATAAATATAGAAAGATTGTTTTGTGCAAAAGAAAGAATTCAACTCGAACAATACTCTCTTTTAAACTAAGTCAGGAATAGTGTTGAACATTGGGTACATAAACTCCAAGCCTAGTGCTCATCGCTATCCCAGTTTATGCTGTAGGGACCGAGTTGTTCGATGGTCTGGACACCCAAATATAAAATATAAATTCCTTACAGTAAAGATAAAGTAAAAATATTCATATTTCGATTAACAACAAAAATAGTAATAGAACTCTTTAATTATAACCCTCGACCGAGAGCAAAATTTTAATGTAATAAGCAAAAATATGTTTACATATTGAAGAAAATTCATGACCAGAACCATGTGTTTGGTTAATATATATAAAGAACTGGAACGATAGTATCCAGCTATCTTGAAAACTAACTTTCAACTGTAAAAATATATATGTATATATGTATTATGCAACAAAAAGAAAATTCATAAAACCTAGAATGATGAAGTTCTGGAATTGGCAATAGTAAATGAATATAAAATTGTCTATTAAGAAAATAGATCGATTTAACATCTAAGGTCTTCACAAAGGTAAAAAAATTAATATTTTATCATCACAGTTATTTAGAAAAACATGCTTGACAGACTGACAAACTAAATTTGGAAAGACTTCCTTCATGTGAAAGGCTAAATACATAAAGAAAGATTTCAACTGCCACGATGCAGAACCTAAAGAGAATATTTGGAAAGACTTTGTTCAAGCTAGCTCAAAACTGGGAAGAAAGGCTTTGGAGTAGCAAAAAAATGACACAATGCAGAAAGTCCACCATTCTATTGAAAAGTCACACCACAAGCTTGAAAACCCTAATAATCTGTATAGTAATTTAAAGAATTCAATGAAATTACATTTTGAAGAAGACATTAGAGATATTTTTTAAAAACTCATATACCTATACATCATGGTTATAAAACCATTCAGAAAGAAGTTTAGATTAACAAAACATGTTAAGTTACAATTCATTGATAGTAACACACGAAAAAAGTCCAGTAAAGCAAACCAAGAACAAGCACAATCAATTCAGTGTTTTACCTGGTCTGTGGAGAGAAGCTTTCACAAATGGGCAAGCGCCTTGGTTCAAACAGAAACAAGAAATCACACAGAGTGCAGATAGAAAATGGAAGATGTGGTGCCGAGGAATTTACCCCTCTTCTGCAAACGATGAACAGGTTCACCATTGAAGGTCACCCACTGCTACAAAGCATTTTCAATGCATAGCCGAAGCACAAACCCTCATTAACATGACTGTGAAGCATGCTGTTCTGCAAAAAATAGTGGGACAAATAGAAAGTGAAAGTCTGAGACAAATGAAAGGCCAAATACGGTTTGGCGAGGATACAAACAAGATTTTCCCTTACAGGAAGAATCAAGACTGTAGATCTCAAGAAGACGGACGAGTGGGGATGAGGTGGAGTGGCGTTTGAATCCTGCACCAGATTTTTCCAATCGCCATCTTTTTCAAAATAAGTAGACAATAAAACCAAACACATTGAATTTTGCAATACAAACCAGCTCTTGGCCAGTAAACTTCAGTCCACAATACTCCTTACTTAAATGCAGAGATATGACATACGATCATGATATTAGAATCATAAATTCCAAGGTAAGAAGGAGGGTTGAGTTTCTGAACACAGAAATATTTATCGTTAATATACTATATGATTACCAAAAAAAATACCGTTGAGTTTTTGTATTCCAAAAACATATAACAGAGGAATGACCGTGGAAACGACAGCAGGCCACCCTCCGGAACAATTAATAACCATTATGAAGAATGGCCATACCGATCAATGGTAGGTGATCACTTGCATTGGAATGATTATCTAGCGATCACCGCGAGGTTGATGCATCGGCGTGAGAAACGGAAGTTTTGCTTAAAGGTGAATTCCACCGCCCTCCTCACCCAAACGCTCCTTGCAAAGATGTTGCATGCAAATGTGGGAAGACGAGAGGTGCGCAACTCGTGTCATCTTCTGCTCTTGCGGTATGTATCGGTCTTCCGTATTCTCATTTTCATGATATATAACTTGTAATAGGACCCGGCTTGAGCAATGTCGGTCGTAGGGATTGCTCTCGTTCCTCTGGTCGTTTATCCTGGCTCTTTGTTCACCTAATTTTGGGACCCCATGTTTATCATTCATTCTCGACCTCTTCAATGCTATAAACACGATAATCAAAGTTTATGGGAAGATTGGTATGAGATAAGCATATGCTCTAATGATTTTGCAGAATTTGGGATGCTGGTTGGGTTAGAATCTTACCTCCCGGATACGGTAAATAGGTGCTGGCCATTCTTCAACCGAGTTAAGCTGGCTTTCTTACTTCAACGATTAGGCTGTAGCACTCAAAGCGGAATCAAGCTGCGATTTGAAGCCTTGTCATACGCACAACCTTGTTTTTCTCCTCGGTTCTTTGCATCCGTCTTAAAGAGATCACCAAGCACCGCAGCTTCATTGTTTAGCTTGCTCTCTATTTAGGGTTTTGAAATGCATGTAACCATTTTTTATGGTGGATGATGACCCGATTCACTATGACCCGGTTCGGTGTGGCTCTTAGAGTAGCATTGATAAGTCAAAGTCTAACCCTTTGTATGAGTTCTTGCTTGTGAATCTAGGATTTGCTCCCGATCGACTTCTATAAATAGAATTTATGAAGGAAATCAAATCAGTTGGTCATGCGTACTATTACTACTTGTATATATGATCTACGAATAGGAACAATCTCATCATGAGGAAACGCGCTTACGCTGCGAAACAACCAAGGGCAAGCGAAGAAGATTCGGCGAACATGTGTGCCAAAACGTGGAAGAAAAACTAACCGAGAACGCAAGGACCTTGTAGTGCTTACATTGGGAAATTCCTCTCCCGGCCGTAATCAAATTCGTGGATGGGGAAAGAAGATCTTCGACGGACCACGAAGACAATGGCGAAAGTGAAATTCTAGATTTCATTCGGGACCACAGAAGCTTACACGAGGTCATCTTACCTTACTTAACCAAACCATTCATACATATTGGTTAATGAAATGTCTTTGGCAAAAGCAATACAAAGTGTTCGGCACCTTGACTCAAAACGGGACATCCAAAAACGGAGAGCGCATTTCAAAGATCTATTGGAGAATATTGAAAACGGTACAACATATTAAAATTACACAATATCAAACAACCGACTACATTAGAGAATGGATGACGGGATAGAACGCATGGAGAAGCTTCCTCCGGATACGACAGAGTCGACATGCACGGGTCTCATGCGAAGGACTGACTCCGGTTCCTCCTCGGATAGCTAGATTTTATAGTATTTTTCTTTATGGTGAAATTATGTGAACTTATTCTACGTTATATGCTTGAACATAATGCAATAGTAGGACGGAGATAGCTAATGCGACATATGAAGGAAGAGACGATTTCAATTTTGGCATGCTTTCAATGCCCTCGGATGGCCAACACCCACAGTTCCCTACGGGCGGAGTTGAGGTCACGTAAGAATTTTACATATTGTAACACGACCTTCAATTATAAATAGAAAATAGAAAGAGATTTCCCACCTAATTACGTTTATGAGTTGAGACATTTAAATGTACTAATTAATATACTTATATAACAATAATAGTTATGGCAAGAAATTTTATTTATGATTTTAATTTCTAACATGGTAAGATTATTATTAATAATGGGTAGACATATATATAGTTACAATTATAAAGAAATATAAAATTATTAAATTGAATATATTATAGTATATTATAAATATAAATCAATTTGATGGTATACTTTACTTTTTTAATTTTTATTACCCAAAATAAGATGATAGTGTGCATGCATAACATAGTTACCAAATTGCAATATTCGAGATTTGATTGTAAGTCCAATGCAGAGCAAATTAGATAATTTACATATTTAAAGTATTATTTTTTTTCAAAATTTAAGAATAAATAAAATGAACTAAGGTTATATTTAAAACATTAAAAGAAATTTCATTAGAATTTTTTTCCCATGTTCAATGTTAATTTTTTTGTTTATTTAAGATGCTTTAAAAAATACTAAAAGGAAAAATTATCAAATTTATTTGTAGTACATATTAGAAAACACATGTAAGTAAAATATAATAATATAAATAACGAAAATTCAGAACTAGACTCTAATGCCAAAAAAGAAAGATATTAAATATTATATTAATTATAAGTTTAAGTTGGTGTCACTACACACCCAGAAATTTATTTGTCAATGTACCAATAAATGTGTGTATATTCATTATGATGAACCACAAAAAATGAACTCGGAAATAAAATTTCACAACAATAATCTTCATTTTACAGCAGATTGCAATATCAACATTGTAAAAACTATTATTCAAAAAATGATAAAAATAAAAAATATGTTTCAACATTTCTACAATTTTTAAATATAAAACTTGCTCCTCTTATTTACAATGTTTTGTATGAAATTTACTGTTTTTTAAATATTATCTTTTTTCTGTACCATGTTATAATAAGAAAATTGCTAATTTTTAAATGCTAATTTTTAATATAAAATATTGCTAATTTTTAAATACTTTTCTTTTAATATAAAAAAATTCTCCAAATTGAAACAGTGAACCCTGCAAGACATGAACTCCATGGTGACAGGAGAAAACAAAAAGATAAATTGGGCCACAATGCCCAACCATAACCTGTGGGGAATACATTGCAGAAGTTGTGAAGACGTCCAAAATCAGGAAGAATGGAGATGGGAAAAATCTGACTGCTGTGGCTCATCAACCGGCTAGCAGATGACACCAGATAAACCCAATGAATAGGCTTCTTATCAGTAGGTGTAGGCATAAGTTGAGACAGCTAAAATGTCTCAAAACTCCAGCAAATTCAGATATGGTGTCGAAGCATCACTTATGCTGCAACAATCAAGAAAGATCTCGGGCTAGAGGAGGAGAGACACGAAACAGGTTCAGAGAAACTAGGGTTAGCCTCCTGCTCCTCTTCCCTCTGCTGAAGATTTGATCATTGATCATATATTAAAAATAGTATAAATTCATTTTAATATAAATTCGTTTTAAATTCAAATATAGGTTGAAATAAATCAAATCGTTGGAAGTGCGGTGTTTTCCTCCATTTTTATATTTTAAAAGAGATTTGAGTACTGAAATTTTTAAAACTTCTAATCACATTACAAAAAACATATTTTGAAGTTGATTCATTCGTATATTAAAATGGACATGTTAATAATTGTTGTGATTTTGATTTAATAAAAATAGGGTGGTGTTAAATATTTGATTAGATAAATATTATCATTTTAATAATTATTTGTGATTTTGATTTAATTGGTGTTAAATATTTGATAACTTAAATGGTATGTCCATAGGTTATGTATAGTTCATTTTCAAGTTTGTAAATTTATACATGAATTTATATTAAATAGTATAATTTTTAAGTTGTGAAATTTATAAATGAATTTATATAGAATAATATTTATTTTTTTATTAAGTTTTGAAATTTATACATGAATTTATATAAAATAATATTTTTTTTATAAGTTGTGTTAGTTTGAAGATGATTTCAATTTGATAATCTATTTTTATCTTTATTTTTTTGTTAAAGTTGTGTTGTTTTTAGGCGGAGTCGTCTTCTCTTTTGAAAGACATCTGAGTTTTTCATCGTCAACATATTCAATGTGCGGTGACACTTGTTCCTTCGAGTTTTAACCTCGTGACACAATTCCCTACACCTATTTCCCCAAATACTTGCGAAAAAAAATTAGAAATAATGCCGCCTTTTTCTTCTTCTGCAACTCCACGGCAACGTAGAGCAAACTGCGACGCGGTCCGAGGAAAAAATTAGAAATAATGCCACCTTTTCTTCTTCACCGCAACTCCACCAATGACGCGAGCAAACTCGACGCGGTCAGGAAAAAAAATCAGAAATAATACGCCTTTTCTTCTTCCTGCAACTCCAGAAAAAATCGGGAAATAAACGCCATGCAATTTCTTCTTCATCACAACAACGCGAACACGGATCTTTCTTCTTCTGTCTAACTCCTGACAGCGCGAGCACGGTCGCCCGGGAACACTGATCTTCTCCTCAAAGCGGGTTGACTCCATCGGGGAAGAGCAATTAATGCCCTTTCTTTGTTCATACTTCTTCATCATTTTCTTGCTTCCTCGCTTTCTTGGAATGGTTCTCTTGCATCACCCAGAAGCCTTCCACGGAAATAATTAGGCCGGTCCAAACTACATATTTATTGTACATAACGAAGCCATTCTTTGTGAACTCGTTAACTTGCATCTGCGAGGAGTTTTAGAATAAAATGAAGGAAGAGGTCTCGATACATTTCTGTTTCCTTGTGATTCCGATGACAACGATGATACCATTCTTCATTGCAAGCAGAAAGAATATAGTTAGCTTCTCAATACGCCCGTACAGCGCCTAATTTGTTGCTTTGACATTTGGCCCTGAAAAAATTACCCATTTTCTTCCGGATAGTAATAGGAGAAGTTATGTGCCACCTCGGTCACATAGGATGTTTCCCAAAACATCGTTGACAAATAAAATCTCACAACCAAGTTGGCCTTATCTAGTTTTGGGAGCTCGAGGTTCCATGGATTTGGGTTGGGATTGTGGTTGGGAGGGTTGACTTGCAACATTATTGCTTACACGGTGTCGTATATACGACCTACACAATTCAGCCCATGGGTAAGTTCTAGCTCGAATATTAATGAAAAAACGAGCCTAATCCTTGCACTTCTCACGCGTGATTTGCAAGTTTTCTTCTGCACGTGACATTGAAATGGATTCATTCATTTTTCTTTTAAAATCCTACTTTGTCATGCGCAGTTTCCAGAATATATTTGGTGCAAATTGTTCCAAAATCCATTGCATTTGCATTGGGTTATTGTGAATCAGATTCATTAGTCGCTTTTGTTTAACTTCTATTTTGTTTATTAAATATTGCCTCATACAATCATTATCATCACTATAGACCGAATTGTACAAACGTCGGCGGGTAACCATATAGCCTACGGGGTGTAACATGAGAATGTGGGTAACCATATAGCCTACGGGTGCAACATGCTATCTCGTTTTCAACATGTATTATTAACAACCTATGCATGGTATGTCACCTTAAAAACCCTTGAATAGTAGAGTTTTATTTTGAAAACATTTGAAACTATGCATGGTTCTACTCCGGAAGTAATTTTGTGCTTCATTAATGCCTAAAATCGTGTGCATGTAATATCAATTCGGACATCATGCCTTGTTCATAGAATGGTAAGTGTGTGCATAATTAGTTGACATAATAGGGTACATGCAGGCGGGTCATAAGGTATATCTTAGTGTTTTGTTCCATGTATGTAAACAACTAATTAAGAAAAAGCGATAACTTATTACTTCGGCCATGATTTCCGGCATGCGGGTATATAGTAGAACCTCATGGAAACAAAATGGATTCTAATAAATATTTTGCTTCATTCAACCAACTTCGTGTATATATATACACACACACGATAGAACATGTAGAAACCATATATATATATATATATATATATATATATATATATATACATAGACACACACACGGCCTATAATAGGTGGAAACCAATAGTCACACCTTCCTAGCAATCCTCGGGCATGTTAGATCATGGAACGAATGAGTGATGGTTGCATAGTGCTAGAATTAACTCAACAACATTACTAAGATGTGCGGCGTTAACATTTAACTCATTCGGCTACCGAGGATTTCTATTCCACTAAAGTTACCCACAAGGACTCTGGCGGCCTCAACCCGCTTTAAAACATGTCATTTGGGTGTGGTATCTGTGTAAAGAAAAATGAAAGGGGGACTTGACTCGATTGTCTATTGACCTTACACATTAAATCAAGACCGCATTAATTTTTCTATGTTATGATTTACTGTTTCTCTAAACTTGCTTCATTTTCGCCCAATTTTGGTAAGGTTTCTGTTTTAGTATGTAGTTTATCATCATAAAGAAAAAAAGTCATGATATTTAATCCTAGCTCCCAAAGTAAGGCAATAGTGTTAAGCCTAGCTCCCGATGTAACCTATAACCTGCTCTCCAATATCCCGCCATGATCTGCCATAGGAATTGGGGTTTCTTGTCTGAACCTGCTAGAAATGAACTCGTGACAACTAGGCAAATTCCACACTCCCAACGGATATAATATGTGTTTTTTAGATGAAGAATTTGTATATTTGTGAAAAGTTGGAATCATCGAGCATTTAGCAACGAGTTATGACTTTTAACTTGAATTTCGCCGGAAGAAAATGGAAAAATGTAAAATTAATATGCCCTCAAACCGAGAGGAATTTATTCACTTGGTTGGTCTGTTTATGTGTTAGCCTTTGTTTGGATGTGAATCACGAATCTATAATTGGCAATATTGCATCTTTCTTATCATCGAAGGTTTCTTTTTTATCATCTCAAACCCATCGTGCGGAGATTGTGTTGATAAACTAGTTGAATAAATTTTATATAGATTAGGGGTGTATGTAGTTTTCGTGGATTAAACACATGTAAGTTCGGTGATAAAGAATGGAAAAATATATTGAAGGTTAAGAGACGGGACACGAGAAAAAAATAAAAACCTTACCATCATCGGTCTGGTCGATGCCAGGGTTTCTTGTTAGTGTTCGTGGTTAAGCCATTCTCTGTTGGATGTTTGGGGATATTGCTAATTTTGGTTTTTATTTGAATAAATCATGAGTTCCGAGTTTTGAGAAGATGAATTCCGATTCGGTAAATCATATACGTATCAAGCCTTTGCCATGTTTGTAGGCATGTCTTGGAGCCTACATTGGTACACATTCCTACATGTTTTTATTCCAAGAAATAATTTGTAACTACTGCTTGCTCGAGCAAATCCTCAGAGAAAGGTAAATTTGTTGATCTTATCTGAAAGTCATTTGTTTTTAGTACGACGAGTTCTCGTGGAAAAACATGGATTTCTAAGGAGACATGGATTTATTGTGACCTCCTCTTTATTTTTCCATTTAATTATAGATCTAAGTGTTCATTATGGACAAATCTATTAGATAACAATTACAGAAATGCTAATTTATGATTTGCTTACAATTTATTTAATGCATTAATATCTCTTCCAATGCATTAAAATAAATTACAGGTATTACCATTGCAAATCAAAAATTTGGACCTTGCTACCGTGATGGAGCCAATTTTGACCGAGAATGCCATCCTAAAATTGCTAGATGGTTCGACTGAGATGCAACCTCTACTGCAAGTAGTGAACATCGGATCTGTCTATTCATCAAAAACTAGCGCTTCCCGCTACCACATCACTCTCTCTGATGGCACATATCAACACAAGACTTTGCTGCCATTTGCTTATGGCGCACAAGTCGCATCTGAAGACATTCAGATCAGTTCAATAATTTCACTTAGAAAATCAACTTGCACAGTGACCCAAAACTCTACGTAAGATTAGGCTTTCTTTTGAACTTTTCGCTTTACTCTCTTTGCATTATTCCTGAATAAAAACTCAATTTAACATTCATTTTAATTTTAAATAATTTCTTCATCCATTTCAGATCCATTCGCATTCTAGAACTTGAAGTTCTATACCGTAGCAGACCTTTGGTTAAGGACTTGTCATCGCTATTGCATGCACAGGCAAGTGAATCTCATTCAAGTTCTTCATCATCACAAAATATTCTTCCAAATACTTTAACTCCAACAAGCACACCTACAACATCGCTTGTACCATTTACATCACTCAATCCATACCGGAAGTATTGGTCGATTCAAGGTAGAGCATTATCAAAAGCACCCTTGAAAAACTACAACACTACACGTGGGTCAGGAAAAGTTTTCGGCTTTGACCTCATTGGTCGTGACAAAGATGAAATCCATCTTTCTGCATTTGCTGATTTAGCTGAATCTCTGTACAATCTCATTGAAGTTGGGCAACTATATATTGTCTCCAATGGAAAAATAAAGGAAACAAACCCAAACTACAACCATTTAAACAACAAATGGGAGATTTACTTGCTTGCTACATCGACTGTGACACCATGTTTAGAAGATGATCCAAGCTTTCCTTACCAAAGCTTTCATTTCAGGACTATTTCTGAAGTCAAATCCACAAACCCAAATACGCTTGTCGATGTTCTTGGTGTCATTACCTCCACCTCCCCTGCTTCTACAATAAGGAGAAGAGATGGAATTGAAATATTAAAAAAAACTGTAACATTGAAGGAGAAGTCAGGTTTCAGCATTGATTTAACAATATGGGGAGATCAATGTCTCTCTATAGGAAAGGACCTTGTTGGAATCCACTCCTCTGACAACCCACCAATGCTTTGTGTCAAAGGAGGCCGGGTAACTGAATTTAATGGAATCACCATTGGGACAATTTCCACTACCGCTCTTCTTATAAATCCAGACATTGAAGAAACTCAAAAACTCCAATCTTGGTTCCGTGATACAAGATACAACTCTTCGTCTCCTTCATTGAGCAGAAATTATACTATGTCTTCCAAGCGAGCTTTACCACAAAAGACCATTCAGGAAATATGTAGCATGGAAATATTGGAGAAAGCAGTATGGGTTTCGGTTCGTGCCACAATAACTCGTCTACGCATGGAATATTTCTATTTTCTTGCTTGTCAATTGGATTACAATGGGAAAAAATGCATGAAAAAAGTAAGCCACCATTCTAACGATCTCTGGCATTGTACAAAGTGCAACGGCAAATTTTCAGAATGCGACTACCGTTACAAACTGAAAATCGAATTGCATGACCACACTGGCCAGCTTCAAAATGTCACTGTCTTCAATGATGCGGGAAATGAGCTCATGGGGATCACAACTAAAGACTTGTTCCTCCTTTCCATTGAACCAGCTGATCTTCAGAAAATATGTAGTCATATATCAGGGTGTCACTTCTCTCTGTCACTTTCCATTAAAAAAGAATACTACAATGGTGTTGAGCATTTCCAATCTATTCTGCTAAGTTTAGAATAAATTCAATATGATGATGCATGCACAGAAATCCTAAAAGACATTGCCGCACTTACCATTTCACAGCGCTCTGTTGCTCGTCGCCTTTGACCTCAGTTCTTATATGTACACCTTTTTATTTCTCTAGATAGAAAAGAACATCCCTGTATAGTTCCTTTCTCCATACCATTGTAAAATACAACCATGTTGTTGTACTAAATAGTTACTTTTACAATAATATTTCTGAATGACTACAACTATGTATATTTACCCTTTCACATTTCAATAATATAAATACTTATGTTTGGCACTACAAAAAAGGTTTATACCAACATCTATTTCAAAGTGATTTTAAACTCTTTCTAGCACTTATTAATAGTTATTTAGAAATTCCAGCTTTCAACACAATGTCATACATTTCATATGCATTCATACCTCAATTTGTAATTTGTAATTCTCGCACCTCATCCCTAACATAGAATTATTTGTACTTTGTTAGATATGTCATCAAACGATGAAGATGCGGAAAAAAAGGCACGACGTCGCCTTCTTTATGCTCAAAACAAAGAAGCAATAAATGCGCGACGACGACTTCTTTATAAAAAACGAAAAGAGACTCCCTCTTCCCAAAACCTATATAACCCCCCCCTCAATTAAGAACACCGTCGCTTTAGGCAAAAAATAGATAGCCTTTCTCCATTGCATGTTTGCACACTATGCAAAGAATCATATCCAGGCATGAAGACAAAAT
Source organism: Pinus albicaulis (assembly GCA_034641835.2). NCBI lineage: Eukaryota > Viridiplantae > Streptophyta > Pinopsida > Pinales > Pinaceae > Pinus > Pinus albicaulis. Next base: position 7,449 of record JAXQQM020080012.1, on the reverse strand, counting down.
GTTCACATGGTACCCTCTCTTGTTCCCGATGTGCAACCTCAAAAAATTCAAATTGTTTCACTCATGCCAACAACATGGACCCTGGCGAACAACCATATGTCCTTCAGAATTTAACACAAATTGAAGAAATGTTGATTGCACGTGTAAATCCGATTCTACAAGTAACGCATGCTCGTGGTGGTCAATACAAATATAGCAGCCATACAATCAGCTTCCCTCAAGACATTACTGCTATTGCGAAATATCTACCTCGCCTTGTTTCTGAATTAGATGTCCTCATTGTTAGAAGACAAAACCCTTCTCAAACATCTTATGAATTCATTGTTTGTAAATCACGTGTTCTAGCAGCACTAGAATAAAAACTCACTCATGATCCCTACTACAAAGATGTTGAACTCAACCCATCTGCAATTTCCGCTCTACCAGATCAACCTACTGATATTTCTGATCTTGTTCATAATGTAACCACGTCTTCATTTATACCCCAGGAAAACATGGTCGATTCTACTCATGATCTTGATGCCATTCTACCTTCATTAGATATCCAACCTTCTTCATTTGTTCCAATTCTTCCAAACTCCTGTAATGAACTTGATCGCATTCATGCTTACTTGCACTCCACAAATTCGGAATCAACAAATTCAATTGATTGGCCTAAAATATCTGTATTGCCTATCAATGAATACATTACTGAGGGCCTCTTCTCCATGGCGTTTCCCACACTTTTCCAAACAGGAATTGCCATGATCGCACAACCAAGAATTACAAAGGTTGAGCTGCACGAATATGCCTATCACCTGTTATGCTACCATGATAATCGCTTCGGCCAGCATCCAAGATTCCGTTACTACATATATAACATGCTGATGCGCCACTGTAGCCAATCAAATGCCAATGTTTTTGTTAAAAAAAACATTGAAAACAATTTGCCAACAACTGTATCAGATTTGCGGCAATGTCTTCACAACCTTCCAAATTCAAAAATTCCAGAAATGGTCATGCACTTTGGCTCATCCCTACGAGGTACACGCTCTTTCTAGAACAAGCGTCGTAATGAGCTAAATGACATGATCACACAGCTTGGGACCCCAACGTTTTTCTTCACTCTAAGTGCTGCTAATACCAAATGGCCTGATCTGCACAATATTATGCCTGCCGAGGTGCCCTCCAATACAAATGCTCATTACAGGTGGAGAATTCAAAATATAATTAACAATCCACATTTAACATCCCAATACATGCATTGCAGATTTACAATTTTCCTCGAGGAAGTTTTACAAAAAGGCCTCCATGCAACCGACTATTGGTGCAGGTACTTTTCATTACCATTACTTTTTAAGCAAAATATTAAACTTTAGTAGAATTAAACAATAATATTTTTCGAAATTGCATACAGATACGAATGGCAGCATCGAGGATCTACACACATACATGGATTCCTTTGGTTGAAAGATGCACCAAATATGGACTCCCTCAATTGGAACAATGAGATAGAAGTTATCAATGCTCAAAAATATTTTGACCATTATGTAACTGCTTGGAACCTGCGACAACTCCAACATTCCACAGCTTTACTCCACCAATCGGCAGGACAGGACCCATGTCTTCTCAACACACAATCAATCTTTGCATCAACACAAATAGATGACTATCAAGAGCTTGTCAACTGTGTCCAGCACCATACAAAGTGCCATGCATCTTCTTGTCTTCGCAAAAAAAACAAAGTTCTTACATGTCGCTACGGAGTACCATGGGAGTTAAATCCCACATCTTCACTGCTAATCGACAACAAAGGTCAGAAAATCTACAGGCCTGCACGTAACGATGATAGATTGAACATTCATAATGTCGATCTACTTTCCATCTGGAGAGAAAATGTTGATTGTCAGCCAGTGCTTTCACGCCATGCCGTGTTAGCTTATATTTCTAAATATGTAGCCAAAGCAGAAACAAAGTCAGAAAGCTATAGCCAAATGTTATTTCGCCTCTTGAACAACATCGCTCCAGAAGCACCTACTGTCACTGTTGTTCGAAAACTCTTTATAGAAAGCATAGCAAAAAGAGATATTGGAGCGCAAGAAATATGCCATATGTTGCAAAAATTACCTCTCACATTCTGTAGTCATACATTTGTATCTCTAAATGTTAATAGAACTGTATTCAGATGTGTTCTAGATGGTTTTGAAAATCCACCCTCAACACCACCATTTATTATCGCATACATGAATAGGCCTTCTTCATTAGATCAATTTCCCCTCATAGAAGCTGCACGCTCTTGGTCATTTTCTCCTCGTCATAGACAAAACCAGTGGAAACATATTTCTCCTCCCATAGTTCTCCATATCTTGCCACGATACACCACAATCCCTTCCCCTACTGATCCAAGCTACACGAACTTCTGTTGGGCTGAATTAATATTGTATTTCCCCTTCCGTACCCTCCCCAATGACATTGGATGCAGCAATGAGGAAATCATTGCACATTGGGAACAAAAGAAAGGAACATATACAGCATGGCATGTTGACTGTCAAAATGAAAACCCATAATCTCCACAATCAGAAGATGATTCTACTCATGTATCTAGCCCTCCTGACATCCCCCTTGACCCTGTTCAAATGAATGAATGGGAAATCGTCTCTCACCTTCACCCAGGTGAGAACATCGAAATTGATGCCCTTTAAATCATTGGTAATCGTGAATTTGACCTCAACCATCATTGGCCTGATACTTCCCCACCTCTCCACTTGCAAGAAACTGCCATCAATTTCATTGAATATAATCTCTCATCTATTCAAAATCAACATCATCCCTCTTCAAACCTTCCCGTAAATCACAAATTATCTCCTACCCAACAAAAATATTTCACACATATTACTTCTCATTTCAAAAACCCTCTTCCAAAACCCCCAACTAGAACCATTATACAAGGGACAGCCGGAACGGGCAAATCTGCTCTAATAAAATCTCTACAATGTGCATTCATCGAACTCTCCTCACCAAATATAAGCCCATTGTTGGTACTTGCACCTACTGGTGTTGCAGCTTTCAACATAAATGCACTTACAATTCATTCTGCCCTTCACATCCCTATCCAAACAATGCATCCTCTTCAAGGACAACCACTCCTCCACCTCCAAGAACAACTCCGCCATATTCAGTACATACTCATTGATGAAATGAGTTTTATCGAGCCAAAAATTATTTCCCGTATTGATGATCGCTTATGAGAGGCCTTTCCCCTCTATCGAAATGCACCAATTGTTAATCGATCCATTATCCTTGTTGGGGATTTAGGCCAGATACCACCTGTAAAAGACATTCCTCTTTATGTTGGCACATCACGTGGTACTGCACTTTGGCAAAAATTTGACACAATCATTATGCTCACAACTATTTTTTGCCAGCAAGGTGCTGACCCTTCCCAAATTTCCTTCCGCAACATTCTCACAAATCTCAGGGATGGGACATCTACAATCGAATATTGGAAGCTACTAATGTCAAGAACAGATTCCTCTATTACGCATGAATATAAAAAAATGTTTGAGGACTCCATGCATTTATTTGCAACAAACAGTTCAGTTGCCTTGCATAACAAATAAATGTTGAAAAAATTGCACAAACCAATGGCTGTGTGCTCATCGGAGAAACATGTGGAACAAACATTCACCATATCTGAAGAAGAACAACTAGACAGAACAATTCTGTTATGCAATGGACAAAAAGTTATGCTAACCTGCAATTTATGGGTACATGTAGGGCTTGTAAATGGCGCACTTGGCATAGTCATTTCAATATGCTATGCACCTGACTCAAAGCCTCCAGAATTTCCATCCTTCGTGGTCGTTGATTTCAAACAATACAGAGGAACAACATGGGACATTGCACACCCCACATATGTGCCCATTTCTCCTATCACAAGGGGCACACGTCGACAGATACCACTTCGAATGGCATGGGCTTTAACAATACACAATTCACAGGGAATGACATTAGATAAAGCAACAATTGACATCGGCCCGAAAGAACGCCAAGGTCTAACATTGACCACCATTTCAAGAGTTAGATCTCTAACAGACCTTCGAATCCATCCAGCATTTCCATTTTCATGCCTTTCACGCATGAAATAAAATCCACATCTACAACGCAGAAAGCAAGAAGAGTCGTTGCTGACATCGAAATCTATATAGACAAATACAATCTATCCAACAATACACTCTTCATTCCATCTTCTCCATGAGGTAAATAAACCCTCACCTTATCCAAATTGCATATACAATTACTTTTTTTTTAGATTTGTTCTATTACTCGTTATGTCCTTAATGTTTAAAAGAATTTTATGATTACTTTAGCTATTTTTGAACTTTATAATTAGTTTAGTTTTACCATCCGTTAACACTAACAATAACTATTTACCTTCTTTCATGCTAGATAGATATGGATTCAAGGGATTTAAACATGCTCTATGAATGCTGCCAGGAGACTCACCAGCATGAACAAACTTTACATGATATACAGCTCAGATTCCTTTCACCCCGTTCATTGCCTCTGTACCATTTGCGTGGAAATATTGCACTATTGCAAAAGATTCGAAGAATTCTAAGGAAAACAATCCACATAAATGAAAGAGATATACAATGGAAAATGCGAGTTGAATGGAAACAACTCCTTTCTGAACGTGGAGTCACTATAGACACCAATTGGTGTTGCCGATGCCGTGCATCATCATGTATTTATGATTAGATATTTACTTTCAAAAAACTTTTGCTATACACATGTATATATCTCTTCACCTTCAAATTTGTATATCTATGTGAATATAAATTATAATCCATTACGTTTCAAGGTTTTCACATTTTCCTCATGCTGTTATGTTCTATTCTATCTTGAAAACTTTATATTTGTCAACATATTTAATACTCACCTTCTACAGACAGTTGTAACTTATAAGTTAACTTCAGTATTTTCAGTCTATATTATTATCTTTCTATTATGTTCTCCGTAACGATGTTATAATCTTGCTGTACCTAGTTTGTTTCCACATTACTGGAACTCACCACACTTTCAGATTTTCATATTTCTCTAATTTTTTGACATTACTTTTTGCATATTTCTGACATTGCCTTTTTGCAATCCACAGAAATAGGAAAACAGTTGGTAAGCCTAATAACTCAATTTTTGTCACAGAAATAGAAGCACAGTGGGTAAGTTAGATTTCTCAATTTTGTTTTCAATATGGTAGTAGCTACAAGGATAAGCCTGCAGTGAAGTTTTTATAGTTATCAGTTTATAATAAATTATATAAAATCTTTAATCTGTAATCAAATGGTACATTCAGTAGCTTTAGAACTATTACATAACTGTTACATGCATAAGCTAAATTTGAAGGAATTTAGGCTTGTATTTAACACAAATTTGTTTTCAAATTTGATTATTGTATCTTCCAAAATGTGTAACAAAAATAACCACATCAAAGAGAAACTCAGTGGAATACTGGATAGCTACATCTGATTTAATCTCTTTGGCCACACAATTTTTTCTATTTCCTCTATTTCTGTCAGTTTCTTATCAATTCTTCATTACGGCAAGGTTGTCCATTCTTGGAAGAGATCTGCTCACCCTACTTCAGTTATTGACATTGTGCAGTGGCAGTCTCCTTTTAATGGCTCTTCCTTGGAATATGACTGTACGATATGATTATTGTAACTGATTCACTTTATCAACTCTGAAAAGAGGATTTTATAAGAATTTTTGCGTGTGATACATAACAGTTTCCTTGGTCTCCTGTAAACATATATGTTGGTAGCAGAGATACTGTCTTTTGGTTTGAGCTTGTCTTAAGGTGAATATGATCAACTTGTAAATAGATCTTTGACTAAGGACTTTGACCATCTGTTTCCTAATTTGACAGGATTAATTTTGTTTCTTTTTCAGTTCTATTATGTTAGTTTAATGAATATTATAACTATATAACTTGATGAACTTTCATATGAGGAATTCACTCCTATGCTTTTTTTCATTTGATATTGAAAGATGTCCTGCAACTTATTTGCTGCTATGAACTATCTTTCATTGCATGCTAATCATTGTGATTTACAAATTGACATTAGCTGAATTTACAACTATTGTGATTTTGACATTGAGTATGATTGATCTTGTAAAGAACTGAATTCACACATCATGATTCATGAATGATGGGAATCACTTTTACAATTACTGTAAAGTACTGAAATTTTAATTTTATTATTTTTGGAATTACGTTTCATGTTTCATGACACATGTTTATTACAAAATGGTATCTGAATGGGCAACTCTATATAAAATTTGTTCAAGCTTCATGACTGTATTTATGCCTTGTTGGTATAAATCCTACAGCCCCATTACCCTTTTTTCTTTCAAATACAATTCACCCTGCCCTCAAGCTTGTTAGGGAGAATGAGATTACTGGTACCATCCCAACCCCATCATTTTCAAGGCACTTTCAGTTACCTAATTTTGATGAAATAATCCAGTAACAGCCATACAAAGGAATACATTTATGTTATCACATACATTGAAGAATGTAAGTCCTGATGTACTTCTTCAAGATGGCTATTTGCTTCACAGTACTTTGTTTCTCATGCTTACACAGTGCCGTATATCAGCCTCTTGTATTTTGGCTGAAGTCGTTCCATTTTTCAAACTCTCTCTTAAGCTTGCCACTGTATATTCACCAACCGATACACAAAATTCAAGTTCTAAGGCCTCATTTATAAAAACACTTTAGCTAGGCTATTTTTTCCCACTTATGGAAATGTCCTATAGTGTTTTGGTTATTTCTAACATTGCCTTTTTGCAATTCACAGAAATAGGAAAACAGTTGGTAAGCCTGATAACTCAATTTTTTGTCACAGAAATAGAAACACAGTGGGAAAGTTAGATTTCTCAATTTTGTTTTCAATATGGTAGTATCTACAAGGATAAGCCTGCAGTATATAAAATCTTTAATCTGTAATAAAATGGTACATTGAGTAGCTTTAGAACTATTACATAACTGTTACATGCATAAGCTAAATTTGAATGAATTTAGGCTTGTATTTAACACAAATTTGTTTTCAAATTTGATTATTGTATCTTCCAAAATGTGTATCAAAAACAACTACATCAAAGAGAAACTCAGTGGAATATTGGATACCTCCAACTGATTTAATCTCTTTGCCCACACAATTTTTTCTATTCCCTCTGTTTCTGTCAGTTTCTTATCAATTCTTCATTACGGCAAGCTTTTCCCTTCTTGTAAGAGATCTGCTCACCCTACTACTTCAGTTATTGACATTGTGTAGTGGCAGTCTCTTTTTAATGGCTCCTATCGGCCTCTCCTTGCACCTCCTGGGGCAACTGCTAGTTAAGATGATTTCAATTTCAGAATCTATGACTTAGGGGGATTTACATTGTCAAAATGTCCCAAAATAA